>WEIT01022512.1:144503-329551 GCA_013389985.1 Dryoscopus gambensis | reverse complement strand
AAAAAAAAAAACAAAAAAACAAAAACCAAAGAAAAACAACAAACTATAGTAGCTTGTGTAGCCAGATGGCAAATAAATTTAAAGAAAGCAACTGAAATGCATTTAGAATCTCTAAATATATCGGGCTTGAGTTTTTACCATGGTGGCTGGCAAAGCACTGACTCCTATAAATGTATGAAAGGTTGGGATATCCAGGAGGGTGAAGAATTATCTACAGCGACTCCTAAAATTATAACTAGCAAAAGCTGCATTAAATCAAGGTAAGAATACTTAGAAAAATAATGCCAAAACGTGAAAGATTGCAGACATCATTCTTAGTCACCATTTTTCTTTTCTTCTTTCTATGCCTTTGATCTAGAGAGGCAATAAAAGTAATATGAGCTATGAAAGGAAAATCATATAAAAGAGAGGCAACAGAGGCCCATTAAACACAATCAGTTACAGAGAAGGAAGGACAATACATGAGCAAAGAAAAAAATTTCCATTTTAAATTTTTAATCATGACTTTTAAAAATAATTTTAGGCTAGTTTCTTTAGAACAACTATGCTTTCCTGGAATATTTTTGCCATTTATAGACCTTGCTATACATTCTATCTCAGTATGCTTTAATATCGCACAAAGACTTTTTCCAAGCAATTTCTGGCCCATCAACTACTTGTTCCAAACTAGTAATTACAAAAAGTCTTTTTGCATTGCTTTGCATTGAACTTCTGACAGTGAAAGATAAAGAAGGAAGTGCTTCACAATAGATCCTCAAACTATTGTTTTGGAGTGACCAGGCAGAGATGAATTTGCTTAACTGACAGCACAAATAATCAAAGTAATGATTTATAGGAAAGATGCTTTACAGATGGCAACCAACTTTCCCACTGGAGAAAAGCAAATATTTTCCAGTAAAAAATAGAAGAAAATGTTTTATCCAATAGCTTCAGCTATGTTCACAAGCAAGACACCTTAAAATACAGCAATCAAAGCGATAATTTATGCGCAATACTCCGAGCTTTAGGAGTTGTATAATCTGCAAATGTAAAGACGTCTTTCTAATACCAGTATGTGTTCAAGAGACTGATATATTGGTCTAAAAAATATGCTTTCATATCACAATCATTCCCTTCCTATAAATGCTCAGTAACATCACATGTATTGTTGAATATGGTTTCTGAAATTCCAGTGCCTCTCTTGTAATTAGCAGTCTGCAACAGCCGTCTTTGCCCACATCCATAACAACTACACGGGAATGTGAGAACTCATCCTTGGCTGCAAGAGAATTTTGAAACTTACCTGAGAGGAATTAACAGAGAAGAAGAACAGGTATGGAGATTCTGATGTGGAACGAACCCTGCAGATCTGAAATTTTAAAAAAAGTATTNGGACCTACCACTAAAATATTAATTTTCTTAAACAGTAAAAGCACTAAGGTTTTACTCTTTCATTTGCTCATTTTCATATGCTACATTTAATTACAATGGAACTTGAACTACTTATTAGTTTCTGTTGGATATGACCAGTCTGGGAATTCCCAAGAAATGCCTGAATAAAAACATTCAGTTCAATATTCATGTTCAAGAGAGTGCAAAGCACATCCACACGTAGCTTCCCCTCCTTTGTGACCTGNGAATTTTGAAACTTACCTGAGAGGAATTAACAGAGAAGAAGAACAGGTATGGAGATTCTGATGTGGAACCAACCCTGCAGATCTGAAATTTTAAAAAAAGTATTAAAAAATTTTTATAAGAAAAAAAAAAAGTTGCTGAGAGTCACCTTTCTCATCTTCAAATGTTTTATCCATTAAAAAAACGTAATTTAAAAATAAGTACAGGCTCACACACTGGTAATAAGCTGATCACCATAAGCACTTAATCTATAGGACAGAATGTAAACATACCTCCTGCTGAATTGCAGAGCTTCTCCTTAAAGAAAAAAATACGGTGCATGGACCTACCACTAAAATATTAATTTTCTTAAACAGTAAAAGCACTAAGGTTTTACTCTTTCATTTGCTCATTTTCATATGCTACATTTAATTACAATGGAACTTGAACTACTTATTAGTTTCTGTTGGATATGACCAGTCTGGGAATTCCCAAGAAATGCCTGAATAAAAACATTCAGTTCAATATTCATGTTTAAGAGAGTGCAAAGCACATCCACACGTAGCTTCCCCTCCTTTGTGACCTGTCACAACCACTGTAGGAGGATCAGTGGGAGCACGTCATCCACACACTAACAAATAGAAACCAAAGTGGGAACTGCTGAAGTGAAATCAGGAGTTAAAAGCCACTTGTTGTTATTCCCTTCATTCTACAGCACAACAGAATTATATCATAGACACAGTTAATTCCAAGCGTCCCAGATACAGGATAGCTATCAAATCACATTCACACCAAGTACTAAATTATACGAGGAGATGCCTCAGCACTTTCAATGGCATCGTTAGTTGGATAAATGCTGCATAATACAAGCATTACAATTCAAATCTCCCTATAATTTCTAAAATGAAAAGTGATCACTTCGGGTACTTACTTGAAGCAAAAGTTATTATGGTTGGCTGTTAGTATTACTAACACCATCACTGAATATATACATATCACTTAATCAAAAAAAATATATGTCCAGTAGGAATCTGTCATTTATTTGTTCTAAATGGTCTTCAAAATTCTCATTCAAAAGACAATTTCCAAACACTTGGAGCTACCTTTGTGATAAATATTTTGAAAAGTGGAGATGCATACCTAGAGTCTGAACTTTTATTTAGTGAACCTAATGAGACTGTTGTCAAAAATGTTAATGGCAGAAGAATCTGGTTTTATAATGCATTGTCACACAAGCATTCTTAAGGAAGGATTGTGTTCCTAGGGACTGAAACTTCAGCTGCAGCAGCATGCTGCTCATGTCTGAGCTCTGAGATTGCTTCCCTATTCCTCCCCTGAGAGTTCCATGGATTTGGTTCAAGCACCATTGAATGTGATGCTGTATTAATTGCCCTGGAGGGTAGCAAGGCCTTTGAACTGTGGCTGTGAGTGATATTTTGCTATGAGACATGTGTCAGCACTTGCTGGTTAACTCTAGGGCTGGGTTGTACAGCATGCTGGGACCAAGTATCTGGAAAACTACTTTGCATCCTAATCTTACATCTGTTTTCTATCATGCTGTGAGATTGACTGGCCATTCTATCAGAGAAGCATCATTCTGGAATAGACAGTCTAAGTAAAAATATTGTACTGTCAAAGAATATTAAGGATATGCCATCATCTCTCATAGTTCATAAAACCAGCTGGCAGAAGGAGACTAAAGTAAAGTAGTGGTTGATGCGCTGTCCTTTCCCCTGTGAGAGGGACAGTCTGGGCCCAGCTTGGTACAGGAAAAACTAAAGTTCAAACAGCTCCACAGTCCCACTTGTCTCTGTTTGTGGGTATAAATTTTCTGTCATGCATATCCTGATCACACAATCATCCATCACATAATCCATTACCATCAGCATGAGAACAACATCAAGAGGTCACAGCAGAGCTAGAGCAAGGCAGTCGTGGACATGCACAAAAGCAGGAATTGTAGGAGTATGAGGGATTTTCAGCAAAGCAGAACCATTTTGATGGCTCGAGGCATGTATGGAGGATAGGGGGACTTAAACTAACTCATGGATTTAGTCAGGATTAAGGTGTCAATTTCCACTTTCAGTGCCTAAATAATTTTTCTTATTTTCTCTACATTTTTTCCTTCCTTTTGCTTCCTTTCCTTCCTTCTCGCTCTCTGCTTTTCCTTATTTCTACCCCCACCCCCCACACACCCCTTTCCCTTCACTTCCTTTCTGGTTTAGTCTATTAGGAATTCTCTGACAAAACAGCAGACTAAACTTGCCACTGTTATCAAACAAAACCTCTCTCTCTTTCCACAAAAGAACATGAGCTACACCTTATTCTAATAATAATATCTGCTAATAATAATGTTCAGTAGTAATAATTAAACTCTTTAGTTTAGAAAGCTTATCTGGCATTCCAGTGAAAGAAGTAACCATAAATTCACAAGATCCGATAAAAATGATGTCATGTACAAATCTACATATTGACTTGTAATGCAGAAACTTCATTATTTCTCGCATAAAATAATAAATCTTCCATAATAATTTATCTGATATTCTAAAATATCAATCAAAAGACATAGTACTTATACTAAATATTAAAACGTATACTGTTTTTGGGGGGGTTTTTTTACCTCTTTAACCCATCACAGTAGAATATTTAGGAGAAAGACATGTTGCTATCTGAAGCTGAATGTTTAACAAGTCAATTTAAGATTGAAAAGAGAAATTTTTTTAAATGCAAGATGAAGTATTTCAGATTTCACAGTCTGAGAGAGTGACATAAAAAAAAGTACAAAGTACAGCCACAGTCTTTTGATCTAGGACAAAGAGCTGTCCTTCATGTTGCTGGTAATATGACCTAATTATAGGATAATATTGCTTAAACACCTGCAGCTTCAACCAGTGGAGAGATGTGTGGTGACTTCTCAGGATTTTATTCCATATGAGGACACAGCTGTGCCTCTATGAAACAGTACAAGAATTTGGGTAGAATCTTTAATGGAAAAAGAAAATACCTTAGATACTTATAGTTGATGATTAAAAAGGTAAATAATAATCCCTTCCTAAGTAAAATGTCTTAAAGACAACACTCACCTACTTTGTTTGGGCCCAGTGAAATCATTGAAGCTGATGGAGAAAACTCCCATAAAGCCAGTGTTGCAACAGAAGAGATAATAAACTCCTTAAGAGGGGCAAGGGGTTCATAGCACAGGACACTCAGTGCCTTTGCACTTCCCCCCCTGGCCCAGATCCCTGGCTGGTGAGGTATTACCACGTATCACAACTCATCTGTTGACTTCCAGAGTCCATCTGTATGTGTAAGGAGTATATTTTTATGTCCTAAGATGTTACCTTGTATTTGGTTTCAAAGGAAAAAGAGCCTCACTAGAAGTCTTTAAATCTGAACTGTCAAACAAGAAAGTTTCTGCACTAAGTAGGAGAATAGTTTGTAAGGATTTATCAAGATAGCCCATCAGACTGACACTTGACATGTAAATTGAATAGCAAATCTGACAGCTCAAATATTAATGCATCCACCTAGTTCTGTCTTACACAGTTACTCCTGCAATAGGCTTTTTGAAAGCACCCTTGATATCCATTTCAAATCTGGCTGATTTTTAAGGCTGACATCGTATCAACCCAGTTTATTTAGAACTAGCTGTTTAAAGACAGCTCAGTCTGTGATTATTAATTACTGATTCAAGTGACAAGTCCTATTTGGTATTCATATTCCTCATTAGCTTTTAATCAGATGAAAAAAAATCCTCACCACACAGAATATATTTGATCATTTCAATTGAAAGCATTACCATGCTCGTAGGCCAAAGGATTACACTGAACTATCCCTCTCTTGTGTTTGCTTGCTCTGCAGGACACGTTTTCACCCCATAATAACCTGATAGCCAAAGGAGCAATGAGTTAAGACTTCCAAGTCCAAGTGAAATACTTGCATCCATCCAAAAGAAACAGTGCTGCTGTACTGCAAACAATAGAACAGGTCCTTGCAAGGCGCTGGGGCCATTTACACCTTGGTGTGCTGTAAGCTGGGGACTGCAAAAGCAGAGATCCCGGCATCCTCCTGGGGGCTGAGAAGCTTCTCTTCTGGCTGGGATCTGCAAGAGTTCCTTGCAGGACCAGCTCTGCATTTTGCAGAGTAGATCAGAGGAGATGGGGTTTCTGAGCTGCCCACAGTCTGGATATCTCCGAGTTCTGTTTTTACTGCAAGAGTCCTTTAAAACAGTCAGGCTTAATGTTCTCTGGGAAGAATGGCAACACCACTACTCTTAAATATGCATGTAAATTATATGCCATAGCAAATTGTTGGCTGAGGGAAGATACAAAATGGAGCATAGACCTGTTCTGCTGAATAGGAACGACTCTGGTCTTCTTTAAGAATAGTATTTGTATTTATCATCGGACTGCACAAAAAAACATAACTGCCACCTTCCTTTCCCAGAACAGGTCTTGAGCACTGTCTTTAAAAACAATTTGACACCTACCTCAGACTCATTCTTTCATTTTTCAAGTACAATTTCATAGAATCATTATCCGGTAGTCATTTGAGAGATGAAATAAGTAAAAATAGCTCCCACAGATCTCACTAATAACTCTAAGGTCTCTTCCAACCCAAGTCATTCCTTTGGTTCTATGATTCTAATTGCATGAGACCTTTATTTTCAAGTTTCCTGTTTATTTATTTCAGTTCTCTGACTCATTTTGTATCCAGGCCAGGCATTATCATAAAAAATATATTGCCTTTGATTTTAGAAATAATCTCCCTTCCCAGTCTTCCATGATATTTATCAAATTACTCCATCTGTTCCTAAGAAATCTTCCTATCCAAACCAAAGAAATGTAGATAGAAACGAGAAAATTAATTTCTCGCAAATTCCATTTTGGTTTACCTTAAAAATAACTGGAAGACACATAAAGAGACAATGCACATGTACAGAACAATATTTTAGGGGATCACTAAATCTTTCATACATAATCTAATGCCAGGACACAGAAAAACAGCAGAAAAAGACTTTAGGAATGCTGAAAAACAAACAGGCCGCTGAAAACCTGCAGCCAAAGAGCAAGGTCTGGCAGATCAGTGTCATCTAGCTCAGGCCATGCACATGTCCTCAGAAACAGTAATAGTGAGACTCTAAATTTACCAAATTATTTGTGACCAAAAAATTAAGTCAATGGTACTATAATTACGGCCACAAGCTCATTTGTTTCATGTATAAGAACCTCACCCACTCAATTAAAAAAGATAGATTGCAACTATTAGATACTGCTTTTCTCAGAGAGGGGAATATAATTTCCTCTTTTCTGGAGTAAATATTGGTCATTCTAACAAATACAGTTAATATATTCACAAAATAAAGGTAATTTTGATCTGCCGTAGATACAAGCTCCCAGTTACAGTAAATGTTAGTTTCTGGGTTTTAGATCAAGAGCTTCTGATGTGCCTAAACTAAGATTTCAATGTAGCTGGACTCCAAATATTAGGTCACATCTGCTGTTTCCCTTCCCTCACACCTTGACTACGTTTCTATCCAGTCTGCTTACTCACCTGTTTTCTACAGGAGCTTTCTTTTGCTGCTTGAGTAAATACAAGTATTTATCTGGCAGGGCCAAACTGGCTGTGAATTTTCATTCCAGTTAATTCAGTTTAATCTCTCTGAAAGGAAGAAAGTTTGCTAGCAAAGTTTACCTCTTACCACCAAGGAAAATGGTAGGGGGGTGGGGGTGTGGGAAATATCTCCACCTTTTCAGTTATGGTTGATTGAGTCCCCCTTCCCACCACGGTCACGGGGAAAGGCACTGCCCTCCTGTGTCTCCAGAACATATGGCTGAAAGGAGGCAGATAACTGCTCACTGCAGGCAAGCAGCAGGCAGTGCCTACAAGACAGAAAAAGGAGGAGGTATCAGCAGAAACCCCAAATCTCAGCCAAGGAAACAAAATATGGCAACCAGGTTGAAGGCCCCGGGATCATCATTTAGAAGAACACAATTTCTAAGTATAAATATAAAATAATCAGCATGTTATAAAAGCTGCTGGCGAGAATGAGGTACACCTTAAATTATTTGGCAGCATTAGCAGATAGAGATAGAATTCTATTAATAAATATTTTCTTTCTGATGACAGTGGCAGATATTCTTGAAAAATTGCTCCTTTTGTTTCAATATCAGTATTTGAAAGATATGATCTGTGTGTTGCTACCTCATACCAGTCAGTCCAGGAAGGTCCAGGGAAATATTTAAGGTTTCCTGCAAAAGTCTTATTATTCCTGTTTGAAAGAGGAAAAAAAATCCAACTTGAATTTCGGGGTTTATGTTATTTTTTGTGTGTAGCTCCAACCTATTGAGAAGTAGCACCAGATTCTGGGCTAAAGGTTCCCAACAACCTTCACAAATTGTCCTAATGAAAATATTTAAAGCCCATCCTACCCTAAACCTTGCCATCACTGAATGTCATAGAAGAGTAATCCCATATCCATTTATCTTATTTTGATATAAGTCAAAATTTATACTTTGAATATAAACACAGTAGGCAACTGGGACACTGAAGCAAATATAACTGATAAGATATTTCTCATGCTTTATCCTAATCTTGTAGTGCCTGTGACTCAGGAGTTTCAAACTACTGTTTTTCTATTCAGTTAAGCACCATAGCTTTTCCTGCTTGAGGTGCTGCACAAGAGAATTTAGGAACATTTCACAGGCACCTACTACTGTTTTCAACTCAACTATTATGTATTCTGGTAGAAAGACTAGTACTTTTCACCACAATTTCTGCTTTTTAACAGTCCATTTAAAACAAGATACTTAGGGGTCTTGGGAAGAACCTGCAACTTTCAGATCATCCTAATCCATTTTAGCAAAATGCTCAAGCATGTGCCTTAGGAGTCAGTCCTGAGGGTTTCTCTGCTTCCTTTGGGTACCAAGGCACTAAGAAAGCAAGATGGATCTCGTCTGCCACCAGGGCAATGTGTGTATGGGCCCTACAGACCCTGAGAATGCCCAAAGGAAACACCCACTTTGCAAATGGATGAACTCTTAAAGACGCACTCACGCTGTAGCTAACTTTGAAATTCTCGGTGGGGGCTGGTAACTGCAGAAACACTAGAATTTATGAAGTCTAACTCATTTGCTGTTTGTTATTCTCATTTTCAAAGGGTCAGTATAGCAATGCATTCACATCAATACAGCATACCTGAAAAATAAACACAATAAAATGAACACTATCCTTCTAAAGTTGAAAATTATATGACTTCATCCTTCTGTTCTCTTTGCTTTCAGCCTGAAGCAAATACAAGGAAAAGACCATTTTCCCAAATAGTAGCAGAAACTTCAGAGGGAACTTGATTTCACAGGGCTTCTAGACTGTATCTGACTGCCATTCTAAACCTCAAGATTTATGTGTATATACTGTTTTAAAAGCTGATCCAATCACTGTCATCGAAGCAAGAATATTAGCTAATAGATTATCTGAGCCAGAGATACCTGTACATTCAATATATAATTGGTAAAATCCTGTACCTATTCTTTGTATCCAACATATATTGATAAGTGAGCCCACTACAAACGCCCATTAATGCAGCATATATAAAATGCCTCTAGTATAAAGGGCAGGGGGTTCACATTGCCTGGCAAATTACTACCTTTCTAGAGTTGAAACCTCTATGAAACAAAAACTTATACTGAATTCACCTGCAGTGATGCAGGTTAAAGCAGGTCTACAGTGTATGCTGTGGGCAAATGCAAGCCTTGCCTCACCTATGCTGCAAGGCAAAAGCCATAAATTAGCCACTGATTAGGTACAATTAGTAGAGCCTGACTGCTTTGCCTACTATATTAACTTATGTCTGATCTGTTCCACAATACAGGTACTTGGTCTGAAGCTGACTCATGTCCCACAGCACATAAGCAGGGATAGAAAAAGTGATGTGCTGTATATTAGAGGTACGTAACACCCTTAAAGGGCAGCTGTCTAACAGGCTGCAGAGACTACCAGAGTAGGAAACTTGATTGTAGTGCAAGAAAACAATGGTGAAATTAATATCTGGGAAGAGGCTCTCTCATTTATCAATCAACGTGTACTGATATTGGACATGAAAGTTTAACTAGTGATGATGAGACACTCAAAGATGAGTGTTTCTTAAAAGGAATTAAATCACAGATCATCAAGATAATGAATTAGGAAAAGTTTTGCAGTCAACTCAACAGCTTAGATACAAAACTCTTTACAGCAATGTCTTGGAAAGAAACTCTCAAACTTCCTTTGTGCCATATATTCCTGAGCTAACAGATATGGAGTCAAATTTTTGGATCCAGGAAAGAGATTGGGGCAAGTAAAGAATTCATTTTGTGAGGATCCAAGAGTAGAATTGGTACTTGAAATGGAAAGAGAAAATGTTTTTAAAACACCATCTTTCTGAGTTTGGAACACTGCTTATGAAAGTTGTGATGTCCTTCACTTTGACTTTCTCTCTTAACAAAAGTACATTACTTATGATCAAATGTCAGATTGACATAACTGAGTTGTGCTGATCTGCCAATATTACCAGCTTTTCTGATCTGATAAGATGTTCATTTCAAAAATACTTTACTTTATCAAAGAAAGATGAAGGTCTCCATGTCCTTTCACCATGTTATTTAACACTGAACATGCCCACGAATTCTTCAGTATTTTTTCACTCTAAAGGCTGCTTTGCTCTTAAGATACAAAGATACCACACTTTTAAAATAGAGATGTTACTTATTCTGTGATTTTTATTTTTAATAATTTCAACCTGGTTTTAAAGTAAGTATGAAAATACCAATTCACAGTTGTTCACTATGTTATTCCTCAAAACCTTTTCACATCATTTGTTGGCTTGCAAATATATATGATAATACTGATGAAAGAACTTGGCATTTTAAATTGTCAATCTACTAGCTAATATACTAGAATGAAATTTTGACTAGGTTCAACTCACCAGTAAAAAGGTCACTCTGTTTTCCATCCAGTTTAAGCATACAGAAGAACATACTTTTCCCCCAAGGTAATATGATAAAGAAGCTCATCATGGAGAAGAGAGCCTAGAAAATTTATTTAAAAAAAAAAAAAAGGCATATCCTTGAAAAATGTGAAATAAAACCTCTGGGAAATCTACGTGCCTACACAGTGTGGGGTTTTGTTGCTCATAAATCAGAAGTCAAACACAGAGACGACCGGAAGATAAGTAATTTTAATAAAGACAGCTTTAGAAAGCTCCCATTTCCTCAGCCTTGTTTGCAGCTGGTGCCCATCAGCAGAGCTCCACGGCAGCCGGAGGCAATGAGTGTGCCAGCAGGAATCCAGCCCTAGACCCAACAGAGATGAGCTACAGGTAGGACGAACCTGAGATGTGTAACACGGAGCTGAGCTTTTTTTTTTAATGGCCACACCAGCCTTTCCTACCAGCTCTCTGCTTACTGAAATCTTTGAAAAACCTACATCTCTACTCAAGAAACTAAACCAGATTTGATTAAAACCAAACAGGAACTCTGGAGTTATTGCAGGGGCTTGTTTACTTAACTCTGCTCCAGGCCAGGCTCTGTTAGCAGCACCCGCGCAGCCCTCCCGGTGAACGCAGACCGAGAGCTGCTCTTGACAACCCCCGGGTGCAACCTGATCACAACCTGCTTGTGTCCCACTGCATCCTGAATGCGACGTGGAATTTACAGGAGGCACATATAGAGTACAGACAAGCTGTAAATTAACTTCTCTCTGCCAGCGATTTCCACATCTCGCAGGTATGAGCAGCACCACGGCTCCTCTCTTTGCAGGAAGCAATCAACAGCCGGAGAGAAAAGCCACGAAGCATTTTAATCAATGGCATCAGGGTTAATAATTACTGCTGACTGCTTACTTTAAGTTTCTAAAGAGAGGTGATATAATTTTCTGGAAAAGGCTGAGCATGCAGGTGTTCAGAAAATGTGAATACATTTTTAAAATGCATTCAAATATTTATAAATTTTAAAGACATAAATGCAGTCCAACAACATTACACTTCCAGGAGAAAGTGTATAATAAAATGTGACAAATACTTACAATGAAAACTTCAGTTAAAATACTTATTTTTTTTATCAGCTTCTTTATTCTCCATAAGAGCATATTCATCCTAAATTAATTTTCTTTCAATTATACCAAGTAATTACAATTTCCCTCTCAAAATTACTTTCCCATGACTATATCAGTTGATTCAAGAAAATTTTTAGATGTTCATTTTGGGGAAATATTTTTGTGCTTCTGATTATTCATAACAATGGAAAAAAAACCCCAAATATCAGGATTAAAAAAAAAAATCACTGAAATTCCTTGTTTTACTGTCTCTAATACTCAGAATTATTTATTATTGCAAAATATAGAACAGCACTTTAAAAAAAATTGATTTTTTTTATACCAGAGACAAAGACATATTATTCCTTACTATGGAGCTGCCAGTTATTTTTTTTTTCCAAATGTCAGTGTTGCATTAAAAAATTTAAAAGTGCTAAGGCTCTGCTGGCAGAAATCTTGTTATATTCCTTTCATATGTAAGGACTCATAACCAAAGGAGTGTTGTTTCACATAAAGCAGTAAAATTTGCCATTGTATCAAAAATTAATTACTGAGTAATTAGAATGACAGAAAATGCAAATGGGATTTCTTAACACTATCAACAGCTGCTTGAAATTACATTTATTTGAAAATGCTGGAAAAACAGAAATGCTTCTTCACAAACTACGTGGCATTGAATTGTCAGCTCTCTGTCAAAGCCCAGTGAAACTTCTGTTTCTTACATAAGATGCCCCATAAAACGGATAAAGTCATGAATATGCAGCCTGACTAACACAGCTCTTTCCCCCAGCTCCTGCTAAGTAAGCAAGGACATGCAAGAGAAGCACGTCTGCAAGAATGCCAGCACTCATGACCCCCTCCGTGTTCGGAAATTATCAGAAATATCTGCCACGGGAAGCCACAGAGCTAATGAAAACAAAAATGAATTGAACCCCAAGGATAATGATAGCTCAATGTCTAATTATCTGAGATGAATTTTTGATGACACCTCCTCTGGCCAATTAGCTTGCCAGTCACCAAAGAGTGTTTTGGCAAGGAGGGTTAAACAGAAGGCTGGAAAAATAACAGGAGAAAATAGGACTGCAAATGCCCAGTTCTTCAGCCACTTCTCTCCGTGGCAGAGGCACGCTCTGTGGGAGCCAAGGGAATTAGGACAGATTTAAAGCAGGGTGAGGAAGAGGAGGATCACAGGACTGGGAAGCCTCCCACAGCATCCAGGGAGAAACCCGGTCTGAAGTGAGAGCTGCAGCCTCTCCTCATGACCCACAGCATCGGTGCCACACAGCTGCTCCTCCTGCTCTGCCCACGGTCTGGGGACAAAGCCCCAGGAACCCACTGCTCATGGGTACACCTCGGCTGGGAACCGTGCCCTGGCACAGCCTCAGGGCTCTGTCCATCATGGGATGTCCATCCCTGTCCTACTACCCGTGGCACTGCTCTCAGAAAAAGATAAAACGAAATCACTTTGGCTGCTGGTCAGCAATAAAATTAAAACTATAAAACAGTAGAAACTAGACATGAAAGACCTTGTACTTCACATATATAAATCAGCACAGCTCCATTAAATTCCTCCTTAACAATCCCAAATGCCAGCATGAACATCAGTCAGAATCTAACTTGCACAGCCCTCCCAGTCATTCAGGACACCATGTGGCAATAGCATTAGTTCACTCTTAGAAAACTTCTCCTTGTGCTGGAGAAATAGCTGGAAGAAAGTGAAAAGGCAACTGCTGGAAAAGACTGATAGAACTTTCACTTACTTGGATTTAGAAACTTGATTGGTGTAGAACAGTTCTTGTGCTCTAAAGAACACACCTCTGCAAACCATTGTGTTTGTGTGGGAAGCTGGAAGAATGGGGAAAGATGGGCAAACAGAAAAAAAAGCCCAGATATATTTTTTTCTTGATTTTTCTTGTTCCTTTTTGAATTTTACAAGTTTGCAACAAGCAAAGGCCAGGTTTTTGATCTAGAGCCAGATAGACAATCTTTTTAACCAGAGCTGGCTTCATTCACCATAATGAAAAAATATCCAGCAGAACCTTGTATCTTGTCATTTTCAATAATCCTACTATATCCTACCAGGATTATTTTTTCCAAGGCCATAAATTTGTTCACACCCAGTAACCCACCACCTTCTGATCCCCACTATTTCTGAAGCTTGTCACAGACAGATTTAGTTACAACTTTTTTCCTGTATTCCATGAAGCAAAAGTACTATCTCCTACCTGCACAATGCATTTCTCATTCTCTCTGAGAAGCTATTGAGACATCTGGTACCTCACTGAGATGTTTATTTTAGACTTTTCTTTAGCAGATAAGAGCGGTGCAGCAAAGGCGATGCATATAGGAGATAAAGCTGAGCACACATTAAAACAGGCCTAGAGAACAGCTGAGTATAACCTGTTCCTCTGTGCCGCAGAACATAAATCAGTTGTGTTAGATTTAGACTTGTTTGACTTCAAATGAATTTCTGCAATACCATCAGGCACTTATATGGATATTTCATAGTGTTTGAGATGCTATTTACATTTTGTGCACTAGACATATCTAGAAAGTTCACCTTCAATACATGGAGCTGGTTATTCATTTGGGAAGCCAAGGTGAGCCGGGGTGGCCAGTGTCACCTTAAGACCCTTAAAGCTTATTGAACAAGGACTGCAACACCAAAACAGCTCCAGAGACTGCCTCTTCTATTGGGAACTGACTGAACTGACTGCAGCCACCACCTGTATCAGCAGAAATCAGTGCTGCTCTGTACTATGTCTTTTTATCAGCCATCTTATGCCTCATGGGCTGGCCATGTATGTTGGCCCTATAATATCAAATAATACAGTAATTTAGGTTGGAAGAGGCTCTGAAGGCCATCATCTTCCTCAAAGCAGAACTAACTTCATTGTTAGATTGCTCAGGGCCTTACTGCAGGTGAGTTAAGAATAGCTCCAAGCATGGTAGTTGAACAGTCTATCGAGGTTCTGTCCCAGTGTTTGACCACCCTCATTGTAAAATACAAAAATTTCTTATGGCCATCCTTAAGAAATACCCTAGTGACAACAAGACCTAAAGAAGAGCTACAAACCATGTCAAAAGTTTTGAATAATTTTAGGATAGTAAAGACTTTGCTTGTAAGTGGTGGCAGTAGGATGACTTCAGGGTTAGTTTATGTTTGCCCTGCTGGAAATGAGCACAAACACAATAATTGTGGCAAGTTCATGCTCAAGTGTGCATTGAACAGCACTAATGTGGGGTCACCATTCCCCCATTCTCAGCTGGGGCATCCCACACTTCTCTTTGATGCAGTTGCAAGTCAAAATATTCTTGTTATAGTTTCACAATCAAGCTTCTACTGTTCAGTTTTCCACATTTTAGAAATAATTTTCCCTCTTCCAGACATGGGCGTATGCTACTGGATACCACTGATATGTTTATAATCTAACCTAACACCAACAAGAAAAAGCAAATTAACTATTTGAAAAAGCAGTTATTTGATACAACTTGATTCGGTTGTGTTTATTTCCAAAGAATGCCTTGAGTAGGGTTGATCCAAACCAGTGACAAGCCCTGCTTTCTGCCGTGTACCCAAACTGAGGCTAAATTAACAAACTCAGTTTGTAATCAGGTTATAAAAATAAAGTGCGTCAAACAGAAACCAACCTGTTTGTTTTGCAAAGTAGTGTATGTGCTGTATCCAGACCTTAATTAGACCACATAGTAAGAGACTTTTATAGATGGACTTTTATAGACACTTTTCCAGACATGCTGTGCTCTTGATATTCCTCCCCCAAGCCCCAATCCACACCTTGCTAAATAACTTTTATGGGTCTAATTAAACAGGCTGGTGATTCAGTAGTAATCCTATTAAAACAACAGTACCTGGGCACTGGCATTCCTACTACAGCACCCCTCTTTCTTTCAAGTAGGATTCCATAAAAAGAGCTGCTGGTAAGATCTCAGAGCATTTCTATCTTGCATAATCTGATGACATCTTAAAACACCACACCTAGTTCTCTGTGAGCTGGATTATCAGCACAGCACCAAAGAAGACCCATTATCTTTCCTGCCAGGAGCACTGTGGCAGCAGCAGCAGCGTGGCTCTGCACCAAGGTAATTACGTGCCTTTCTGCTACACTCCTCCTCCTTCTGGAATTAGGAGAGAGCAGGCATTATTCATCAGAGACACCCCCTGAGATTTTTTAAGTCTAATATCATTGAAAGACAAGATAAACTTCCATCATTGAAATGTTGCCTAGAATTTAATAGGAATCTATAAAAATTACCCTCCAAAATAGAAGAATTCAATTGAGAATGTTTTATTTCATTTTATTCTAGTATTATTAAATTTAAGGAACTATTCCATAGAAGGCATGCAGGCCCATAAAAGTTGATAACAGAGCTCCTGTTATCAGAATGGAGGCCACAATTCCCGAAGATGACTCAGAAATCTCAGAGACTGGTTATGATATTCTATTTAACTCCGCAGGCATTTTCCGTGAAGAATGAAATGTTGGAAAGCCCTCAGAAATTATTACAAAAAGCTGTTCATGCTCCAGGATTACCACTTTTCTAAGAACTCCCTTCAGTTGCAAATATGCCTCTCACATACAAGTTTATGTCTGCTGAATACTCCGCTGGCATTATCCAGGTCCTGCTGGGACTCATGGAAGAGGAGAGGTGGTTGCTGTCAGCTAGTCCTGCTCTGGCCTTCCATCAATCTGGAACCTTGGGAATGCACATTGCAAATCTGATCCTATTCCCAAGTTGTTAGTGCACTTCCCACAAGAGGATTTTTCTGAGCTCTGTAATAAACACAAACTTACATGCCAAATTTTATTCTCTGTTATATGTGGGTTGTTTTAATGTTTATATGTGTAATTTTCTTACTATTCTAAAGGAATAATTTCAGTGTTATGAGAGACTGAAGAAGACTTCCTTTCATGCTTCCAGCAACATCTTTAAATATGGTGAAGTCATCATCATGCTTATCCCTGTAATAAGCTTTTTCCTGCATCAATTTTATCAGTAATTTCTATACCAGAAGTTGAAATCATTTGAATAAAATAAAATACTCTCACCCAAAACTACTTCCATATTTATAAAGGAAATCTTGCAATTCTAGTTCAAAAATACTTGTTTTACTGTAGCTGAAACAACAATGTATTTCTTCGTTACCTGTCTTGATATAGCTGATAGATGCTGCAGTCTAGAAATTATTTGGCACTGAGAAAACAAAGTTGAATAAATAAATTGTGGCATTAGCCATTCTGAAATATCCTATTCCCCAATCTTGAGTAAAGAAATAAATATGTTTAGAAATATACAAATCTCCTGCAAAATCCAATGGTAATCCAAATTTACAGTTAGCAACTAGCATTAGAGGGTGGTCTACAACAACCCCAAGATCATGAAACAACTTCTCCATTACAGTTCTAGGAGAAAGCTCCAGCCAACACAGGGTTAAGCACTGTGGTAGCAAAACACTTCCTGTCTGGGCAATCCGTGCCACTAAAATAACAATTCCTCTTATTTCCACCCTGCTTATAGAGAACCAGCAGGCCTTTCGCTCATTATTATTTATTTCTTTGATCTTCCTCCCCTTGAACCTTCCTGCACTTCCTTTTACAAGCTCTCCAGTTCTTTGGTGAAGGTGTGCATATCAACACCATCTGGCTGCAGGCAAGGAAACGCTGCTCCATGCTTCCCTGAAGACAAGCCTGCTGCGCGAGCCATGAGCCACTGACATGATTTCCAGCTCAGCACTTCACAACAGTTCGACTCCAACACCATCACTTACATTTCCTCACAGAAGTGGAGAAGGGAATAAAGCTAAGCCCTCCACGGGATCTGTCATGGTAGGGAATGTGCGTCTCACATTTTATGGACACCGAATTCCAGGCTCAATTATGTGTTACTACCACAAGCTCTGCCTGCCAAGCCACTGCTCTGTTTCTGATAAGCGGGCAGCAATACAAGGACAAACTACATGTCTTCTGAGCTGCCTTTTCAGTACTGCTTTTTGCACAACAGAACCTTCATGGGAAAGGCTGTGCATCTCAGGAAGGTTGTTGGCAAACCTTGTCCGCTGTTACCATGTTCTACCAAAATATTTAGCCAACTGAGTAATAATAACCTCTATTTATCATATCCACAACTGGTGAGCAATTCCTGCTTTACAGCTGTAGATTTATGACAAAGTAACATTAGCAGCAGTATTCTTAAACCAGAGCCTGTGCTTTGTTAGTTGATTTCCACAAGCACATATTTGTGTGTCTAAATACTGTAGGCAGAACCACCCTGACAAATTAAGCTCAAGGAAATTGTATGTATATATCTCTTAGTTCTTGGAATTGAAATCATATTAGCACTGCATGCAGTCCTAAATGGAAACTCACTGTGAGCTTTTTGAATGCAGCTCTTTCTTCAGCTGGCTACCTTTGGCTATGCAGCTCCAGCTTATATTCAGGAACTACCCTTCATTAAGCTGCTTTCACTAATTAACTAAACTATTGCATTGGTTGATGTGTCATCATCTGAGTCAAGATCAGCTCCATCCAGTGATGATCTCAGCAAACCTACCCACAGAGAGGCAAATACACAAGGGCTTGTCTGGCCTCAGGAGCCCAGAGGGTCCGAGGCTGAAGCACAGAGAACACATTGCACCTGAGCCAGGCGTTTCCGTCCCAGAGACTGCACAGGGAGCATTTCTGCATTCAGCCCTTCGCCTGGGACTGCTGACAGGGATCTTTGGGTGAATGCTCTGAATGAAATGCATTTCCACCACAAGAACATGCTTGTTAAGAAAACAAACAAACAAATTATGAGAGACAACTTGCAGTATACTGGCTGGATGTTCATTTTGAGGACTGTGTCTTTTAAAGAGAAACAATAAATTCAGAGTTTTGCTCCTCTATGCCAAATTGTCCATGACATAGGAGCACGCTGCACTTGGGCCCTAGCTTGGTGTAATTCCAGTCAATAAATTTTGCAGAGCAAAGGTCAGCACTATACTCAAAATTAATCTCCTGCTCCACTCAAATATATCCATAAACATTCCTCTGCCTGTACATATGTAGTAGTAAGCAAAGTAGGACAGAAAATTCCAGACCAGTTTAAAACCTAACTAAGTTGAGTTCCTGAAATCTGATAACCACTAGAAATGCAAATAAACATCCTCAACCTTAGAATTTTCAAATAAATTGTGTTTAAATTTGCCATTTGTATTCTTCTAAAACTAGAAACCTGATACTATACATGCTTTATAATCATTCTGAAGAAATATAGACCTGAGCTGAAGATGTGTGAGCCAACGTATCCTAAATTAAAAAAAAAAAAAAAGACATAAAAAAGCTCCACATTAATAACTCTGAAGACAGATATTACCTTATCACATTGGACAGAATCAAGCACAACAGACTCCTATAAAATGCTATAAAAATATACTTTTTATTGCAAGCCTAGTCATTGAGAGTGAATTTGAATGCCAGCTATGCATAGGTCATATCAATACTCTTTAAAAATCTTACTTTACACTAGATTTCTGTGAAGCTTCAAGCTTCTTACTAATTGTTTAAGCATAAAAACACCAGCAGGCATCAAATTAAGTTATCAGGCAGCAGGTTTAAAACAAACAAAAGGAAGTACTTTTTCACACAATGCATAATTTAATTGTTGAATTCCTTGCCACAGGATGTTGTGTGTGCCAAAGTCATAGGCCACTTAAAAAAAAAAAACACAACACAAAACTAAAAGAACCCCACATAATTTAGAGAACAGATTTTCACCAAGGCCTGTTATATAAATAAAGCAAATATTATCTGCAGCTCTGGAATTGCCAAACCACGGAATACAGGAATTTGGAAGAGTAAATAGGGAGAAGCGTCTTTATTCAGCTTGCTCCCCAACCCCTGCCAAGAAAAACCCCCAAAACTTCTTTTAGAGGGTACCATTGGAGGAAGAGGTTATTGGCCCAGCTGGACTTTGGCTAACCCCATGTGGCAAGAAAAAAATATTTCCCTGTATCTTCTTCAGGTAACACTTTTGACAACATCTAGCAAAAGTTTCTAAACTGGCTTTTCACGCTGCTTTTTTGTGTCTCTATTATAAGGCAAATGCATCCCAATTTGCAACTGTACAGTCTGTTCTTTTCAGATCAGACAACATTTGGATAATCATAGCTTATTAAAAATATTTGTTTATTGTTTCTGCCTCAATTTAGCTATAAGCAGGCTGTATCTATACTCTGGCCACAAGAGCACAAATGCTTGTCCCCTGCAGCTCGTTATTACTCTGATACTGAGCTGCAGGACACACGCTGATATAATGCCAGGGATGGGGCTGTGCTGCTTCCAGCCCTTGCATGCGAATGAGCACCATTCTGTGATGCTAGCACTGCACAACCACTGCCACCGAGATGGGATTCACTCCCATCCAGAGACAGGTTTCTTTGATATCAGGAAAATATCTTGATAAGGAAGCACACAAATAACATCTACCAATGCGGTATACCCGTTTTCTGTGTTATCATGCAGGTTATTTCCCTCCTCCAAAGCAGCTCTCCACATGCCTACACTGGATGCCACATTTACTGTGGCAGTTGGGAGTTCAGGACATGGTTGGCTCTCAGCTCACTCGTAATTTTTGCAACAGCAGATGTTGTCATAATTCTTTTTCATAGCATCACCTTTCTTGTTTTATCTGCAAAGATGACTGTCAAATTTATCTTCTGTTTAGATCATCAGCAAGAGAATCAGATGACTTTTGAAAAAAAGCCAACTTTTTGAGCTAAGTGAAGCTTGAACATGTTTCAAGCTTGCTTGTTTTATTTTTGTAGCAGTACACTACGAGTACACACATGCTTTATCAAATCATGAAGTAGCATAAATCAAATTCTTTGCATTTTGTCACATTTTCGGTTTTTTGACAGAATTTTCAAATTTAATAATGTTAAACTTCTATATGGAAGCTCTCCTTTAGAGTTAATACAAAGTAAACCAAATATATTTTAATTTACTTCCATTCCTAACTTAAATAAGAGCCACTTTAATTTTGAATGAAGGTTGGAAGAAGGAACTGGTATCATTGAAACAATCCATATTTAGTTCCAATGGATTAAATTTCAGTTTAGCTTTCCTAATAGACAGATATCAAGAGGTCATAGTTGCTTTTGAAAAAGTAATGAACTTTAATAGGTATATTGGGTAACGTAGTAGATTTCTCCCCTGATTTTTTTTCCAGAAATAATCTATGCTACAAAATATATTTAATCTGCCACTGAAATAGAAAACTGTTGTATTAGTTTGTAGCCTTCTTGTCAGAGACACGTGCTTCAAAATCATGCAACAGCTTATCAAAATGTATCATTTAATTTTTAACTAACAAAATGTTGGTGGAAAATAAGTGGGAAGAAGCTTATCAGAACCAGGGAGGCCTGAATGGAAGAAACTTCCTAGAAGTGTTGAATAAAAGCCAGAAGATTTTTTGAGAAAATTCCTGCTAACTCTACTACCTTTATCAGCGTTATGTATTGTGTGATTCGCAGCCATGGAGAACCTCTAGCTGAGCAAACATTTGAACAAGTTATTTGTTTCTGAAAGAGTTTCCAGGTTACATTACAGAAGGAAAATATATCTATTGTATAAGGCCAAGTAAAGCGTCTTACTTATTTTCACATTTAAGTAAGTTTTCCATTAATGTTCTGAAACACCCTAAAATATTGGCCCTTCTGGGGCTGATAGGGTTGTTAGGTGTTCCTGACTGTAGATGAGAAGGCATTCTACTTCTAAGAGAAGATCAAATCCCTACACACTGGTGACACTGTACAGAAAATCCACTAGGCATAAAATACAAAGAGATTACATAAATAATTATGCAATATTTCATGTGTTTAAAAGCTAACATTAGAAAAACCTAGATTAGGAAGAGCATGCCATAAGGAAAAATGAACCACAGTAGTCCAACCAACCTCAAACAAGACTGTTTTAGATGGTTTATCCTCAGTCTGCTGCTTTGTTCAGATCTTTAGCATATGGGATTGCAAACCAACCAAGCCAGGTGTAATCTAGTTCTGATTCACTTGCCGAAGCCATGCCTGCCTTCCAGTAAAAGTTTTGCCTGCATTTAAAGCACTGATTCATGATTCACTCAAATATTTCACTGGCTCAGTGATTTTTCTTTTGTGAAGAGCTTAAAGTGCTACAACTACTGACTGATACCATTGGGATTTGGATAGTTTTCGGTCAAACCAAGAAAACCATATGAATACAGCTTTAACTGCGTGTTTCTGTCCACAGTGAATAATGGATTTTTCATTCGCTCTTCTGAGCACAGGTAAGAAGAGACTGTTACAAGTTTTGAAAACTTGCCAATGAATGATGGTGTCTACATTCCCAAAGGAAAATCATCATCTAGTCCACATGTTGCAAACTCTATGGGCATTTTTAAAGCCAGATGGACTTCCTGTGATTTAAAACAGCAGAAGTCTCTCAAGAGGCTATAACTCATTCAAAGACACACTCAGGGTGTGATTTGAACTTTTCTAAAACTGTAAGTAAGAAAATTAACAGAGAGTTTAAACTTAAAAAAAAAAAAAAAACACCTAACTTCAAGGAAGAGAACTGTATCCAAACACACAAAGTAACACATCAACAAGTTGATGACATTCTGATTAGCCGTCAGAGATAAGGCACCATCACACAAACCTAATAGAAGTTCACAGACTGGAGACAATTTCATCAACTCCCAAGTTCAAGAAGAAATTGTCCAGCCTGTCAGCTGCTATAGCACTGTACCTCTGGAAACTAAACAACTCCAGGTTGTCTCTCCTGGACTTGTCTGTGTCAGTGGTGACACACTTGGAAGATCAGAGGTCAATCAGTTCACTACAGGTGGCATACAGTAAAGATAACATAATTCACTGAAACCAGTAAGCCAAATAAATCTGAAATATGGTGAAATCTGAAAGGCGTTTGGTTAAAAAGCAGGAAAAATAAAACTCTCCTATTCTCATGGATTTGTTCAATATTTTACCTCCCCCAAGGTATTATTACCTCATTTCTGCCAGCCTGCTGATCCAGCTAAAGTCTATATCCCCAGCACTGCAGTTTTGAGCAACAACAGCAAGAGGAGAATCTGTACAGCAAGTGAGTTCATGTTTCTGTATGTGTGCGTACAGCCTAGATCCTAAGGATAGACAAAGGGGTATTTTTAGTTGGTTTTCTTAGTAAGAGCAAAATCTGAAGAGTTTTCCCACTTACCTGCAATCTGCAGGGTCTGTAATTGCTTGTCAGCTCTTGCAGATGTGACCTCCTTAGCAAGGTTTTGGTTTACAACCATGTCCCAGTACTGTCAGCGTCAGATATTCCAGCTGGTTTTTAGGGGTTCTATCAATGTCAGCCTCTCAGGGAGGGACTTGAGATAAAGAAAAATCTTCCCATACTTACAGGGCAAGCCTACAGAAAAGTCTTCAATACCGGGGTAAAATACTTAAAGTACTTTCTGTATTTAAGTGGGCAGCTACACCATAGCTTGCTGACATTGTTAAATGTAGAGTCTGCAATATTTCACAGGATACACATATTTTAGTCATGTTTTATATGTATGTTATTATTATAGTTTAAACACTGCATGTGAATTTGCCATCCATTAAAATGAACAGAGCATTAAAGAGGCTGGAACCCACTGGTCTTTGGGGAAGCATCTCTTTATGACACTCCTCTGCAAATGGCCAACTATTGCATTATGGAGCCTGTCTTGAATTCCTGCCAGTGACACTGGATCCTGTAATGGGTTTGTAATGAGGCTAAAATCAACACCTCTAAACTAAACGGGGAGAATACAAAGGAACTGGGACATGGTGAGAGGAAAGAGAGTGAGGACAAAGTCGTTTGGAAGGTCAGAAGACTGTGCTGTCACAGTGAATAGCAAAAAAACCCCCATGCTGAACTACTGAGAAGGGCCTTGGGAAGGAGCAGAACTACAGCAGCAGGAATTCAGAGGGAACACAGTCTGCCCTCCCATTCAGAGCTTGCTTTCCAAAAAATAGCTCTCAGAAAAGGTTAGGAGGAGAAAAATGGTTTACATTATTGTTATGATGATGGTGATTATGGCTCACCTATTTCATGATCACACTCTTCAAATAAGAAAAGAGAACTTCTAAGAAAGAATTTTTCAGCAAATCTAAGCTCAAGGATGGCTGTCAAACATACTCTTCAGAAGCAGTTTTGTTGCTATAAGACATGTTTTCAGCTAATATTGTATCAGTCTCTTAGAATATCCACAAAACCAAACTTTTCTTTGTTAAGAATCATCTTCTCCAGCTGCTTTCTATTGCACCTGAGGTTATGATCCTCTATTCCCATATTTATGCTCAGGAGACTCTATAGAGGAGAGGGTAAACTTTTCATGCAGCAAGAGAGTTTAAATATCTTTTCACAGGAAATACCTATTTTTTTCCAAGAGCCATAAACTAGAACTAGATTAAAAAGCAGGATTAAGACATTCATCACAAACATGTACAATGGTGGTCAACAAAGTCACTGGAGACAAAGTCATGGAGAAATCATAATGGGAAGAAATATTGTATACTGACAAAACATCATTGCCCAGGAATGTAGGGGTGCTAGTGCAGGGAAGAAAAAGAATTTGCAAAAGCACAGAGTTTCTAAAGTCTTGTTTCCACTTGTGCCACTGTTTTTGTGCATGGCTGTTTGCAAGTTCTTTAACCCCTCTCCAGGTCTCTAGTCCCTGGTTTGTGCAAAGTGGAGACAATACTGGCATTGCCCTGGGATCTGTGCAATATCACATTTAAGCACTTCTTTCTAACTCCAACTTTTCTCATATCATCATTCTGTACAAAAAAGTCACCTCAAACACTTTTATTTCGGAAAAAAAAAGGCAACACTTTCAAGTGATTACATTTATAATTTTAATAATGTAAGAGGTTTACAGTAAGACGCCATGCAACCAAGAATTCATTACTTTTCCTTTCAGATTTTAATAAAAGTACAGTATGAATTATTCAAACTACGTGAAATTTGTCAAGATAAATTAATTTAGTACATGTTGTGATGCAGTATATTCTGGCTTTAATTGTGTTTGCTGCTTACTGAGTGTAGCAATTCAGAAAGCCCAACAATATATTTTCACAGCTATTAAAAACAAGAACATGACAGTGTTGTATCATTTTCCACATTTTTTCTCAGAGATTTTCTTTACTTATTTTTTGATAAAATTAGAAGTTAGGTTATTGCATTAAAAGAAACAATTCATGAAACAAATAGTGGAAACAATGAAAGGTTCAGGGGATTTCTCATATGCCTCTTCTAATACAACTCTAGTCAGCAGTATGCAGGAATAATCCCAGGATGAGCAGCTTTCAGAAGCTGCTGCAAGAAAACAGTGAGATTTAATTTGGTGCTGTTTAATTCTTATTATAAAGGAAAAACATGGTCCCAGAGAAGTCAGTAAAAATTTTGGCTCTGACATGAGTGAAAGACTCAATCCATTACCCAAACACAGCTGTTGGTGCCATGTGAGATGCCCTGGGGGACTCCACCCAGCTTCAGCTGGGAGTGCTTGAGTTTCCTGCAGGTCTGCTCTACCTGCAGCCTAATGGGGAATCCTTGGATCACTGGGGCACCTCAAATATCTCTAAGCACTACTTTTAGATCACTGAACTGAGCCCGGGATGTCTCCACTGGACATCCCAGGCTGATGGTGGCCTTACACAGATACTGTTGCTCATATCTGCTGACAGCCCCAGCCTAACAGATCTGACAGCATTCCTAACAAAGAGTAACCATGAGTTATGTATCTTTATAGACAAGTGTTTTTAATAAATATGCACATTTAAAAGGATTCATCCTTTCTGTTCAGCTATGCTGTCAAGTGTACCAAAGGTAACATCCCCTATTATACAGGTGAAAATCTTACAAATCTCCTTTCCAAAACACTTTGCAGCATAAATTTCTTGCAAGATTAGGTTGCAGAAAGCAAGATGCTCTTTTGGAAGTTCTGTACCTTCTTAAGAATAATATTTGCTTCTAAAACAAGTAACAATCAAAAATTCTTAGGGAGTCTTATTGTGAGCTTGTGGGGAGATGTGCTTGTCCACTTTTACTGGAGTAGGATACTCCTCCAAATTTCTCACATTTTAATGGAAACTGTGAGTTCAATGCATGTCTAGAAACCAGACCAAATTTACTTTCTGGTTTGTGCTGGAAATGATGGCTGTATTGAAATTTCTGGGCAAATTCATCAAGAAAATAATCTCATTATCAGGGAGGAAGCTCAGTTTAGGAAGAATGGCGTAACAGCCTTCCAAAGTCAACTAACACTTGCTGTCCAGAACAATGGCATTTGAAACTGCTGCAGTACTAAAAAACTAGAATCATTAAAAAAAAATATAGAAGCTCAAGTGTATTATCAGATTTTTCACAAGAAGTTGAAAATAATACTCGTAGCATGCATAATATTAAAATAAAATTTAAGCACTGCTTGCTGTAACAAGTCTATAAATAGAATAGTCATACAGCATTTTCTCAGTTGTTCATAAGGCATTATCTTGTGTTTACTTATAGGCCACACAGCTCAGAAGGACTCACTAAGGTACAATTAGAAATTTCACCACTTTGGCAGAAAAACACAGCATTTCAGCTTTTGCAAGCAGCACACACAAATTTAAAGACACTGAATCAGGCTCTCTGCTCACTGCTGTTGTCTTTATGCTCCATCACCACCTCCCCTCCTCTCACCACCAAGCTGGAGAGGCCACTCCATCCTTACTGGGCAGGAGAGCAACGTGTTCCCCTTGTCCCTGTGACCAAATGCAGCAGCAAGGCCCCTCACACAAAGCAAATGCCGTGTGCAGACCCAGCACCCCTGAACATCCTTGCTGAGCTCTCACAGCTCTTACTGATGGCTGATGGAAAGTGACTGGGCTGGTACAGACAGAGAAAATCTTCCTTGCATCTCAGGGAAGAGACAAACACTTTCCTTGCATCTCCGCACTCAAGAAAGACCCTAAAACTGTACACACCAATCTCTGGGTTTGAAAGAGAGGTCCTGGGGTTTTCATCAGTAATAAATATCCATACAGCAAGAAAGGAGGGAGGGATATTGCCACACACAAACAAGGTATTTCCTACTGAATTACAGGTTGGCCATAGCAAGCTTGCATGTCAAACAGGCAGGAAAGGGAAGGGTGAACAAACAAGAGTGATTCAGAACAAATGAACTTTCTCCAATATACTGGGGTCCCACAGAAGGGTGAGCACTGAAATGACTACATTTCCTTGCATCGATGCAAGTAAAACGTATGTCAGGAAGTACTTGCACTATGGCAACAAAAATGATTTTCAGCATTTATTTATTTTGGAGAATCCCCAAGTTTTGCTCCTGGATTGGGAAACAGTGGCCCCAGTACATATTGGTTTATGAGAGGAAAGAGAGGACAGAATACCATATCCAATTGATACTTCAGGGAGATTTGAGGGAGAATGAACACATATTTGGAAAAGGGCCAGAACACTGGGGCTACTATGCCCTGCCCTACAGAAAGGGCCATTGGGTTGTTAATAACCATAGGCAATCAGGCCCTTCGTTTTATGTCTCATCAGCAAGACTACACTACATATTCATTTAACTCACACTTGCTTTTACGTTCTCTCAGCTTCTATTGCTGGTGGGCTTAATTCTGTCTTAACAGTAAAGTACATTCCTTTCCTTTTTGTTCACTGGAAATCTGTGGCTGACTCATCCAGCACTACACTGATGAAATTGTAAATGAAGAAATCCTGCACTGACAGAAAAAAAAAAACCAGATCAAGCACTTTAATGTGTTCTCAAGTTTTCTAGTGCTAAAAGTACTTATTCTCTTTAGTGTCTTGATAAGCTGTGACAAACATTTTCAGTTTGAGGTGTTGCTCAATCTTCTGTCTCCATTCTTATAATAGACATGGTATTAAACTAACAGTAAAACCAGCATTTAATTAAATGCTTCAGGAGAGAACATTCTTCTAATCTAGCAAGATAAAAACAAGGTGTAAGTATTTTTAACAGAAAATGTAAGTCAGGAAGCAGCCTGGAAAAGGAAGCCCAGTTGTGTGTGCCTTAGGCTTCAAGTTTGTTAATTTTTTCTATAGTCCCTATTTCATCAGCCGAGTTGTATTGAAAATGCAAATCTTCAGATGTGCCTGATGATTAATTTCATGGTACTCAGAGCCTTCCTGTTTTGGCCTTTCTTTAGAAACACATCCATTACCTCTCCAACTCTTACCAAGTAATATTTTCCAAGAGGACATCAATAAGCTCCCTTGCCATGTATGTTTCCACTGTTCTGGGAAGAAAACCTGTATTTTCAAGTATTCAGCTTGACTAACAACCTTCAGAGAGCCTTCTACAAACATTCTGCCAAGCTCTAGTTTTCAGGACATCTCTAGTAGGATACCCTAAAACTTCTCAGTGCTTTTTGCAAAGAGCACACACGTTGTTCTTGCAGCATAGCTGACAGAGAGAAACACACAAAGTCACACAGTTTGATCAAGGCACCAGCAAATCACAAGCTTGTTTTAAAAGTCTTGGTGTCAACCAAGTAAAACCTAGGCTCCTTGATCACATAATATTAAATACACACACACAAAAAAAAAGGTTTAGTGAACACTCCCTTTGAAATAAGGTTCCTGCTCTTTAGGTTCCTGCACGTTCCTTAAGTGGTGCATGTCTATTCATCTCAGCTGATAATACAGCAGGTGTCCAGGCCATGCTATACTTTCCAAAGTTTAGGTCTGTCACCTTCCTTGTTAGCTCTGGAATCAGAATGAAGCATGCGGTGGCCAGCAAGGCTAAATGGCTGAGCAGTGCCCCTTTAAAAGCTGTATCTATAAAGCTGATATCAGGAGATAGAACTCAGGTTTCCCAGTTTAAAAAAGTATTTGACAAGTCTCTAATTATAAATTTATTTACATGCACTTAAGTAATATTAGCAGTTTCACATCCATCCTGCCCCAATCCCTATCAAATCAGTAGGGCTATAATAAGGTTAGAGAGATAGGGTGATACTGGTTTTAGAGCTGAAGAACCCAGTTAGACTCTTCTGCAGGAGACACAATCCTAATTCACACAACCCACCATTCCCTCTGCCATTATGGGGTACATCTATATAGGAATGACCAAGAAACCCACAATCCTGCAAAGCAAGGTGCATGAACAGCAGTGGGACCGACCAAGGACAATGTCTCTTTTCTACTCATGTCAAAATTAAATGGCAAAGTCCATTCAACGTAGCAAATTACACCAGTTTAGCAAAGGACACAACTAAAAGGAGACTCCAAAGGCAAGTCAAACCTGGGCAAACATCCTGTCAGGGCAGCACCAGTGGAAGTACAAACCCTCAGGGGAAAAATGTATAAGAATATTCTTATGCAGTTCTTTTCACATCATTACCTTCCTCTTAGTATAAGTTGTACTCTTCTGACCACATCCAGATTTTGCATGATTTCATAAGTTAAACAATCTTATGTGAATGCAGGACAGGATACAAACCACCTGGAAGTTATGTGTATTGCAAGTACACACCAAGTTGCTACAGCTAGTACTAGATCTGCAGAACTGGGCACGCTGCAAGACACCCTTTAGTTTTATCTATACTAATTAAAGGGAGAAGAAGGTGTACTTTCTGTTTCTGTAGACACAGGTACTCCTAGAACATCCCAAGCAAAGGAAAAGCAGGAGGTATCCACGGCAGCTTCAAAACTGACATATAATGTACTGTAACAAAAAACATTCTGATTGCATCTAAGTTGGCAAGCATTGCAAATTATCTGAAGCAACAACTTCACTCTTGTTATCACCATTCTGAACTATTTATACTTACACTGATTGTTATCCTGTACTCCTTGCCAAGAAGCATTTTGAGAGCCCTTTAGCCACCATTCCTCATCTCTTCAAGAGCTAGGTCAGATTCTGAATATAAATAAACAACCCCTTTGTGCCTGAACTTGAAAGAGAAATCAGTCATCTGTATATGATCTGTGTTAAGGAAAAATGTAATTTTTCTCTTTGACAATGTGTATATGGTTGTTAAGCTATCTTGATTGCCAAGAGAAATTTATTTTCCATGGAGGCTTCTATAGCCTAAAATGTCACTGGGTTTACCCCTCCCCTTCCTTTTTTTTATTTCTTTTTCAGCTGATTTACAAATTAAGTTCACTTTCTTCTAAGTAGAAAAAAAAAATAAAACCAGATTCCTGAAAATTAAGTCTGGCACAATCCTATACTAACAGGCCATTTTATCTTGTCTTCTCTAGAAAGATAATTTTCAGATTCTGGCAAAGATCCCATTTCCAGTAATAAAAGTCCCCAAGGACTTCTGGTACCTAAGACCTCCTCTTCCTGGATCTTGACCGTATTGCTGTGATTAAACTGTCCAGTACAGAAAGTATTTTTTTTATTTGTATTTATTATTGCAAGAAGAAAAGAGCACAGAAAATATTTGTATATTAAAGGCTGGATAAAATTGTCACCGGTGTACCTGAAGTGACTCTGTGAGCTGTAATAAAAGTTCAAAGGCATTTATCCTCCCTACATTCTGCGTTGTTACTGCAATCTGAGGAGGAGTGGGTATAGTACATGCAGTACAGGCTTTGCCTGCCCAGCACACCAGTGGGATAAGGCAGATTATACGGAGCACAGAAATTAGTCAGATACTGTAACCACCCCTACATAGGAGTGTCTGCATATGATCACGTCTGTGCAAACCACCTGTAACAGCATTTTTTACACATAAGTTTAAATCCTGTAGCCTTATCTTGCTTAATCTGTGCCTCAAAGTGAATAATTTCTCATGCACATTCCCCCCATCCCGTTACCAACCAGCACTGTGTGCACGGCTCCCTGCCCCCGGAAGGGTGAGGCTTTCCCAGTGACATCGAACTTTTGCATTCCAGCCACAAAGAGTGCTGCCTTCCCTGTGGATCCAACCCGCTCCAGTAAAATCATTACCAAACTGCTTCATGTTGCACGGCCTTGGGGAATAAACTGTGTGTGAAGAATCGCCTACCTGGAACCCTTTCTGAGCACTGAACACTTCTGCAGATGGGGAGAGCTGGCTGTTCCAAGTCCTTGGGACACTGCCCTTTCTTTAAACCACAACTCTACTCACTAACAATATAATCTTCCTTTAGCATGGGGTATGTTAATATAAAGCCACTTTGTCAGCATGCTGGTGACACCAAAATTGAAATGTATATCAACTCAGTCATTCATAAATCAGTGTGTATATTCTTCTTAAACTCTAATGTCATGTCATCAATGCACTCTTTATTTTGCAGTTATTGATACTAAATTCCAACATGATTACAAAATCACATTTTTCAGTTTATTGCATTTTGAATATTGAAGGATTTTCCCCTTTATTAAATTACACTATATTACAAGAGTCTGAGAATCTTCTGATGCATGACCAAGTACATAGTTCCATCTGTTTTGTTTTTCTCATTCATGACATAGATGATTTTGTTTTAACCAGTACATGTATTTCACTTTAAGTCCACTTTACGTCTGTCAGGTTACATCATTTGTGATGTGTGGATACTCTGCTGCAGAGCTTTGCAAAACGATTTAAGTTTAAAGTAAAACCAGCTTTCTGCATAGCTCAGGTGCTCAGAAATGGGATATGGCTACTTAAGTTACCAGTTTAAATCGAACACATGGCACAAAGCCATATCAAACCTGGCAAGACCAGGCTGGCTAAAAATCACTCCTGTTTGAAGGCTGCCTGGTAGCCTATATAAAATGAACACATTTCCTAGCTGTTCTTAGAAATGCAGGTGTTTACATAGCCAAAGCTGCTAGCACAATTGGTGGATTGTCACCAGTCTTAGCCCAAATTCCAGGTGTCTGACTTTGAACTCAAACACTGCAGAGCAGACCAAGAGAAACTCTGCTCAGTGTCTTAGAGTTACAAGTGCAAGTTTATTGTTTGTATTAGAGAATTTAAAAGGCTGTGTGAGAACAGAACCCCGTGGCATAGGGTGCTGTACAAGGCTCATAGGTGTCTAAAGCAGGGAGAATTGAAAGCTAATTGAAACTTAATTTAGAAGCCTAATCATCTTCACACCACTTTCAGGAGACACCCATGGAGGGAGAGTCAGATTACAGTAGGCTGAATATCCTCCTAGAAGTACCAGCCTGTCTCTATGAAACATCCAGGGAGTGGGCATATATATGGGTCAAAATAAGTGGACAGTCACTGAGCTTATCTGTTTTAAAAACAACACTCCTAACCTCAAGCTTTCCACATTAAAAAAAAAAACAAAAAAAAAAAAAAAAAACACCCCAGGCCTTAACATTTTAAAAATATGCCTCTCTATCATGAAAGATGAATTTAAAATTTCAGAGCTCTGGAGAGCCATTGACCCAGACTGCTGTACTGCCTCTGGTGACCACGTTACCTCATTGGTGTGACATACTTTGATTCAAAAGCTGCCACATAGCAAAAGAATAAAACAGCAAAAAATCCAGGCAAACTTACTAGAAACATCACGTGAATATATTTTTTTAAAGTTCTCTTATTTCCTTGTGGACATTCCACAATATTAAAAACTGGTTGTTAGGTGCTATAAATAAGATATAATCATGCCAATGTTGATCAGGGTCTTCTGATATTATCCATACAACCAGCACCTCCAGCAGCACACTAGATGGGGAGCTAAACAACCACTGGTATGCGAGGACATCAGGGAGAAGAGGTTCATTAGTCACTAACCCTACCTCCTGACAGAACAGCAGGTAATCCATGGGCTTTGGTTAATGACTTATTATCTACAGCATGCAAGCTCAACATACAGGCTAAGAATTATTAGGCTTGTTTTATTTTCAGGAAAAAGCCAAACAGACCAAACACAAAACCAAAACCCTTCTGGGTTTCAGCTTCAAGGCTTAAAAGGACATCACTGTAACAAAGAGTAAGGGCAGCTTCTTGTCTGCAACAAGGGGTGATCGGGTAGGAAAGCAAACAAGAATAAATCAACTCCATGCACAAAAAACTGCTGTCAGTTATGTGCAGGATCTAACCAGAAGCAGTGAAATTCTCATTTCTTCTCTTTTCCCGCTCAGGTGAATGTTTTCACTTGCATGACACTTTGAGGAATTCCCTTTCAGCAGCAGGTACCTTCCATCTGTAATGCTGCAGCTACACACGCGTACGTGTCAGAGCGCACATGTAAATCTACTATTTTTCAATAATGCTGAAGGTAGAAATTGATATAATCATTCTTCCTTCCCTCTAGAGCGCTATTAACAGGCAACATACCTTTAGACCTCTTCAGAGAGGGCAGTTCTGCAGCTGAAGGGCAATAAGGACATCCCACAGCAGCAGAGGGAATCAGTGCATGGCAGAGGCTGGATTCATGTACACCTCTGGCTCAGAGAATAAATTCTAAAACCATAAGTGTGTGAGCTCTGAAGTTTACGGTGCAGCACCCTTTCTCCCAGTTTAAGCTACATTTAGATTAAAGCAATTTAGCTTGAGATGGGATTTCTCAGTAGGACAGGAACAAAAATTAAATATACCTATGTCCCCCATTCCCTCTCTGCTTTCAGCATTTTTGCATTCCTCACTGGAGGAGAAACTGCTATCTCTACAGCACAGCAACCCTACACATTCTCAGTTCAGCTGGGCACAGACACGTAAGAATCAAGTATTAAAATGAATTACTCAAGACATTACAGACTACGTATAGCAATATCCAGGGGTGTTAATGCTTTAATGTTTTAACACATTCCCTCCCCACAGAAGAATAACATTGTTTAGAGCCCTGCAAAAAGAAATATTACATCAAAATCAGTATGGGTTGGGATTTTTTTTACCAGTATAACAAAGAGTAGAACTTGTTCCATTAGCCCTGAGATTGAAGGTCATTTTCACAAGTACTTGCTCAGAGATTGTGCTTCCCAGGCATCCTCATTGCAATTTGCTTTGCTTAAGTCATCAGAGGTTGTTGAAACTTGAGTACAGGGTAAAGAAAACAGCAAAAGCCAATTTGCTTTAAGGAAAATTCTCTAACAGAAATGTAATTTTTTGGTTGGGGGTTTTATGCAACTCTGTTTAATATTTTTCAGCTATCATATGCATGAGCAACATAAACTCAGCATCAGGGTTATTACCCAGGAGATACAGGTGGGTTGCCTTCCTAAAGCAACCATTTCCCAGCCCGTTACTCCTTCCTGTAACTCTATAAATAATTAAGAGAATATACCTGTTTCATGGGAACAACTCACTCTTATCAAGTGCCAGCTAGAAAGGCCTCCAGACCTTACTGCACACCAGACCGTGTGCTACAAACTAGACTGCTTTGATTTTCTCTGTGTGTGGAAATGTTTGGCTCAAACATAAAAACATAAAGTGGCATAAACTAAAACTGTAAGTCTTCGGTACCTCCACTTGCAAACTAGCTTTACAGCTGTAAATTAAAGGGATTTAAAGGCTTTTTACACAGATGCTAATAAATTCCATTCACAAAATTATTTTTCCTCTCTCTCCTTTGCAGAGCGTTCCCATGTGCTTTCACATGATACACCTGTTTTCATTATGTGTACCTTTGTCCTGTGGTAAAGCATTCCTTCTTCATAGAATAATTAAATATCACATTTCTCTCATTCCTCTTGACTAATCAGTTAAATCCCTTATAGCAACTAGCCAAATTGCAGCAAATGGATGCAAGCACTGTAAGGCACATTTCAATATTCTGAACAATATCTGACCACAACAAATTAAGAAATATCCTTTCAGTATGAATCCGCATATGCAAAAGTATGACACGCTATATCTGTAACAAAAAAGTGTAAGCTTTTCCTAATTGTGCAATGTGTAAGATCCACAAGGTGCAAGAAAACCAGTTAAAACACACACATTTGAAGCACTGAATGTTCTGAACAAGAACGTTGTTCACTGTTAGGAATGGTTATACAAGTTGGTTTGTGACTGAGGCACAGCCTTAAGAAGAACAACTGATGAAAACTTCCATCAATTGAGGATGTTGGCTCCTTCTCTGTTGCATTAAGGCCCATATAGCAGGATGAACTCCTGCATGAGTAAATGGCAAATGCATAAAAATGATTGGCAGAATGAAGTGAACACTTTCTTTTCTAAAACAATAACTCCTCGTTCTCTATTGTAATATTTCTCTTAAGCACAACTCAAGGTAGCAATAAGCTCCCATCTTCCCTTTAGAAATCTATTATTCAGGTTTCAGAATTATCTCTTTTGATGGCCCTGTGGATTTAACTGGGAAAATGACAACTGCAGTCTGGTCTGTGGGGCAAGGAGGGCACCATCACAGCACAGCTGACCCCAGGACTTCTGTGCTGGGAATGTCCCCGCACATGTCCTTCAAGAGATTTCACCTGAGTATTTTAACACACAGACTGAGGTGTGCAGTCCTTGGTGGCTGCAAGCAGATTGACCAGGGGTTTGGCCAACTGGACACATATGGAGCCTACACAAACAGAGGATACATCCCAAAAAATAAGCCTGTAGATACAGAGGGGACCATATGGATTAGTTGTGGTTGTGTCACCTACACTGGATTATGTTCCCCTTATCAGTGAGGGGTGTACAGAGATCAGCCAACCCCTAAATGAGGCACTGACAAGGTTTGGCCTTGTGAATACACTGTTCTCCCATGTTCACCTGAGCTCTGGTTCTTCACCATGTCTGTTTTGGCTGCTGTGCTGAACATGTGCAACACCAGAGTGCTGTATAAAAAGAAAAAACAAACCTCAAAGCTATAGAGAGGAAATTAACCTTTAGGCTGCCTGTCTGGTTCATAGGGTCTCTGTATACATCAGACATTTCTGCCAGTACATCCCAGCTGGGGGAGAACACATCTCTGCAGCCAGCTGAGCTCCCTCGGCCCCACAGCAGGAGCTGGGAACACGGGCAGGTTCGTGTTACTGCTGAGCCCAGCTCAGGCAAGAAGCCACCAGTGGTGCCCGGTGCCGTCACTGCTTGCCAAGGGCACGTGCAACCTTTGCACAAAGGGGAAGCAGAACCTTTGCAGACACAACCCCATCAAAAACAGGAGAGAAAAGGACATGTTGTAAATACAGATCTCATTTTTTGAAATAGGTAGAGTAATGCTTTCACACTTGAGCAAGCACATGAAAGACTTCAGCAGTGCACAGACATTTTCCAAGCCCTCTGCACAGGAGTTTGCCCAGAAAAGATAAATGTATTTGCATAAGCAGTTTTAATTTGCAGTGTTTTAATTTTTGGATGCAGTATTTCAGAGGCACAAACTGTTTCAGTTTCAGAAGTTCTAAGCACAAAACACCCTCAGACCCTGCATGACCCTTGTAATCAGTGGGGTTGCAGTGGCATAGAAGAGATCAGAAATGCAGACAGAACATATTTTCTAAGTCTCATTAAGCGAGAACAAATTCTGAAGGCAAGGAAGAGCAGCCTTTTCCAAAAACGTAAGAGAAAATAAAAGCAATGGGTGCAGTTTCAATCACACGTTTATAAATGCAAACATCCTCACGTTATCTTTATTGCCAACTAAATGATGAGTGTTACACAGTAGTAAGACCTATATTTGCTGGAACAGGAAATCAGTAAAACAGTTTTCTGTCAGACATTACATCTGCTAGTGCCTCAGGACACTCAGACTGACTGATGCTGGTAAGGCTGATGTGTGACAGTCATAGGCAAATTACATTTTTTTTCTGGCTGGTTTATTTTGCTTAAACTGTGTAAAGTGCATAAATAAATAGCTTAAATGTTTTCTACCCAAGCAAATAGAGAAGATCTCCTAAAAAAACAAAAAAGACTGACAGCAATGGATTTCTCTAACTAGTGGGTGTATCTCCATGGAAGATTGCATTTTAATTGCCATTGAGTGGTACAATTATGTCACGTGGCTCTACATATTCATATATATTTACCTCTACCTTTGAAAACTACAGAGAAATCTGAGCAAACCTCCCTTAACTAAATAAATTGAAAATCCTAGGAAGAAATATAACTGTTTTGGGAAATAATTCCTAACTCTTAAGTTTTAACCATTCTCATTACTTTAATTAATTGTGGTTTGGGGGAGCAGATGTCCTGAGAGGGTGGTAGTCAGCTATTGCTTTACCTCTAGTCCATGTCAAAGACTCCACAACTGGGATGCTGCATTATTGCCTCTCACTAAAATGTGAGTCTCTAATCACATTTTCTGGCCTAAGTGCTTGGATTATGAGGAATCTGAGTGATACCAGTCCTCCAGCAAGCCTGAGCAAGAAATCAGGCAACTGCTAAGCTTGAAGGTGGTCTGGGAGCTGAAGTTAAGACTATGATATGCACTACACTGTGGGAGGCAGAGACTATAGATAACTTCAGTCCACAATCACTCTGGATCAACCTCCTTGTCTTTTGTATGAATATGATTTCAGCCCCCACAAAAAGAAGTGCAAAAAAGACAGATTTAGAGAGAGATTTGCCGTTAGGTGGAACTTTGATGTAGTTTCATTTATCTTTTGTCCATGTGACGAAATCAGCAAGAAACCATGTACAGTTTATCCAAGTATTTCAAATATTTTCACTTTACAAGCAACCTGTGTATTTCATAAATACTAACATCATAATCCCTTCTTAATCTGGCAAGGGGTGGATGTTTTAATCTTTTGGTGTGCTGAAAGGTAATATTATTGGAGAGTTATTTGCCCATTCCCTGGTGATGGAGTCTGCAGCATTCAGAATTTAACTATGGAAGTGGAATTCTTGCCTTTCAGGGTTTATTTACTGATTTTGCCAGATGAATGTGTAACCTGTGAACTATAATTAGGGATTTCCAGCTGTTACCAGAAAGCCTGGAATGCACAGCTTGCAAGCTTTGAATGTATTTAAAAAACACTACTCGTAATCCTAAAATATTATTAAACTAGCAGGTATGGAATAGCAAATATTTAAATGTGTATTAACCCCTTAGTCACCACAATTATAACACGTGTATATTATAGAATATACGTGCAGACCTTCGACTCTCCGTGGTGCATTTAAGCACAGGCTAATTCAAGTGCTGCCAGCTCAGTATTGCATTGCCATTTTGGCCACTGATCAAAACCAGAAATCCCTGATTTCTGTTTAGATTGATTGAAAATAATTTTGTGGAACCTGGGAGAGATAGCCTTGTTCTTTTATTTAGGTATTAGCCAGAAAAAACAGTGCATAGAAAAGGAAACAATCACCTTCACACATTCCTCCATGCACTCCATTATCTGTTTACTAGGAAACTAATTCAGAATATTTCTTATTCTACCTATTATAAGAGTTAATCCTCAACAGATTTAGCTTTAAATACAAATTAGAGAGTTCAACATTATCCTAGAATAAAGTTTTTAAGAATACTCTAACATTTCACTTGTTTTAAGAAAAATTTCCTCAAAAAATCTCAAACACACACAACAAAAAAAAATTTAGGTCAGTGGGAAAAGTCAGATCTGAATTATGAGACTTTTTGAGAATAAACACATATTAACATATGGAAAACCTTCTGATATTTTGGTTCATAACGAGCTCATGCCCTGTTTGACATAAAACCCCTCAGCTATACCTTTACCACTCCCCACAAAAAGAGCCAGTGAAGGGCCTATTTTTTTGAACCACATACAAAGTCTGAAGTTCAGAGAGATTTGAGTTCCCCACCTCAGCATTAGTTAAGAGGGAGTTTTTTTGTCTAAAATTTCAGAGATCACACAGCTTTTTAAAACTATCCAGTCTAAATAACCCTTCAGCTAGGGAAAAGTATATCCTTAGAATAAATAAGAGGAAAATATAAACAGCTTTAGATTAAAAAAGACAAAAACATAAACATCATTCATGTTAAGAGGCAAGTCTGAATAGTTTCCATCATGTCAAACCATGATAGCTTCACTTTAAAATCCAGCCACAGTCCTGATTAATATTTATTCTGAGACCATACACATATGTTCCTGGTGTTGGCCACTTAAGTTTGAGCTATCCAGTTTATTATTTTTTCTTATATGATTTCCAGTCAACATTTCCAAAGAGACATAAAACAAAAGCAATCAAGAGTTCTTTATAAAAAATTTAGACATGTGTAACCCTCTATAAATAATTTTTCCCCCTCAAGTTACTAAGTACAGTAATTCAAGCTTTGGCTGTCTGCCTAAAGCTACAGTTTCCTTAAGTTCGAATTCAAACTTTCATCTATAAAATTGATTGTGCCATTAAAATAAAAGTGACATAGTTACCAACTACTCTCTATAATTAGATACCGTTAGGTGCTTCCTGCTACTTGAAAAACATTCTTCATTTAATATATAGAGAGAGGTAGTGTTGACTAATGAGCTGCTCCATTACTAACTTTTACCAGTTAGTAGTAATAGTTTTATCAGCACTGCAAACACTTTTGAATAGCCAGCTCTTTGTTTTGGGAGCTGAGCTGAAATGTTCCAAATACAGTAAAACTCTGGAGCCCATGTGCAATATGGATTCTTTTTTCACCTCCTATAGAGGCTGAAAGAGTCAGCCTAGACACAAACGGCCACTTGTTCTCATTACTGATCCCAAGGAATATTCTGACAGAATGCAGAAATTAATTTAAGTATCCTGGCTATGTTCCAGCTTGGATAAATACATCCTCTCTACTCTAAACACCCCCTATTTCTCTCCATTCTTTCACTTGATTTTAATAAATTACTCATTTCCCCTGAAATAAAACATTCTTTATTGCTGCTGATAAAGAATGAGTGCCACGCTCCTCTCTGAGGATGGCTGCAGCAGGAGCCCTCCCTCCCCAGGGTCACGGCTGGGGACACACCATCCCACCCAGCTGAGTAGCTTCTCCATTAAAATTGCTGAGTAAACAGAAGAGATGGGGCAAAGCTAAGACCAAATTTGAAACAAAACATTGCACCTCTCTAGGGCAGGGAAGGGTTCACTGCCATCTAAAACCACAGATCGTGTTTGCAGTTCTCATCACGCTTTGAATGTCTTTAACTTGAGGCTAAGGCTACAAGTTCTTTCTCACCATCAGCTGTGTCAGCAGGAGTGCCATCAGCCCATGTCCCATCACAACTTCCCTCCACCCTCTGGCTACAGCTCCCTCAGGCCTCCCAGCCAAGCTACTTTTCTCTGCGGGCTCGCTTCAGCCAAGGTAAATCTGATTAGCACAAACAGCTTAATAACAGCTCTTTGCTAACACTAATCCAGTCCACACCGACTGGAACCAGGTTAGGGAGAATGTCACAAGCTGCTGTGTACCAGAGAACAGTCATTTCTTCAGGGTGACAAAGAATACCTGGAGGCTGGTCTCTTCTTGCAGCCTATCTGCAGCCCCAGAAGGATCTGTGTTTCCTGTAATGCTTGTCTTTGGCCCAAAACAGGTAGAGCAGGATGCTCTGGCATTACACAGCCACAGAGCAGAGTTTGTGTGATTGTATTTATACTGAGATGACCTAGCCACACATAAGGGCACAGAAATAATGAAGCACGGGTGTAAAAGATCAAAGTACTATTTGAAGAGATCTGACTCATATCAAACAGGCCTTTCAGAAACTCCCAGCAAATTCTGTTGCTCAAACTGAAGATTTCCTCTGTATTAATGCTATTAATATGCAGGGAAGGGAAGTGATTGCCAAAGGTGAGCCGGAAAAAAAAAAAAACAATCCATATAACTTCCAGTATACAGCAGGGATGCAGTGCAAGTAGTTGTCCCCCTTTTCTAAAATATATCCATGCTTTCAAAAAGTGAATTGTGCACCCAAATCCAAATCTTAATCAGTTTCCTGTATTCTACAAGCTGAATAATCCTGGCTGCAGGATCTTAGGAGAGACAGAGTTCCTGAGTGGGATTGAGAGCTACAAGTGTTAACAGGGTGTGACAAAACAGAAAGGAAAAGAGTTGTCACACTGCTGTTTCTCCTGACTGAAGTGGGACTGATATTTCCCTGCCTCTCCAAACTTTGGCATCCAGCACCAGGCTTCATTGCAATTTGGAGTTGCACTTCCAGCTTGTCAAGTGGCCAGGGTCTCACATGCACTCAAATATTCAAAAAGCTCACAACATGCACTGTTATCACTCCAAACAAGGCTGGGTTTGTCAGCATTAAGTTCATTTAAGCATCCGTTCAAGGCTGGAAACATTCAAAGCTTATCCTAGCAAAAGAAGGTTGAATACTGAAAGTGGATTGCAAGTTTGTAAACGAGATGGCAAAATAAAAAAGCCAAGCAGGGAACTTAAAAAGACTCACTCTTGAGTCCCTTCCCATTAAGCCTCCATTTTCCTCTTTTTTTCCTTCAGAACAAACTCCCAAACTATTCACAAGTCTTTAAACAGCAACAGCTCTGATAGTAAACATTTGCCTTTTCCTTGTGAGCCTGGCTTCTCTCTTTTTTTCTTTCAGTACAGTGAAACATTTGGTGACTGATGCTGGAACCAATTCAAGGAAAATCAAACATTTAGGACATCTCTGGAAGGAAAGACAGATAAAGGGGAGAGGGGAGTTAACTTTCAAGACTGTTATAAAATACAACTTTATGAATCCAGTATCGTAGGAAATGTTCACTGGATACACATCCTGTCCCTGGCTCAGTTTAAGCTCTCTGCAGGGACCAAACACAGCACATTAATAATATAGATGACAGAACTGGCATGTGCAGTCTCTGCCTGAACCATATTCCCTACTCTCCTCTTGTCAGCTTGGAGGCTTGATCGCTTCATCCATCAACCTCTTTTGTATATCCACAAGGCAAGGTCCAGCAAACCAAAAAATACTTCATATATTTCTCTTAAACATGACAGCTGTATCTCAGTTTAAGTAGAGATGTGTCTAGCTTTCTTATCTCTCTCTGTTTTATATACTTTATCTTGCATGAATTTTCTATTGTTTCAGTCAAAAGACAACATTGATTTTTTTCATATCTCTCTGTATAGCCCAGGCTTTGATTTGCAGTCCAAGTGATCACCACTAAATGGACACTAATCCAGTCTATAAACTGGGATAGCAGTCCAGTTCCTTAACCCTTTGTTACAGAGGATGTTATCCATGCTATCCTAGAAAGAAACCTTCCTATGACACCATAAAAGTCTGAAGGCTGCTTCCTAATTTTCACCCCTCACTTTCCCTCAGGGCAGCTGAGAGGTTCTCCCTGTCTGGGCTATTTTTTGGCTCTTACCATCAGAGCAGCTGAGCACCCAACTATCCTTAACTCCAGTTAACCCTCACCACATTTCTGAGGGAAAGCAGTGCCATAACCTCTACTGCACTAACAGGAGGCACAAAGAGATGGATAGCTTGCTCTAAACATTCACAAGATCTGTGGCAGAGGCGGGATTTCAGTGCAAGACTCCCTTTGCAAGGCAGTACTTTTATCTCTTCCAAAACCAGGCACCAAAGCAGCAGGGGAACCTGCTTGCTCCCTCCCATCACTCTCCTGCTTTTCCAATTTTGATAGATAGGAGGGTCACATACTGAGCACTTTTCTAGAAAGCCTTTATTTTGTGGGCAGGAGAAATAAATGGTTCTGTATCACTGAAGGAGATTTTACTACCAATCCAGCAGGTCTGTGAACACAGTAATTTCCTGTAACTTGTGTCCCTCAGCCCAGCTAGTGGCTCCCCCAGCCATAGAAAACCTGGGAGTACAGATAAATACCACTCCAGCCTCTCTAGATATGTCTTCTTTGTCATCAGTTTATTTCACAAAGAACTAGATCAAACACACAAGAATCTCATTTTGTATAAAATTTGCCAGCCTTGATACAGAATTACAAGGAAATTTATGGGTTTCCAGGCATTCTGTAGTTATGGCAACTTACCTTAAAAAAACTAAATGTCCTGTCACAACTGAAACCATTCATCATTGTACTGAAAAAGGTTCTGTTACAGACTTGCATTTGTAGCAGGCTAAGCACTCCCATCAATAGCCCCATAAGCAGTTTTCACACTTGTACTATCCAGTTTAGGTGGAAGTGGTGGTTTCATCTCAATTATTTTCTGTAATCCTCTATTTAGTCTTTCCATTCAGGTTTTACTGTAATTTATTCTATTCAAATTCTACCTTTCCTGTAAAAGATATTACTTTCCAGCAGGGACATTTGCAGTGTGCTGTTTTCTCCTTACATCACACCAAACCCTTTCTAGACCATAAAAATTCCCTAGAAATTTTTCACATTGCTTTAAGAAATGAAAGTTAAAAAGCCAAGAAAATTGTCCTATGGGTACCACAACCAAGTAAAGCAAGTTTCCTACCCATTTGTGTCCTCCACCTTTAGCAGTTCCTCCTCTCCTCCATACCCTTTCCATACCACTCCTGCCTTCTCTCTCCATTCCTAGAGAACTTTTCAACCAGAGTGATTTGTAGCTGCTGCTGTCAAACTAAAGTTCCATGTGTGATGACTGCCCAGCTGGCTGCTGCTTGCTGGAATGCCTCAGAAGCCAAATTATAACCACTCTGCTTCAAGCGAGGGGAGACATGCAGTGGCCTCTTCTGAGCACTGCTTAACACCTTTGAAACCAATAACCCTCAATCAAATTTGGCCAAAGATTTCCATTAAGGTCCAAAGCTACTGAGAACTGAAAGAGGGACAGATTGACAGCAGGGCCACAAGTATTTGACTTAAAATATTTGACTTAAAAGCCCATCATGTCCCCCAGTCAGCATCCAGCCATTAGCTGTCTCTAAAGTCAAGACAAGGAGACAGGTCCAATGACATTCCGATACTGTCAAAAGACACAGATTTTAAAAGCATATGGTCAATCAACAGTGATTACCCAGATTACAGTAAAGGTCAGTGGATCTGGTTACTGCTCTGCCTGGGGGGTGCCACTCACTTCTCTTAGATGCACAAAGAGCTGGTGTCATGGGGAAGCTCCACATTTAACTCATTTTGAAGCTTAGAAAATTGTCTCATCTCCCAGAGCATCTTGGAGACTGCAGTTCTTTCCCACAAGCACAGTTTGCCACCCCCAACTAACTGTACTGAAAAACACATTCCAGTTGTCATTATAATCCTGCTGGTGGGAGAGAGGAGGCGCAAGAATGTTTTAAAGAAAATCCCTCTTTAATCTTCACTTAAAGGGTTCAAAATTAATTCCAAGTTATGGTTTTTTGTCTCTTTAAATTTCTTTCATCTGAAAAAAATTGTTTGTAATTAACAGAGAGGTGCAAGCACTCCAAGGCAGGTAACTTATCTTCAGCACTAACTGCTACAAGCATCCCTAAAGCCTCAGTTACCTTTCATGTAGATAATAACGAATAAAAGTCAGCCTTATCAAATCAAGGTCATTGTGTTAATGATGCACCCACTCCCTCCTGATCTTGACACCACTACAATGAAGCCAGGCATGATCTGATAGTAATCCAAAGTAGGCGCCTTCTAACCTTTGTACTTTGCTCTCTTTGCCTACGCATCTTCCAGTCACATGTAGCTTAGCAAGGTTTTCTAAGGCAGAAGTTGAAGCGAGGTGGCAAAACACAGAGCAGTTTCCAGGTAAAGCAGCAGGACTGAGAGGCATCTTGGAGAAAAGGCAGAGGATGGTATAGTTGGGGGAAAAGAACAAAAATGAGCATATGACTCCTTAAAAACAAAAGAAAAAATAAACAGAAACAAAAAAAAAAAGTTAGAAGTGATGAAAGAAGAAACTTCTTTTTTTTTTTTTTTTTTTTACCTCCACAGAAGTAGAGAAAGATGGAACAAAGATGGGACACAAATAGGTCTGGTAAGGTTTTCTGGGGTTTCCTTCTCTCATAATTTCTGAGTACCACTTTGAAAAAAAAATTTGCATTTAAAATTTTTCCTTTGTAGGACTCTGAGAGAGTGAACTCCCCCAGACCAGCGGGGATGTAAACTTCTCTGAGGCAAGCGGGATTTATAAGAGAAGACTTATACAAAGGGACAGCTTACACTTTCTTAATTCCCCTGCTAAGCAGAACCCTTAATGCTGTTGCCAAGCACAGCAGAGACAGGTACCTCTGTGCTTAATCCATTGGTTTTATTCTCCCAAAAGGAATTCTCTGTTCCTTGATAGAACACTAATCTTCCATAATCTTACAAGATCAAGTTACCTGTTTATGCCCAGAAACTGTCTCTATCGTTAGCCTTGCTTTCTTTCATGTTTTCTCCCTTTCTGAACAAATGCATTGTTTTGTGTCTGAGCAGGGGCTTACAAGGTATTTTCTCTTTTGAGTGGTATTGACCCAAAGGCACATTGTACACACTTCACTCAAAGTCTGAGCAACATTTAGCATCACTTAAGAAAGGATGGCAATAAAATCTGTCACCCACAGACAAAAAAAAAACCAAAAAAGCAAAAAGAAGACAAACTCCAAGTAAAATAAAATTACAAAGAGACAGGGATCAGTACATCTCCTTACATTCACCTGGAGGGGATTTTAAAAACTACAGCAAGTTTTGAACTGAGGGAGAGAAATGGAACAGAAAATGCAAAGAAAGAAAAGTTCCTTGTAGTGTTAATTTCCTTGACTGCTTTGCACATGTTTTGAGGAAGATACAGGGCAAAACTGTTTCAAGATCACAGCATTTTGATGCAATAATGTAGCTCATTTTGTCACCACTACAGATGGCAGGCTGTAATGAGCCCACGTTAATGACTGCTATAGATATGCTATACACAGATACGTAATGGTGCACCGCGAGATGTCAGCGAGGAAAACAAATGCTCAGAGCCTTGGCCTCATTTCAGATTTTCTTACAAGCATAAAGCTCAGACCTGCTTTGCTCAAAGGTGAATATAAGATTAGTATGTCATGAGAATTTGGTCCAATTTTTAAATAAAATAAAGGTTTAATAATAGCTTTGCAGCAAATCATTTTCTCCCTGATAAAACCAGGTGAAACGCAGATTTTTTTTTCCTGAGCTGTCACATTCATTTTTGGAAACAATCTGCTCAAAAATAGAGGAGAAACCTAGACACCAAAAATCCGAAGCTCAGAAACATCCCTGCCTGGATTACCTTTAAGCTGACAGAGATGCCCTTTCAGCACATAAACCCCTACAGAAGTTCACACAAATGCACATTTTAGCTACTACAGTCAGAACCCTGAGTACACCAATAGACCCTACCTGCCCCAGGACCCGCACCCACACCCTCTGTCCATACAGCCAGGAACAGGAATATAATTTAAACTCAGGCCTAGGCCCACAGTCCCAGCCCAGGTATTCCCACTCCCCTGAGGAGCCACTGCTGTTTAGATTTCCCACCCAAACCAGAGCCCAGACCTGATGCCTTACTATCACCAATAATGGCCAGAATGCTGCTGTCACTCCTCTGCCCTGCTCCTCCAGCTCAGACCAGGAAAGAAGGTCCCAGTTTGAGCTCCTGGGTGCCCAAGGGAAGGATGGAGGTCTCAGGTGACCCTGGTCAGGAGAATTAAGGCTTACTGGGGCACTCAGAATATAGAAAAACCTGTGAAGATTTAAAAAACAAAAACAAACAAACAAAAACAAACAAACAAGCAAAACCAAACAAGCCCTCAAAACCAGCCAAACAAACAACAAAGTGAGAGATATCACTTACAGTCATTCCAAAGAAGGTATTTCAAAATTCCAACTTCTAGTCCAGGGAAGATAGAAAACAGCAGACAGACACTGTGTGGGGACCAGGAATTTGGTCTTCCTTTTGAAAGAAAGGCTCTCACTTCCAACAACAGTCAGGTGAGACATGCTAGCGCAATGGCTCTGACTCAGCAACAGGCGGACAACCTGATACAGACAAAGGATGTGCAATTATGCATTTCTCTGCAAAGCTGGACTTATATTTTCAGCTCGTAGGTCATGTCAAAGCAAACACTATTTCTTCCCAAAGTGGGAGGTGTGTGAGGGCCATCCCATGTTGGCTGGATATTGCAGCTCCAAGAGATCTATCACATGAGAAGAATCAAATGAAATTTAGGTTGACAACCACACTTTGTGGGATGAAAGTAATTCTGAAGGACAAGAATTGGTCACATGAAGAGCCGGTATTTGGGATTAGTAAATGAAGAGAGATCATTTGAATATACTACCAGATGGGAAACACACTTGTCATGAAGGTCCCCTTAATTGGCTCCAGCTTGAGGCTAATCTGAAAAAATGGGTTTGGACACAGCAGCAACCTGACCAACAACAATCAATAGCAGAGACTCAGATAATAGCCCAGGAAACAGCTAAATTAATGTGATGTGGAATTATAAGGGTGTCTGATGTCATAAAATTATAATGGAGAAATTATTGACCTTGTATAATTTCTGCCTGAAGTGGTCATAAATTTCTTATATTTGTCAGTCACAGGAGCAAAATTAAAACAATGTGAGAATACAAACGGTCTGAGAAAATTTGTGTTACTAGGAAAATGCATTGCCTTGCTATTAAAGACATATTCCACCTCCTACTGTAAATATTTTTAAAGAATCATGTTCTCCTTTATCTAGATACTAACTAGGAGTGATTCTTATCTCATTTCCAGTACCCTTACACTGATGTCAACCTTTTAATGTCAGCGGAAACAGTTCTAATTCACTGCTTGAGCAGAAGAAAATCTGATGCATTAACTTTCCAGGAATGATATCTAAACATTTCCAGCATGGGCAAACAGGCAAGTTGTTTCCATCATTACATGAACAAATAACCAATTTTATGTTCTTCTTCCAGCTGCCACAACTTACTCCCAGAAGACTAATGGACAAACTTCTTACACACACTACCTGAAATCCTCTTGAGGAAACCACTTTTTTTCAATCCTAACATCACATCACCGTGTTTCAAAGAGAACATTGTTCATAAAGCACTCTTTTTCTGCTGGGAAAAAAAAAAAAGCTCAAGAACCTGAAACCCCAGCTTCTGCCTGAAATATTCCCCCAAATATTTATAGACCCTCCTGCATAATAGGTTTTCTATAAGAGACCCGTGTTATACACAAAAACCCCTACACTAATTGGTTTTTATTATCTTAATAATCTTAACATTTCCTCATGTAATAATGGTTAATTTAATGTGCTCCTATAATGTACTCCTAAATTACTAGTTTATAAAACAAACAAACAAAAAAACCAGTGCTGATTTCAGGTTTCCACACATTGCATTAATTACCTGAAAATGTCTCCAGGACTTCCTAGAGCAGATTTTCACAATCTCCTTATTATCCCTGTACAGACATTTTAAACTTACTGTAGCTACTCCAAGTTCATCATGCTTGTAATTTACACAAACATTGTAATTGATATTTGGAAGCAGAGAAAATCTGGAAGGGAAAAGAAATATTAAATGGCCTCCTGCTTTTAGCTCATAGGTCTTCCACGTGAGCAGACGTACTGAGAACTGGTGCTGTAAACAGCTGTAGACCTCCTCCAGCTTCAATTCAGAAGGAAAGAAGTAAGCCCAATTCTTTTCTTCCTTGCACACAGGTTACTTTCAGGTTCTTGTTTGCTGTTTTGAGCAGACTTAACTGTGAGCCCAGCAGCGAGCAAAAATAAAGGAAAAATAAATAAATAAGATGAGAGAACAAAACAATCTTAAAAAATGTCTTCCTATCAGAGCAGAAAAATTATTGTAATCATTAGCAAGGAAGCGTGCAAAATAAAATAGTAAACCACAACCCAAAAGGTATAACTAGAAAATTCAGATATTATAAATGAGTTCTTTCCTCTCTGTCCCACCACCAGTGAGAGAGCCAGAAGCCTAATCTTGAGTTTGCTAAATAAAACCACACACACAATCACACAGCTCAGTCTAGTCTGGACATGGACAACATCTATTAGGAAGCATAACATAAGGGACAGGATAATTATAATATATCACAGTGTAGCAGAGGGCTGAGGGTCTCTTCCACATCCCATTTCTCTAGTGGTACCAGAGTCCAGTATTCTTTGACCAGGTTCTTTCAGATTTTCCATATTTTGAGGGTGGAATGTTTCATATCAAATTTACTTATTTAAAGATAGCTGATGTTGCAGAGGATTTCTTATCCTGGTGTGACTAACTCAGGGAGACACTCACACTCTTTTAAGGAACTCAGGGTGTCTAGCTAAAACAGAGCCCACCCTCTGGACCCTCTGTGCTGAGATAAGCTCAGCTCATTGCAGCGGCTGGGGTCAGTCATGCCCTGTATTATTGCCGAGCCTCACACCACCCTGGCCCCTCTCCTCTGAGCCTTCTTTCATCTCCAGGGTGCACCAGCAGCCCCACAAGGTACACTCGCAGCACCGCTGCCTTCTGGGCAAGCCAAACAGGGGAGGGAGGCCGGACAGCTTCCACCCTCTCTCTCATGAAAGGAAATAAATTATCTTGCTTGAAAAGCCACCTGTATCTGCTTCACCAAAGAAAGATCCACAACGTCCAACATTTTCAAGAGTTTATCACCCATTACAGTGAGTAGTTCACACAACCAAAACTCAGTTTTTTCCAGGTGCAGACCAAGAAAGATGCTCCTGGACATCAGGTATCCGTCAGTCACTCTGCAGCTTGGGTCAGAAACATTTTCTCACAACCATGAAGAATGCACCTCGGTAAAATAACTTTGTTAGCGCTGTGACTTTCAGACTTTTTGGGGCTATGCCTAATAGTTTGAGTCTTAATCTAGCTGTGTTAGTCACAAGGATGTGAACCTGAGGACAGCAGAAATACCAGTTGCTGAGTGAACAAGTTATGCACCACTAGAGAGCATGACCATGCTGCGGCCAAAGCTTTTGTGCACACCTGACTGTCACAAGCAGACAACCTTCCAGCTTAAAGCACCTCTGTGCAACCGCAGGAAACTGCAGGGGCTTTCTCCACCACACCTTTCCCAGTGTCTTTCCTGCTAGCCTCCAGCTGCCCCCAGAGGTTGCTGACAGCCACTCTGTTCCAAGGTGAAAACACACTGATGAAGGCAAGCAAGGCTGCCAGATACCGCCAGCGTTCCCATGGGAAATGTGACTCATGCCCGTGGGAGCATTAATGCGGGTGCTCTCGTGAGGAGTACCCCTGCAGACAGCACGCCTGCTCAAGAGAGTAAGATACTCAGTTGTAAAATTCAACAAATATCTATTTACACCTGAAAGTCAGTAACAGAACAGTTAGAAGAAAGCTCTGCAAACAATTTATTTTGCAACTCAGACTAAAACACTCACGAGTTTGGGTTTACCAGTGTCAGAGGCAGGCTGCCCTGTAGCAGCTCCAGGTCAGGTGGGAATGCTCTAATTGTCCTCACCCAGGTCTTGAGCAGTGCCAGGCACGGCTATGAAAGGTTTCTCTCTGTCATTAGCAGTCCCTTGGACTATTACACCACAAAAATCCTGACAAAGCTTAAATTGTACCACTTACAAGGTAGAATGCAAGATGTAGCTCCTTGTTTCCCCTAATTTTATTAGCTAGGACAATGTCATATTCTCTTGGTTTGATGACCTCTCAGAACAAGCCTGATTTAGGAAGCTATACCAGTCTGTATGAAGGAAGAGAGATTATGTTTCTTCTTCCTGGAATACATGTGGGAATCATAGGAAGAAAAAAAAAAAGAAAAAAAAAGACAAAATAGATCTTTAGAGCAGAACTAAATAAATGTATGCACATTAACATGGCCTGAACAGAAACACTGTTGATCAGCGGCATGCAAACACTTGAGCAGAGGGAGGCTACATTGATAAAAATAAATACTGAAATGCAGTTCACTTCTTTTTCTAGTATATTCCAATTCTCTTTGATCAATCCCACTGTTCAAGGTGGGGTTTATGATGGTTTGAGGCTCTTTCTCCCAGAATGTAAGAAAAAAAAATGAAGAAATTACTGAATCACAGGAGTCTTAGAAACTAGCAATTGCATAGTGGTGAGTCTATGCCAGCCAAGACACATAAATGCTAACAATTGTTCTTTTCCCACTGGGCTGTTTTCCACATTCTGGGTTTCCTTCTCATTCCCACCCTCCTTCATAATTCTTTATGCTACTGATATTATACTCTTAACTGTTGAGGACTTTGTCCAACTTCTTTGAAATCGTCACCTTCTGTATCTCCTCCTTTTGTTTTGATCTCACTTTAATTAACTCTTCCTACCTTTGTGACTTTCATGGACTTGGGTTAATTCCTCTTATTCAGCAAACATGATTCCACAATCACCCTTTTCTACGGAAGGGCTCCCTAGAGTTTATCAGCCATGACATTGCACCAAACCAGTTATTTGTTAGACCACAGAATTTAATAAGAGAAACTGACCTCTGCTTTTTATGTTTTTATGTGGATTGTTTGGGTATGATCCTGTTGTTTTATTGAGATTTTTTAATTGCAAACTCACGAGGACACAGTAGCCTATTAAATGCTACAGAATGACCTTGAAAAATCTGTTAAAATATTCACGCTGCCTACTAAATCATACAAAGCTGCTTATATCACCTTCTTTCCTATGATATCTGAGCATCTCATAATCAATACCACAGCTGTACTTGTGCATGGCATAGAGCAAACAAATATGCCTGGTTTACAGCTGGAGAGATACAGCTCTCCATGCATCAAAGAGGATGCAGCTGCTCTTAGGAATGCAGGGCAGGCTCTTTGTTGCTCTGGGCTTTGTGGCAGTGCATCCGTGACCCTATTTGCCAGGCCTGTGTCCCTACTGGCAGTCATCCTCTTTTCCCACAGGGCTCCCAAGACACTGGGACAGGCCCCTGGAGAGCACACAGGGAATGCAGCCCAGGGAAGCTGCCTCACTGAGCAGCCCTTACCTGGTTTCCTTGGGGGAAAAGGGCTACAGGAACCTGCTGTCTCTGTTCTGTTCCCTGCTGAAACTTCTATGATATTAATCTCATTTCAACTAAATTTATTATCCCAGAAATATCATTCCAAAGAGTATTTCCTGCAGATTTCAGTCAAGTTGAGAAAAGAAGGATGAAGAAGGATGTCATGAGACCTGATTCTGAGAAGGGCTACATCATGCTGTCTCCTTATTAGACAACAGGGATTGCACAGAAACTTTGTAAATACCCAACTACAGAAAGGCTTCACGCCTCCCAGACACTGGGATATTTGTGCAGGAAACTGTTGGATCATACTCCATAAGGAATGAGGCTTTACTGGCATCATTACTCAAATAATTGCATGATTGCAACTGGTGTCTGAACAAGTCTAAAAAAAATTAATTCAGAATGATTCAAAATTAAAATTCTAGCTCATGAGAATCTCACAAAATAAAAAAATTTGTTTAAGATCAAAGTATTTTGTGTCAAGCTGAAAATACATTTTCTTTGTTTTGAGACATTTAAGAGAACACACTTTCTTATTCACATCTAAATTCACAACAAAAGTGACATTTGAAATTGTACTTTCTTTTGTCTGAAACAGTTTTCCTATTTTGACCTCAACTTAGTAACTATTCTCCTTGAACTCCCTTTATCAGCAAAATCCCACTGCTCTTTATTTTTCATACAGCTCTATTTCATAACATTTGAAAGCATCAGTTCTGAAAAGTACATTCACTTGAGCCTCACTGGTCATTTTATCCTATAGACTGAGACAAAAAATATCCCCAGAACAAAGTGTGTGTAAGGGAAAAAACTGCCCAGTTCGACCTTCTCAATTACCAAACAGGAAAACAGAATGAGATCTTAGGATGAGCTTTTCAGTGTGCATTCTTCATCCAGTGCTACCAGCGAGGCTTTAGATCACACAGAGGCGGACGTTAAAGCCAGTAAAATCTCTCGTCTTTATTTCCTGCCTTGTTTTTCTTCCCTCTGTTCACAACAGCATCCTCCCCAGTGTGGGATAACTCCTCATAAAGATCTGTCTTGCTCTCTGTGTCCTAGGTTGTTTCCCTCTTTTTTCACACCACAAACATCCCTTGAGTGGAATAATGCCCTGTAAAAGCTTAATAGTGCATGTGCTACATGTTGTCTATTTGTGTTTTAAATGCCTTCCCCAGTGTGGTAAAATACCCAGTAAAAATCTGTCCTGTCTTTATGTTCTGCATTGTTGTTTTCTGAAACCAGCAAATTCTGTGTCTGAGCAGTGTCAGATCCTTGTAAATGTCGGTGTCATACAAACAGGTACTAATACCATGAAAAAAGATTATATCCTGAAATGTTTCTCCTTAATTCTAGGATAAGAATGGTTGCTATTCTGCATAAACCACCACTAGTGATAAGTACCTGAACTGGTGGGGGACTGAGAGACAGGTGCACAAATACTTTGGGGATATACTTTGAAACAGTGTATGTATCCAAATCTCACTTTCATCTCAGTTTCTGAAAATGATGATAAGCAAAAATTAAACAGGCAGTTGTGCTTACTCCACCCAGAGAGCAGGGGAGAAAAGCAGAGGGTTTGATCTGTGATTTCCATTGCTATCTCCTCCAGCCTGCTGTTCAGGGAACAGCAGCACTGAGTGGTAGGTCTGAACACAGATGGCTCTCCCTAATCCAGAGCAGCAGGCAGCCTGGGAACGGTAGATAATGCAAAAGCATGAACAATATAGGTGCTGCACTCTGCACAACGTGGTGCTGAGACCCCGGACAAGCTCAGGTCCACCAAAGCTGCTTAGCCCCTGCTCAGCCAGTTCTCCTATCACGTCCATTCTGCTTTGCTTTGCCCCATTCTCTCTATCAGCACTATGCATGCTTATTTTCTTTTTAGCTAAAAACCTTTCATCACCCAAGTAAAAAGCGTAAAAAACATGTCCCAGCAATACTGGGGTTCGATGATCATTTTCAGTTACACTTTACTGCTTTATATATTTTCTGTGGCAAATCAGCATTTATTCAGAAGTAATTTTCTGGTCTAAACTAACAAGCAATGAGTGTGACAAATACTGCTGTTAGTGATTGTGCATTTTAAGGTAATTTTAGAGCTCATGATCTCTGTGGGAATTGCCAAGCACATTTTGCTTCTCACGTATATATAACTTCAAGTCTCAGTGATAAAGTCCCATTAAAGATATCCTACCCTCTTGACGGGGGTTTTTATCTTTACTAATGTATTGCTAGTGGCTCTGATGCAATGTGGATGTCCTTGGATGGATTTAATTGGGCAGAAACCTTTGAAATATGCCACAGGCTAATTCACTTTGAGGGTTAAAACAATGAATCCCTGTAGAAAATTCTATATTAATGGGTAAAAAGATGAATTAACGGCAACACTGGAATACCATCTCGACAGCAGCCAGAATGGCTGAATTAATGACATACTGGGGTTTTTTATGGCTTGAGAATTACAGCTGTGATGACACTATGAGTAGCTCGGCCTCCCCCTTTATTGTACCTTTGTAGACACGGTAATCCTCTGGCCCCTGGAGAATTTGTTCTCTCGTGATGATCAGACAAGGTTATTCCATTTCCATGATCATCTCTTCCCTTAACCCTTCCTCTCCCTCCTTCCTTTCTGTCCCTCATATTCACACACAGGTCATTCACCGGTTATACCTGGGCACATGCAAATCAGCAGCTTGGAATTGTAATGCCCTGACTTCAAATCACAGTTTTCAATGAAATATAGCTCTCATTCTGGCCAAAAAAAAAAAAAATGTATTCATAAAAAATTCTTTCTGAGAAATACTAAGAAATGAGGGAGTGAACTCTCCTGTCACGAGCTTGGTAAAAAGCTGGAATGGCTCTTGTTTCAACCAAGTGAAGGATATCAGAATTACACTGGAGTAACAGTAGAAAGACAGCACTGTGTGTTTTTATTTCTTTAATCTACTGGCATTGTTCAACAAAGAGGCCTCCTTGTGTGCATCTGACATTGGGATATTTATCTTAATGTACTTTTTTTCTGCAGCAAGAATTTCAGGGAAAAAATCCTTCAGCTACAGCATTATCTTCAGCTTCTTAAGTGCTTCCTTGACTGATACAAGTGTCATCTTATATCACAGAACCAGAGAGACATTTCTACCAATACATCTAGTTCTTGAAAGTGCAGGATGAGGCTGTTGAAGACTACAGACATCTGTTAAGGTTATCTGTCACTTCAGCGAAGAACTTCAGATTGTTTTTTCTATGAATCTTGCTTCAAATGTTGCAAAAAACCCAAACAAACCTCAGGACTCTAAAAGGATGCGATTAACTTGAGGGATCAAAGGCGTAAATGTGCATTTACCATACTTTTTAAATCTCTTTTTTTCAGTCTGCTGGAGAAGGCAAGGGCTTTGAGGGGGAGTGACCGGATATGAGATTCTGAGCTAATTTGTTTTGAGGGGTATTTTTTCAATTAGAAAAGCAAACGCTTAATGTACTCAGATATTTGTGCAACTACTTTTGACCAGCACAGAATCACAATCTGAGCTGAACAGAGCTGTAGACAGAATCACCATTCAGCTTCCAGTCCCTGGAAGAAGCTAACAAGAAAGGAGGAAAAAGACCTGGAAAAAGCAGCAGAGGCAGTGGTGGAAGGAAATGAAAAGAGAAGCACCTTCACCTTTAAAGCTAAATTACTTTCTACTACATTCAAACCCTTTCTACCACACATATAATGATCACTTGGCTGCGGATATTTCTATTTCATACACATTCCCTGCAAATGAGAATTAGGCCATTTCAATCATAACCTGCTCGCATAACAACTACTCAGGCAAAAGAGCTATTAAAATCAATGGGAGAGTTTGGACCATTTAGAGAATTCAGAATAAAATCTATTATTGTTAGCGTTTTCCTAAGCTTATGTTGTTAGTGGTACTGAAAGGAGTATTTTACTGTGCAGGGTTTTGTAGGGGATAATCTCACCTGTAAAGGGCTGCTATGTTTGGAACAGAGCAAAATGAGAGGCAAAAGCAATAAATACCCAGAGCTCTCAGGGTGGGAGCACGGAGCTGGGTCTGGCTGCAGGGTTTTTCAGGTACATTTGTGCTGTCACCAAACTCTCTGCACCTGGATCCTCCTCTGCTTTATGCTGAGTTTGCCTTCTTCAGAGAGGAAACAGTGTTTGTCCAAACTACAAACAGGCATGAGTTTGGAGCATGCATAGACATACCTGAGGCAGCACCTACAGGAAAAAAAGATCTAGTGTTAATAATAGCAGAAAAAGAGTCATAGATAAATGCGACATCTAGAAATTAGTAATTCAGTTGCTTCAGACTAGGACTAAAATGCATACTTCTTAAATAGAGAAGCTAATTAAGTTATTAGAAGACATCACCAGAGGCGTGGTTTTGTTTCTCAGTCACTTAGGTCTTTGAACTCTTTACATTTGAATATGTTTCCAGGACTTATCCCCATGTACAAATCTTTTCAGATGCAATATCACTCAGACTGAAGTGGTAATCTTGATGCCAAAATTCCTAGTTCTGGTATCCTGACTTACATGTCACATTACCAGGTAAAAAATGAAGATTTCCTCTTACTTCAGAAACTAGGAATTTCCTAATTAATTCCTGAGTGAAGTTTCAGAGACCAAGTAAATCAGCTTTGTGGACTGATAGTGCCTAACATTTTGTGTAACTGTTTGAATTCAGGGTGTTTATGCTGAAAACCACCTTAGTAAACTTCCTCTTCAGTTGCCTATATCCATACAAGGAAATATCTCATTTACCTTTGCAAATAGATATATGCAAGATTGAAAATCACATTAGAATTGAGAGCAACAAGGCTCAACAGAGAGAGAATATGAGAATTGACATTCATTCGAGATAGGGCAAAAACATCATCCCCTGCTATTATAAATCCTGCCTGTGTCAAAGCAATGAAATTATATACCTCGAGCAGAAATGTGAGTTGTTCTGAACCTGCCCCAGGTCTGCACGGCATGAACAGCTCATTGTCAGCGCTGTGAGTGGAGCAGGAGCCGGTAATCTGCAGAGATTACAGGTGAGGGGGCAGCCCTGCCACTTTAAACCAACAAAATGCATGTTGTCTTTAGCTCCCAGTTCTTCACAAACACTACCCCACATTCATTTTCAGGCCGTCATAAATCGGACCCTCAAAACCAGGTTTCCTCTGAGGTCTAAAAGTTGAGTTATTGGCACTCCTTGGGGGAGCAGGCTACTAAACTTTTGCATCAGAGTAATCCAGAGTGTTTTGCGTGCTGTTTTCAGACCAGCTAGTTTGTCTAATGAATGAGATGTGACGTGAGTTCCTGGGGCTCAGGAGAGAGCTGAGGGAGGATTTCTCCATCTCTCTGAAGCCTTAACCCTGCACAGGCTATCACACATCAGTGCGTAACACCCAGACACACCAATCCATCACCAAACCTTCTGCAAAGCATTAGGAGCCAAAAGCAAGGGAAAGGGCAGGATGACTGGATTTTGAATTCCAAGAATTTTTAAAGAAAGTAAAGGTTGACACATGAAGCTTTTGCCAGCATAAGAGTGCCTGCTGGGGTTCCAAGTGTCAGTGCTGAGAAAAGCCCCATGCAAACAAAATGTAAGATGTCCCCAGGGCTATGGCTTGTTTCAATTCCAGAACTCTACACAAAATAAACCAGCAAATACACTTTTTTCTAGTATAAAGAAAGTCCAGACTATGTCTGCTGGCCTGTGCAGGCATGTCAGTATTGCTAAAATACATTGAAAGTGTTTGAAACTATTTTCAAATACCACAGTGTGAACCTTTGCCACAGCTAGGTCATTGCAGGAACTGAATGAGGATTCAAATTAAAGAAAAAAAAATTGGTTCTCAGTTGCAAACTGCAAATGCTTTGTCACTTATTTGCATACATAAGTGTAGAGCAGAACATGTGGGTGCCACCCTAATATAAATGTTTCTTATAAGCTGTAATAACGTCATGATTTCCATATGTAATGTCCCATGCATAAGTACTGAAGAGTTTCTCCACAAATTCCCAGGCCTGCCCCTGCCAGCCAAGCCAGGCTCTTTCCTTCTCATGCAAATACTGTATAAAAAGGGTGTGAGCAGTGCAGGGAGCTGCAGCAGAAAGATTCCCCAGGCCAAACTGGAGCTTCATGAACATCTGTGACAAGGCTGGCTTTATGCCTGCAAAGTCATCCTCTCTGCTATTCAGCTGGAGACACGCTCTCTGCGAGAGAATGCAGGACCTGCTGTTGGTTCTCTCTCTGGAGCTATTACAATTGACAAGGATGAAGAGTTCAGAGAATTCACGAATAACTCAAATGAGGGAAGTCATCAGATGTGGGAAAAGGCTTATTTTTCTAGTAGAACAGAGAGAAAGCAGGCTTTAAAAAATCAGAATGGTATAAGCTTTTTGAAGAGAAGGGAGGGAGCCAAAGCTGGCAATACTGCTGCCTCAGGTACTGTTCTTCTCTCTAATTACCAGAGAAATTGTTGTAATCAAATGCCATCAGTCACATTTATGCATTAAACATTTCCAGAGGAGTTTGATGCCCCCCTTTCTGGACAGTATAAAAATCAGATTGTATCTTCAGGATAACAGAAGTGTCTAAGATCTCTCCCAAACAGCAGATGGACAACTAAAACCTAACAAAATCATTTATTAAAACAAAGCTCCATCAAAAGCAGAGTGTTCAGAGCGAAGAGTGATCAGCACTTTAAAAAAAACCATAAGCAACATCAACTGCATCTGCTCAGAAAGTTCCCAGTACCTCAGATTCACTCAAGGTTCATGTTAGAGATTTTACTGTGGCTAATAGTGTAAGGACTTGGATTTAGCAAGCTGCACTCTGGTATGGAGCTCAAAATGAAACAAATCACATCACGTTGTAAGCAACTCTGAAACCCAATCCTTTGAGAATTGACCAACGTTTGAACTCTCTCACCACATAGCTCTTCAGCAAGTATCCTTTGTTACTAAAGTCACAGTTAAATAGTGTTCCTATTTGTCATTTACACTTCATAGATATAGAGGAGTATAGATAAAAATCTTTTAGTACTGTATGGCACCCAACCACCATTCACTGGCAGTAATTAAATCCTGCTGTAAAAGTGCTACAAATATTTCCCAAAAGCAGGAACAGATGTTTTTTTGCAACCAAGCAATGACGAAAATCTAACAAGCTCCATAAACCAAAGGCATGGGCACTTCAGAGAAAACTTCTATGATTTCGCTACCATGCTGTCTCAATTTGCCAGCAATATTACATAGATAAAACATGACCATTTTCTAGTATTATTAATCTTGTCTTTAGTAACACAATAAGTGTCAAGGGAACTGTGGAGTAAAAAAAATAATAATCGTAATAATGAGGCACAACACTTACAAATTTACAGTTCTATTTCCAAACCATAATAAATTAGCACAATCCCTGAGACTTAGTTACGATTCACAAATCACATCCTCATGTGGCTTTTATAAACTATGATTGTCTAATTAATATTGGTACTTATAAACATCTCCTGGTTATTGAGTACCCTTTTTTCTGTAGGTATTGAAATTCAATTACAGCACGAGTTGCTCTAAGCAGTGCCCAATCTGTGAGACAATGTATTTGGACGGGGGCATTTTGTATTTTCCTGGATTGGGCCTGCTGCAAAGACAACCTTAACTTTTCCCTCTAAACACGTCGCCAAGCTACCTTGAAGAATTGCTTTACAATGAAGTAAACTTCCTCTCCAGTTCCGGAGTGTGCATATCCACACAGTTGTCATGATAACTTGTCAGTGGGGCGAGATGAAGAGGGCTATTTGATCTGCAAGGACGTAAATTGATGGCAGAGATGTTGTGCTCTATCAAGAGTCACGGTAGCAACTGGATAGCAAGATTCTCAATGGAGCTGGCTTTAATCCAGTGAAATGCAATTTAAACAAAAAGGGAGAAGACAGAGACTGGATTTCTAAGAATGCTCAGCACCACCAACTGGGGCAATATTTTTAAAGAAACAGCTCGGATCAGAGATAGGCACCTGTAAAAACAAAGGGTTCTGCTCGGTGTCAAGAATTTATGGAAACTGGGCCACTTGGACTTAATGTCTTAACAGCAGCTAAGCTGCCTGCAAAACCTGACACATAAATTACCCAGAAAATATAGTGCCTGCACAGGTTCTTTACTGAAAAGCATGATGACACCAGCTACCACTTATTTAAACTAGTGCATTTCATTATGTCAGGGCAATTGCCACCCTGGTACATATCTTATTAGCGCTTATTTATTATCAGTGTTAAGGAGGTTAACTGCGCTGTTATTTCCTCTGCTACTGGGCTTTATTGCATGTCTGAGGCACAGAGTTCTCACTAAGCTCAGGAAGCAAAAGGAAATAACAAAGGCTGTGCCTTAAAAACAAATATCCTCTAAAAGACTATAGCAATCAGGTAGGGAAAAACAAAGTAAATTTCTTCTGAGGAGTATCAAGAGAGGAAACCTAGAGCACCCGCTCTGATGGGACCTAGATGAATAACCTACAAAGGTCATTTATCTGAGAAATTGAATCTTTTTTTCTGTTGCAGAGTATCTATGATCTTCACTTGCTTGGCAAATTCCCAATATTCTTTGATTTAACATTATGGGTTGATTTCTATCAGTTGCTGTGGAAAGTCATTTCTCATTGCACAAGCAACATTAATTAGTTGCTGCCTGGTCAGAAAAGTTACCCTGTACTAGTGCTGATATGTCATTGCATGACCTCAAAAGCACTTCCACTACTGATACTCATGGGCAATTGGAACATTCACATGTTTAAAAGCTTTCCCATCACACCTTCAAACAATTGCCAATGTGATTATAAGGGAAAGTGATATCAATAGGAGTCCAGATTTCAGAAGAAAATTAGACAGAAAATAGTGATGCACTAGTGCTGGCATTTTTGCATTATCCATCCATTTAACAGGGGCTCTGGTACAAGAAAGAAGTATAACAATTAAGTTAGCTTCCCACAAGTAAGGATGCATTAAACAGACCATAAACATTTGAAAAATGTGAAGAACAACTACAATGTTAATCAAGCAGCAAACCAACGGCTGCCTGTTTCTTTGCTTTTCCAAACTGTTAATGGCAAGTGTTACATTTCAGATTCCTTTACCTATTGTTCAAATTAGATTAAATCACGCAGATTTTTACAAAAATACAGTCTTGAACAGATAGTACAGTCTCATCACTTCCCAAAAGAAACCACTTGTTCATTGTACAAAAGGATGCTTTACCCTCTCACACTCTCAAGCAATTCACCTGAGCAGGCTCATATGTGCACAAAACCAAGCAGAAATCCCTTCCCCAGGAACTGGGGTTCCCGCAGTGCTCAAGACAGGAGTTGAACCTGGTGTTTCTTAAGGGAGAGAAAAATCCCAGTTCTAGACAGGAAAAAGCTTTGCTGCATGCTATGAGATGGAGATCTTGCGGATTTCTGTGTTTGTTGAGACCTGTGACACACAAACAGGGAGCAGCCACCTCAGTTGCTGCATGTGGCTCCTGCCCACACAGACAATTTCCTTTACAGTGAGACTGGGAACACTGAAGCCCACGGTGCATATCAGCCAGCAGCTGATACAATGACTACTTCAGCTGTTGACTTTTACCTAACACAACATTTAGGAACATATTGTTGGGTTTACTGCTACACACTCAGAAAACACTTCTCAGCTTCACTCCTCTCAGCTTGATTCCCTCAAATACATAAAAATATATATCCATGGATATATTTTGTATGCAGGTCCGTAAAGCAGCACTTCAACTTTCAACAGTGCTCTCATCAAATCCTAGGACGAATACAAACAGGAGCAGGTCTCCCCAGCCTGAGGGAGAGGTACCCACTGCTGGGAAAGATGCAGGGGAGGCAGACAGGCAGGTCCAGAGGTCTGTGGGGGTCCAGTGCTCCTCCACTGCAGTCCATGGACCCATTCAGCAAAAAGAGCAGAAACAGGGGAAAGAAAGCCCCCCCTTTACCTTCAGGCAGCACCCAAGAACTTTGCTGAACCATTTGACCACAAGCACTGCGTGTTGTTTTGCTGTAGAGCTGCCGTTGCCTCAGTGGGCTCAGCTACAGGAGCACACGTTGGACCTCCAAGCAGGTTCTGCTCCTTTTCCTCTCTGAAGTCCCTGTTGTACTTTGCCTTTTCTTCCTTTGATGCACTCTCAGCAGGGCACCGCATTTGTGCCTTCTCTTCTGCTCTTCCCCCCTCCAGGTGCCTTCTTCCTTTGTCATTTTCCCTTTGGCATCTGCAGGGCTGGTGGACTCGATGTTCCACCGACAGTCAGGTCACCACCTGTGCTGAAGACATCACTTCTGCTTTTCTCTTTCATCTGCATAATCCAGAGGAGATAGAGACAAAAAAAAATATTGCACAGATCATTTGGGCAACCCCTCCAGGAGAGATAAGATTGCTCTCGATTGCAGGTTTATTGGCTCTTTAATTAATACCTATAGGATCAATTTTCAAGAATCCCCCACAGCCTCACTTGGGATGTTGTTTGAAAGGCTAAAGGCAGTTCAGAATATTTTTCCTAATATTCAAATTAGTTTTTTCTTTTTATGTTCATTCTACTGCTCCTAATTATATCATAGCTTCTATGGTGTGACTGATCCTTGCTTTTCTTCTATATACATCAATTACATTATTTTGCATTAATTTGCTGCTCAGCTGCTATCCTGATAAACATGTAATTTTACCAGAACACCTTATGTTTACCTCTATACAGCAGTCCTTCCAGACCAATTTATTTCTCTGCAATCAGTATTTTTCAGGCCGCTGATATCTTTACCAGACATCCCAAACACAAGTACATGAGGATGCATACAGAGTAATCGAGGCCCCAGGATATCACTGTGAAAGGCTGAGGGCTGCTACTCTGGGGAAAAACCCATGGCATTAAAATCCCAAGGAGTTAAAACAAGACCCAGTCTCTGGTTTATTTGCTCCAGGACATGTTCCAATCAATGCAGCCCCAAACTGTGCTAGCCTTTCTTCCGGTTATATCACATTGCAGATCAAAGCTAATTTTATGGAAGCAATCAATCCCAAGTCTTTTTACTACATCATTTCTTGCTATATCCCTGCCAATTTGGACCATGCTTTAGAAAGGTTTTGTTCTCATATATCTTAGTTTGCATTTTCCCATAGTATATTACATTTTATTTTCATCTCAAGAGTTACATCTACCTGTGGAAATAACAGCTTTATCTTGATAAATCAGATTTTGACCATAGAAAAAAAGTGAAGTGGGGTGAATAATGCAAAACCACTCAAGAAATAAAGGAATCTCTTCAGAATATTCATTTAAATTTAAACACGAAGATGCTCCATGGATATGAGTATCTGTAATGCCTTTGCTTTCTACAATTACTATGGAAATTGAGTTTTATAAGACTTTCTCTCAATGCTTGGGAAAGCAAATCTTAGCTTTCTATACATGATCATTCCCACAGGAATGTGATTAGGAGGGTTATGTTCATCCAGTTAAGAACACGCTCTGTGGCAGTCTGTGCCATAGACCCCTGCAGAGCAGCTGGAATTCAGTTCCTTTGACTTCCGGACTGATTTTGAAGTGAACAATCAACCTAATAGAGACTGCTAGGTATGGCAATAGTTAACTAAATTTCAAGCAAAATTAATGAAACATTTAATCAAATCATTTTAAAATATGAATGACATTTAAAAATCATCAGAGGCTGCATGTAAACATTGTGAAAAGGGAGAAAGTACACTGGAAATACACTTTTCCTGTAGTTTTACATATTTGATTTTGTGGGAGGTTTAGCTGGGCTGCACAGAGTTAAACAACAATCAAGTGAGAGGATTTGAGAAGTATGAGAGAATAAGACTGGGGAATAATTGATCTACTTGATTTGGATGAGAAGTATATGAGTATATGTCAGATGGGAGGTGAAATAGATGAGGGGAAAATCCTACTGAAAGTCTGGACAGGCAGCCCCACAGGGAGATTTCTAACCTCAGGGGATGCCCAGCCTGGTGCCTGCATGCCGAGGAGCACAGGGATGCTCAGCAGCTTGTGTCAGCTCCTGGCATTGCAAGGATCTTGCAACTCTCTCCCTTTGACTTTCCCTCCTGCCTGGGATATAGGAGCAGGGCTGGACCCACCCTGGGTGAAGGCAGCTCACACTTATCGCACCGCAACATCTAAATACAGGGCCCAGGTTTCCCATTTTTTCTGTTCAAAGTGCCTGTACTCTGCTTACCTCAACAAGCTGGTGGACTTCTTTGCTTGCTTGCTGCAGACAGCTGCTTTGCAGCAGCTGAAATCCAGTTCTAAAGCATCAAAAAGAATCCCCAAACAAATTCTGACAATGCAATAGAAAAACAAATTTGGAAGCAAATTGTTCTGCTAGATTCAAGGCTTTTCTTTCAACAGAAGCCGCCCGGCTGTATCCTGACTCCCAGCCTATGCACAGTGTGATCATGTTACCATTTTTCTCCTTCCCTGTTTAAAATGGACACTGGATACAGAGAATGTATCTCTCAGGCCATTATGGATACTATATGCTGTAACAGAATACTATTCCTGTAACATCTCAAAGGGGACAGGAGATATCCCTTGCTTGTCATTCTTAGGTGACCATTGTTAAATAATGTATAGGCAAATGGGTGGGTTACCCCACAAGAGGGAAAATATCTTTTTCTCTGACTTCCAGTGTTACCTCAGTGAAACACTCATAGACTTTATGCATTCAGGTGCCTTTAGAAGGTGTCTGAACTCTCTCATCTAGAAAAGAATGCACCAGTGTCCTCTGGAATGGAAGCTCCCAAACTGGGGTAATATTGCCTTTAATGGATTTGTGCCTATGCTCAACACATACCCTGCAATTTTGTGTCTTGCCAGCCTCACAGGAGTGCTTTGCATTGCCATTCTGGTGATTCCAGGTTTGATTTTCATTTCCCCTTCCCCATGTCAGATGAAGGTGCCAAATCTGCTTAAAGATAATAATCAAAACCACATTCTCAGCTCATTCAGCCTTCAAAGACCAGTGTACCCCACTGCGAGGCCAAATTGGCAGGGGCTGTAGGAAAAGGCCTGGCAGGATGAGAAACACCCTGCTCATAACAATCCAGACTCTGCCTGTTGCTGTAGCACAAAGAAAAGCCCAGGAAAACTGAAGCAGCTCTCTCTCATTTCATGCCCTGCCTTGCTCTGTGCAATACAGAGCTGAGGAAATCATTGTTTGGAAGCCCAGCTGATAGCACACAGATTAATCACATGGGTGTGCAGGAAAATAAATAGGTGCATAAATACTTTAGCTATGCTGTGCATCTCCCAGTGCGGACTTCCCTCACTTTAATGCTGACAAGCTCCTGATTTTTTTTATTTTTAATTATGAACTGAAATCCCTTTTGCTATCAGTTATAAATATAACAAACAGTCTGCTGTTTAACTTCAAATTCCATATCACTCATGCAAGTTGTAACTTTAGTCAGCTTAATATCTCTGAAATGAAATATTTGCCGGCAGGAAAATGAAAGGTTATCTCATATTAAATAAATACATAGTGATATGACTTGTTAGTGAAAATTCCAGCCAGATGACTAGTGTTAATCTTGTAATACCATTAAACAAATCTACAGTCAGGAAGAGTTTCTCAGCCTATTCCAAATAGTAAAAATGCAGAAGGAAAGATATCCTTGTCATTAAAGAACAGGTTTGTGGTCCTGACTTCTGTTCCTGGCTTTGTCACATACTGTCTGGGTGACCTTTAATAAAATAACTACCTCTCAGTGTGCTTCAATTCCTACTTTGTAAACTGGGAGTAACGAAACATTCTCTTTTTCCTAAATAGATGAGAGTTTCTTTGGTAGGCAAACTGTAACTGACATGTTAAACAACACAAGGGGATCCCCAAAGAAAGACCGAGACCTTCTAACATCTTATCAGAACTAACTCATAAAAGTAGTAGGAAAATTATCACTGTTTCCATCTGGGATGGAAGGGTTGTTAATTGTGGAAATTAGTAAGCTGCTAAACGACCCTTTTCTCATTTGATGCATTCCCAAATGTCAGTGTCTCAGACAGACCAATCCACTCAGCTGCCCTGGTGGTTGCTTCTGCCCGGCTCTGAGAACCAGCCTCCCTCCTCCTCCTCCTTTCCCTGCCCTCCCCTCAGGTCCTTTACCTCTGTCTCCTTCACTCTATTCTCAAGATTGTCAAGGCTACAAGAGGTTCACGTTTGAGAACCTCTGACACACTCAGAAGTCATAAAAAGAGGATGTCTGCCTTCTGCAGAGAAGCAGATAATCTATCATTTTTCTTAGGACAGCAGTTTTATAAGAACTTGCTTTAACACACCTTGTCAGCTACTGGGATCAACAAATCTGTGTGAGGGAAATTCTGTTACCAAAAATATCTTAGAAAATCTGACTGGCATCCTTTTTTTTTTTTTTAAATTTTAGGAGGAGGAACAGAAAACCTAGCCAAACCCTTTACTTACTTGACAGACATGCTGAAAGAAAGAAAAAATGTCTCCAGAAATGAAGTTCTGTTGAAAGGCAGTACAACACCTCACAGCTACAGCGAGTGGCAATAGGCAGCATGCAGGAAAACAAGCTTGTCTTGAATTCATGAATTGACAAACTGGTTTTTTATAATAATTATGAATCATCATAAACTTTAAACTTCTAACTCATTATATATTATTAACTGCTTATTCAGCTCTTCCCTTTCTTGTCTTTTGTCTCTTGGGAGAAATGGGAAGATGCTTCAGAGTTGCCTTGGAATCTCTGCCTTATGGTTGATTACTCCAGTGCTATTCCCAGGAGCATCTAGTTACCATCTCAAACACAGCTATTACTCTAATTTAGATGAATATTAACAGTTCTGTTAATCTGTCTATGCTGAAAAAAAAATGTGTCCAGATAGCAACTGCACACACTGATAAGGAAGTTTTTATAGCAGAAATATGCTTTCATATCTATTATTCTATTCTGAGCTTTTGAGGGCAGGGCAAACCATGGCTTTGTTATAGTTTTGAAATAGGAAATATAATATTTACTAAGCAAAGGTAAGCCTTCCTGGGACTATATACTGTTAATCATCAAACCTCACCCTTATTCCAGAGAACCAACATCACAGAGCAGTTTTGGTTCTGTTTTGGTGACAGTAAGGCATGATCAGGGTCAGGAGGCCTCCCAGGGCCTCGGCAATGTCCATGATCTCTAGCACCACCCAAGTCAGTAAAGTGTGCAAACGCAGGTAAACAAAAGCTATTATTTTTAATACCAGTGAATGTATTTTCTTTAGAGGATAACTACTTATAAGCTGAAGGTTAGGGAATAACTACTTACAAGCTACAGTTAGAGTCTATAATTTTTGCATTTTAAAAAACTTGTCACAACAGGTACACTCACAAAAAACCATATCCTGCCAGTGAATTCAAGCAAGTAAAGAATATTTTCCAGTAATTTCAAAGGCAAGCTCGTCCTAAGGCCCAGATGTTATATCAATTCAAGCATCTAACTCCAAAAGGGCTGAAATTCAAGTGAGGTTCCTAAAAAAAACATAGAGGTGCCCAGCTGAAAGGGTTCACAGATCTAGAGAGATATGTTTCTGATGAGAGAAACCACTCCGGTTCTTTCACCACCAATACTGCCTTGTCATGTTTTGATAGCATTAATTGTTCTTGGTGCAAACCTGGTTGGAAGTCCCTTGGAGGATCTGGAAAGAAGATCATCAGCTTGATTTCTTTGGATCCTGACTGAAAGAATAAAACTCTTGCAAACTGCCTATTTAAAAAAAGTTTTAAAACCTAATTACGCGCTTTTATCCTGATCTCTTACAATGAGCAGCAGCATAAAGTGCTCAACCCACCAAACAAAAACCATAATCAAAAAACCCCATAAAACCTCTTTAGTTCCTGAAGGCCATTTTGCAAAGTACCACAAGAAAATGTAAAGAATTATTTGGAGTAGAGAATATAAACTTTTAAATTACAATCAGGGCAGTGTTGTCTGGGTCAATGGCATGAGCACGGCCACCTACCTAAAGATCAAGGAAGGAAAAGGTATTTTAAAGGCCCCTGGACAGGTTATTTCTATTAAACCAAGATGAAGATCAATCTCTTTCATATTGTATTCATTAGTCTGTTCAAATAGCCCATAACAGCAAAAAGATTAGCTTCAAGAAAGTGTTACTTGTTTAAAAGTGATAGCACAATTAGTCAAACACTTTCATTTCAAACCCTCTACGCATTTATCTGAATCTAAATATATCCCTGAGACAACGTAGCTCCGATGGTATGCAATGACATGTGAAAGCTGGGTGGAAGCAGAGAGCAAACGAAGCTCCTTTATCTCATCACCAGCATGTGCTGCAGCTCTATCATGTCACAGCCCTGCCCACCTGCACCAACACTTCTGTAACTGGTTCCTAAAAGACCTCATCTGCTAAGGCTTCCAGCTCCTTTTGGATGCAGATGTGAACTAATGGAAGGGCTGCACATTTCTGAACCAAACTCAGGGAACATATTACTTGCTTATTCAGCGATCTGAATGCTTTTATTCTTTTCCTTAACAGCCTTTATTTTCTTNAAGCTTGTCATGTAGTGTCAAGAGGTTAATGTAATTACAAGAGTGGGCAGCAGGATCAGCTGTGTCCTCCAATAGGCGAATAACTAAAAGCTGCTTTAGAGACACATAATGTTGTCAAAGCATAAATAATTCATCCCAGCATTCGAGAAGAAATTACTGCTCTGTTCCAGCGTATTATTCAGCCATTAAAATCCTGCCCTTGTAAAGTCTTTTGATGTAGTCATATTTTCAGTTCTAAGAGCAGTTTTGGAGCATTCAGCTTTTATTAAGCCTTATATTGTGCAGTTTTCAAAGTAGTAAAAAGGATATGAAATAGACTTACAATTTGTTTAATAACTGCATTGTGATTCAGATAAGAGTGAGAGAGCTGTGTGGATTTATGGAGTGCCTGTGCAGCACGAAGAGGAAGCTGTGGCATGATGTGATGGAATTTTTAACTCCCCTAAGCTGGACAGAATTAAAGGGGCTTCAGCTATTTACCAGCAGTGATAGCTGCAGCAGTGTTCCAGAATCGGGTGACCCATTTCTCCAGAGCCAGCTAAGCAGGAGCCATGAGAAGGATCCGTGTGCCAGGCTACTCTCAGCTCCAGCTCTTTACTGGTCCTTATTGAAGTCTGTGGCAATTTGATGTTGAATGGCTTCCAGTCTGCCTCTGCAGTCTGAACTGTCTTGCTGTTGGATTCCAGTTGCTCTCGTTCACTCTCAGGGGTGTGGTGCTGATTTATGCTGAACTACAAGACTATCCTAAGTCATGGCTTCTCCACCAGGTTCTAGGCAGCCCCCAAGCACAGGGGAAGGTTGGTGGAACAACAGGAGAGAGAGAGGAAAGATAGGATGTCACAAGGGCCTGTGCTCTCCTCAACTCTCCTGTCCCCATACAAAGTTAATCTGATGCCTGGACAGTTCGGTTACACAGGCAAATGCCCCAAAGTGCTCTGCACTAATAACTCCTCAATGAAATTCCTGGATAAAATTTGAGAGTAGAACACCTTTTGGGTCTCAGCCCATCTATTCACAAACTTAGGGTTGCTCTAACGATGCACGTAAAGGAAAAAAAATGTGGAATCTTAATAACGAATTCTGATCTCCCTGATTATTTTTTATTTTCATATTCAAACAGAAAAAACAATTGCTTGTTTGAGAACAGACTAAACAGCTAAGAGTTTTAAGGAGAAGGGATGTAGCTTGGCAGAGAATACAGGTCATCATTTCAAGCTGACCAAAAGGAAAGTGTCCCTTCCCACACCCGCAGCCAAGCTCTCCCTGCCATAATTATTCATCCTGCTCTCCTGCTAGATACTCTTACCCTGTTCTTCTATTCTTCCTATCCTTCTGCTGCCCCCAAAGGTGTCTAGAGCTGGAAAGCTACAGCTGGAGGCATGAGCCTTACCCTCACCTCTGCTACTAGCACTTCTGCAAGAATGCTGCCAGTATTAGGAAGTTTATAGTGAGCTCTCAGGTAATGATGGCTGTGCACCACCGCTCACTTCTCATCAAGCACAACAGCAGCCTGTATTTGGTATACAATTACAGAAAACAATCATGGGATGAAATATTGCAGCTCTCAGACACCACAGGGATTGGCAGCAATCTGACCAAGAAAGGAATTGAAAATCTAGTTACAAAGTCAGTACAGGAACAAGGGAAAATAAAACAGAAACTAAAGGTAATGCTGAGAAGACCACAACTGTGTGAAGTAAAAGCTGAGAAACTGTTTCAGGGAAAAGGTTCACAGAATACAGAAAAATATAAAGAAAACAACAAGAGGACAAAAAAATTTTCTCTGTTTTCTTTTATCTTATGAAAGCCCTTAAAACACCACTATTCTGGCATAGCAGTTACTATTCTGGCTTATTTTCAAAACATAAAAACCAAGTGAATTCCTGCCAAAACTTCTATTCTAATTTTAAACCTACTTTTGAACAGAACATCCCCAAACAGTAGATATTTTGTCAATGCCACCTAAAGAGACCACATTTCTGTGACAAAGGGGAGTTCACTTTTATTCCATCATTTCTTTTCAACAACAAAAAAAGAAACAAATTTTCAAGAAAAAGACTCGGAGCAAGCAAGTTCTTCCTCCCCAGGAATATCCTCATCTTTGAGCCATGTGTATACTGCTTTTCTGTGCCTGTTTCCCGTGCAGCCGAGTACGGATGTGCGCTGGCCTCTGCGGGGAGTTTGTCTTGGCTTTGTGTGTATCTGTGTGGTGTTGACAGTGGGATTTTGATGTTCCTTGCACTGTTTCAGTCAGAGCCTGAGGAACAGAGCCAAGCTTATTCCTAAGGGAAGTTGAACTTAGTATCTTAAATTCAGCATACATGAGTATTAGGAATGTGTCAATATTCTGCATACACAGGTTGCAACTCCACATAGTTAATTAGGAGGCTAAGGCTGAAACTGCCAAACCAAGTCTGAATAGCAACCTAAAAGCAGCTTTCTGATGGTTCAATAGTTACAAGCCATGGGAAAAAACCACAAAATATGCAAAAGAGGAGCTTTATGCTGTTTTTCTGTCCCTTAGGGTTTGCGTGGCCTGTAGCATCTCTGAAATCTGAGCAGTGGTGCAGAGGGACAGCCAAAGGCCAATCCCACATTGACTCCATCAGGCAGAGATTTAGTCCAGCCAAGGAGTGTAGTTTTAGTCATTCCTGTCATTAAATCTCATCATCCCCCATCACCTGGCCTGGTTTACACTTTACAGTAGTGTCTGGATTTCTTGAATTTGCCCTCTGATAAGCCAGGATCAACAACAACTTCCCATGCACACCTCGTAGTGAAAATGAGACCTGTGCACGTGCTCCTGTGTCTGTAACCAGGAGCTCAGCTGTCTACCACGGCCGTGTGAAAACACAGCACTCATTGCTGGAGGTTGGACACAGACCCAAACTCTTCTTAGGAAACGAGCCAAAAGCTGAAGTTTTCACCTGGCTTGGATTTGGAAATTTTGCAGTTCAGCAGTTTTGAATAGTAGCTGTGAAAAAACACCAGCTACTAAGATTAGACAAAGGCTTGTTTGGAAGGTTTGGACAGTTTTTCCAGAGAGCTAGTTCCACATTTCCAGTTCCTAAAGCAGTCTGAACCCCACTCCTCCCCCAGGGAAGAGCTGGCTGAGCCCAGTTCTTTTGCTGTTAAGAGATTCACTGGGTAACTGAATAAAATAACACAGGTTACGATCTTTCTTCTTTTGAGGACAATGATGAAACTCCCAGTGGGGCTGGGATTTAACTTGAGGATTACAGCTGCTGTGAATCAATCCTCTACCAACTTTAGAGGAGCTGGACCAATTAACACCAGCCAAGGGCTCAGTCCTTTCATTTTACCCAGGAGGCAATAATATCCATTATTGTTTTCCCCAGCCAGGACCCTGTCATTCTTTTTCATCACAATTTCCCCTCTATCTCCCACCTTTTCTCATTTCCCAGTTCTGACACTTGACTTGCGGAGCCCTCTGAATCCTTAAAAATATTTGCTCTCTAAAAAGCAACAGAAAGAAAAATGTTTGGATTTTTGCTTTGTCAGGAATCTGCTTTACTTGCGTCCAATTTAAACAAATATAAAAAATAATCTCCTCATCTTCAGTGAGGAAGGAACCGGGGTTTTTAAAATATACAAATCAAGTGAAATAACAGCACAGACTGCCAGCCCCAGATCAGATGTGCATGGAGGGACATATGCAATGCATTACAAACATCCACTCCTCAGGCCACATCCAGGGATGTCTTGGGTCCATTGTCTGTGTTCTGAACTCCTTAACACACAACAAACTTTATTTTCTTAGATTATTTTTTCTTCTGACACTTCTAAACATAGTTATGTGATTTTAATTAGCCAGAGAAAAGTGAACACTGTTAATGTGCGACTTCATTTTTCATTGTGATAACTCTAAAAACGAGCAAATTCTCCACTTTGAAAAAGTTTGTGACGTGTTTCTTTTTCCATGTTTTTTGTGTTAGAAGTTTTTCCTCTGTCTTTTTCCTCCTCCTCTTTCTTGGCCACCCTTTTGTTTCTCAGGCTGGCTGCACCTCTGTCCCAGCTGCCTCCTATGTTCAGACCAACTTTTCACAGCCTGGAGCCCAGACTGAAGCAGAGACAACCTCCTCACTCATCAGGGCTGCTCAGATTTATACCTGCTTACAATGCTGGGACTGAACTAAAGTGCTGTAAGACAAACAGCACTAACTCTGTGCTATTTCATGCCAGGAAAATTCCAGCTGACTTCTTAAGCCATCTTTAACGCTGCTTCGCACTCCTAAAAATCCAGGCCTTAGAATATAAATAGGGTTTTTCAGTTTTGCGTGTTTTTCTTTTAAATTACAGTTTCTCACTGAGAAAGTTTGATTGATTCAGGCAACATAAAGAAAAATATTCCATGCAACTCAGTTGCTCAGTCACACACTGAATTTCAAATAGCAATGAATCAAAGAGGACAGTTCATGAGCTGAATGCTTGGCTGTGCTCTTCAGCAAATCCATTAAAACAATACCATTTAGTTTACAAAATGATACATAAACAAAAAGAGCAGCACCATCGATATCAGATATCATCTACAATGAGCACACAGCTGAAAGGCAGCTGCTTGAGCTGAGTTCCACTTGAACCAAAGCCGCAGGACACGGCAATAATGCCAAAGAGGAAAGAAAAAGCTGCAAAATGAAACAAATGAAGCAAGGCAGCTCCAATCCCACCAGTTTGATTTTGCCCTTGGTAAACACTGCACTGCAAGTCACTGCATCTGCAGGGATGAATGCAGTTCATGCAGTCACCTATGGGAGAGGCAAGGGGGATTTTCTGCTCAGATTCAGACTTTACAATGAACACAATTTGTTCTCAACTGAGACCTTCAGTTGCTCAATTTAAGGTTCCATATGCTGTTCCTGCTGGTAATGAGATATTAAAGATTATGAGATAAACCAACATGGCATTCTGATTCAAAAAGGTAAGCTTATAAGTCCATGGAAATCCCTTTTTAATACAAGCAGAAAGGGCTTAGCATTAGGACAAGTTTGTTTGACAGTCAATAAAATTAGACCCAATAAGGAAAAGGATGAATGAACAAAAAGATTTCTATTCCAGCAAGAAAATAAGAGTTAATATTACAAAAATCATCTGGTGACTTTTCTTGTGCTAGGGAGCTGTTTGGGTTCTGTGAACACTTGGAAGTGCCTGGGCAGCCCTGTGTGTGTTGACAATACCACATAATGCTCCTCAGTCACACACGGGGGGCAAATTCCTCCTCAGGACACGAACCACACACAGCAGAACGTGCCTGGTGTTTGACAAATGCTTTGCTAGAGAACAAAGGGAGGAAGCGTTCCAGTGCCCGGCAGCACATTGTCTTTATTTCCTCAGTAATTCAAGGCAAGCTGCTTTTAATTTTTTTCCTGAATAGCATCTCTATCTGCAGTAGATACCGCAGTGATGCCCTCCGCGTGTGTCATCGTGACAAGCACAAGCCTCTCCAGTCCTGAGACTGCTGTGGTGGGGCTGGCCAGGAAATCACACTGCTTCCAGGTCCTGGGAAAAGGGAAACTCCTCACCAGTGGAGATTAAAGAGTTAGGGATGAGGGAGGTTTAATGATGGAAAAGAAAAGAACGCAGACATAAATGGGAGCTGAAGAATAGGAAATATGATTAATCTGGGATGAACATAGTAAAGAAGCAATCAGAAAACCAATAAACCAGGACAAAGCTTGACTTGAGGTTGTCTGCATCATGAGTGCTGGAGGGACTGGAGACCCAAGCACAGGTGAAGAAACTCAGTATTGGCACTGCTGGTAACAGTGTGGGGAGTAATTAACAGTTAATGTAATGAAAACATGCAGGTTTCTGGAGAGAGGAGACTGTCAGGTAAAACCTGCCAAGTGCACCCATTGACTCTGCTGACAGCCCAGGCCCTGGCTTTGTCTGTTGCTCTGTCTGCTTTCTTTGATCAAGGCAATACAAACCAGAGCTCAGGCCCAGAACTGGCCGTGTGTGCTTTTAGAACACAGACAGATCCTGCTCAGCTTTTCTTCCTCCACTGTGAGTAACAAAAGCTTATTTCAGTTGGCTCAGTGTTTGACAACAATTAACTTTGGAAGGAGGGAATGGAGACCATGTAATTTTTCAACAAACTGCAAAACTGTAAGCCAAGAAAAAATATGCCCCTACTTTCATTTAAAACACAAGTACAAACTCTGCATAATTTTGCAGGTGTTTCTGATTTAAGCCACATTTGTTTGTTGTTTGCTGCTTTCCCCAAGCAAATGCCAAACTTAAGGCTTGCTGTTATACAAAACATATCTACCACAAAAGCACCAAGACTGTTGCTCCCCAGCATCTGAGCCCAGGAACATCATCCCTTGGGATGTCCCAGGACACACAGGACTGGAGCGCATCCCTGGCTGAGCCTGGGAGCACAGTGTGGCCAGCAAGGGCTTGAGTCACTTTAGCTATTAATTCCCATGGAGACAGCGTTTACATGTCCTGATACCGTAACAACTCCCAGACCTGCTACCCAGCCCAAAGAGGGAAAAATGACCTTGTATCCTCAGGGAACTGGCTCCTGGTGAGTTCTTTCTCCCCTTCCAAGCAGCTGCTGGCTGGCTAGGGAGCCAAGAGCAGGGCAGCAATGCAACTGTGGCTTGCAACTAAAAGATACCCAGCAGCTGGAATACACCTTGGGTGATTTCCACAGCTGGCAAAGGCTAGATACACATTGACCACTGCTGGTTTTATACACCTTGAAAAGGTCATGTTGAAGACAACCAGTTGCATTTCCCACAGATGGAAGCAAAAATAATGCAGCTCAAAGTCTGGGTAGCAAAAAGATTCAGTGTCAGCACTGTATTTGTCTTTTCCCTTAACCAGACTACCCCTATTCACAAGTAAAAAGCGGCCCCAGGAAAGTATTTTACCAACTGAATTTCTTGCATTTTATTACATCACCAGTCCAACCCCAGCTCTCAAGCCAAGCTCAGGAACAGATTGATGCGACTTATTTAGTTGTTTTATGACAGTGAGGGATTATTTTTTATCACAATATTCCCAAGGAATTTCTTACTGCTATTAGAGAAAAGAGGTTGACCCAGGAATAAGTCTGTGCTTTATAGGGAAGGTGATTGCTCCCAAGGAGTCTGATTGTTTGTGGCTAAAATTCCCAGGTTCAGAAACATTTTTTAAAAAGTTCTCAATCAACCCACAAGAGCTTTGGTCCCAACCCATCACCAGACATGTCTGAGAGCTGAGGGTGATGACTGAGCCCTGTTCAATGAGGGCTTGTTCCTTTATTTGGATCCAAGTCACCTTCTGACAGGTTGCTCTGTATCATACCAAAGGCATCCCCGTGTATTATGCACATTCGTTGCCAGCTGGAGTTGTCTTATTGTGTTGAAATAAAAGAATAATGACATTACTGATTTGCCCTAGAACACATTGCTGGGGAAGTCGTACTTCAGGACTTGACAGGTTCATTTTCAGTTGTGCAAGTAACAGGAGTTGCCAGCAAGGTAAAATACCAGCAAAAATCTGACATTGGTGTTACAAGGCCTGCCTGAATTGTGTCCTAAGGGTGGCCCTGGGACAGGTAAGCCCATGCACAGTGAGCTCATGGCCACATCCTCCAGAGCAGGCCCTGCACACTCAGCGTGTCAGTGCAGAGTCAAACGTGTCCTCAGCAGGGCAGCTCTGCCACAGAGACACGGTGGAGGTGAGATGAGGAACAGTGCTCAGAGCTGCACCACGACAGCCAGCCAGAACAAAGCTCTTTTCATGCACGTGTGTATAAAAGACAATTTCACTTACACACAGACAGGTACAGGTAGATTTTGTGCTACTTTGTTGGGGTAAAAGGAGCCTGTTTTTGAAAACTCCACTGCTAGATGCTGCTAGTCATGATTACAGGAGCTTTTAATTGGGAAAAACTCCTCAAACTTTTGTCAAAGAATCCATAAACCTATGCCTTCCACCACTTAACTGGTTCCTGAACAAGAAGAAAAACCCACCCATTAACCCAGCAGAGCTCTTGGACACCCATCTGTGGATTTGGCTTATAATACACGGTACTGTTGAAGTCAAACACAGGTTTAACACATCAATTTACAAGTTATTCCAAGAATTAAAACACTTGTGTGGACTTCCTTGGGTTTCAGAATAGCTCCTTCATAGAAATGCCACAGTCAATCAATTAAGAAAGCTAAAAGTAATCAGTCACCCACAGTTGATTGGATTTAGTACTTGGTGAATGCTTTTTTGTTCTTGGATCAACTACATCCACTTTCAAAGCTGATTAAAAATTGTTGATGATCTCTTCCACCTGTTCAGGGTGATAAACTGGCTCCAAAACTAATAATTTCCAAAACCCTGGGTAAGTCAAAAGTAGCTCCTAACAGGCTGCAGCCTGGTTTGAAGACAAAGGCAGGTGAAACGTGAAGCAATGTGGAAGAAGAGTTTAAAGACATCACTTTTTGAATCCACACTAAAGAGAGCAGTGTCCCCGGGCACAGGAAAAGTGGAGCTGCTGCCTGCAAATGCTCAGCAGCAGCCAGTGCTCAGGCTCTTCTTTCTGCCTCCCCCAGAGCCACCCTGCAAGTGCACAGTGCGGGACAGCGTCACTGTGGGTGAATCTCCAAAGCTTGAAACAACATTGCCCTGCTGGTGCTACTGAAAACACAACAGAAAGCTTTTTCAGGGCTGCTAAGACCCTGAATCCTGGCTCTGCCATTCCCAGGGCTCCTGTAGGCACATAGATGCCCTGCCTCTTCAGCAGCCACGGTGGAACACTCAGAGAGAGTCTGCAAAAATGACAAAAACAGTCTCCGTGGATGTTGTGTTGCAATCCAAACAATTTAGGCAAAAAAAACCCCATCTGCCATCGTAACATGAACCTGAAAACAAAAGCTGACAGAGCCAGGAGTGGTAGGACTCCACAGAAACCCTCCTGTCTGTTGTTGGATACCATTATTTTGTATTGTTCAACATGTACTTCAAATAATTGCATGAGTAATGGCCACACAAAAAATCAACAGACAAAAAGACCAACCTGAATGTGCTATCACTGCTTGAGTCATTGCCAAACTGCACCTCAAAATATATTTTCTGGTGAAATATACAAACAAAATTACCTAAGTTTCAGGTGGCACATAGATAAGGACTAGATCCTTAAGCTGATGCAAGTCAGGGCACTCCCAGTGAAATCAGTTCACACCACGTGCAGGCTCAGATCAACTCATTTATCCTTATTTCCTTAATTGTTGCCTTTCCTGGGCCATTCATTTATGCTGCTTCAATCAACCCAGCAGCCTCTTTAATCGTGGAAGCATATCAACATTTAATTTTAACCCCTTTTTTTTAGAAGCATTTTTTTTTCAAACAGAATCTTAACAATTTTCCAAAAAGGTGAAAGTAAATGGTCTTTTATACTTGTCACTCATTGTTAATCTGCTGGCTGGGTAAGGTCTCAGACACAGGTTAATGTGCTCAGCAGATGAACCAGGTACTCCCTGGGGACTCCTGTGCTGTGTTGAGTTCGCAGGTGATCCCTCTGGCACATGGCAATGAGAGGGCACAGACCTCCACAGCATTCTGAACATTTGAGGCCAGAATCCTTATGGGGCATCTTGATTTAAACCTGCTGAAAACTGGCACCTCCAATGCCCACTATTTGCATTTCCAGAGCATGTAAGATTTGTCCACCCTCACCTGCTGAACAACCCAAACACTGGTGCTGTTCCTGAGTGAAGGACTGTATCCCAGCCTTCCAGTGAGCAGGAGCTCAGAGACCATCTCCCAGGGGACACCCCCAAATACCTTGGACCCTGCTCAGGCCCAGGTCAGACCTCGGTGGCTGGTGAGGAGGAGGCAGGACACTATGCTCCATGAAAGCCACCATCCCAGTGACACTATGATGGTGAGGAAGGACTGACAGCGCAGAGCATGGGATGCAGGAAGGAAGAAGGGCCTGCAAGAGCAGGACCTGCCTCAGGCAGCTGTCTCTGAGACTGGCTCAGGGCAGGGACTGCAACAAGCTCCAAGCCATGAGAGGCACCGGAGCAGCACAGCAGGTCCCTCTGCACAGCTCTCCAGCCTCTCTGAGCTCACATGGCTTCTTGCTGTGATGGTTGGCTCCTGAGAAACCCCTCCCCAAGGTGATTAGAGTAGAGCTTTGGGAATTTCATCAGCAGGATGCTTAGTGCAAGGCTGAAAATCCAAGTGGGAAGGGAGAGTTCATTACCTGAGCTGCTGCACCCCTCAGCTAAGCAGCATCATTAAAAAGTTGGCAGTAGGCACCTATCTGCACCTATAAATGCTTACTGACCCTGGGGAAGGCAGGTTACCTTGTCAGAAATGGGAGGGGAGCTGGGCTCCTCATGATGGCTTTGTTCTGCTGACCAGTGGGGCTTTTTCATTTTAAAAATAGTCTTCAAAATATGGATGTCTCAAAATGCCTCAGCCCATTTAATTAATGACAAGATTTTATAGAACAGAATAATGAGTAAGTTCAAGAGCACTATAAAACCTTTATATTTATATTATGTTTTGTTGGTCTGGTTAAAGGCTAGTAATCCACAGTAGATTACTGCGGTATAATTGCCCCATATATACAAATACATGTATACGTATGAAAGTGAGTTAATGTAGCATATTCTTGCGGCTACTCTTTCCATCCACCCATGGAGAATACATTTTACTAAACTGATTGGAATGAAATGCTTTAGGTTTTAATTTTACTTTGAAAAGTCTACATATTCATGTAACTTTCTCAGAGGCTCCTATAAACAAAGAATTATGTTCAGGGCCACTGCCAGAAATAAGATATGTCAGGGGTCTGTAACCCATTCAATAGAGGATCAGTCAGTGGCCCAAGGGTACTTCCCTGCAAGGGAAAGGGTAAAATAACTGAGGTCAAGGCTTCAAACGTAGCTCTAGGTTTAATAATGTTGCTGACTTAGAGCAGAGCATGCCTATTTTTTTCTGCTTTGCAATTGTCAGAAAACATTTTGTTTTTCTTGACATGCCTACAGTGGCCCCCATGTCCATTTTTTGCACTACTCCAAGCTCAGCTCAAGGTCAGCGATGTTCACCATCAATGAAGCACAAACATATTGGCTTTATGTGTAGATTCTCTTGCCTCATGCTACTGTATAAATATGTGGAAAGAATGAGGGGCAGGGAGAGAAAAAACGCCTTTTTGGCAAGGAAATCTTTCAGTAAAATCCATATACTTGGAACTAAATTAAACCATTGGGGCAACGAGTTTTGAGAGGATTTCTCAGACTTGGGAGCTGAAAGGGGAAAAGAGCAGAGAATCAGCAAAAGAAGGGAGAGGACCCCAGTGTTCAGCCCTCACTGAACATTTTAAAACAGTTGTTTCTTAAAAAAGATGTAAAGGTTCTTCTTTCATTTCACAACGAAACTGAACAATTTGTAAAACATCTCTGTGCATGTGAAATGGAATCTGTTTTTCCACCCTTACACATTCTCTCTTAATACCTGACTGGCTGAATCCAGGCACCACAGAAACACCCAGCTGGCTGCCTTCCTCACCCAGCTACAGAAGGTGAACTCACTTTTAAAATACGACCACCCTGTGGGGGCAGCAGGACTTTTGGGGACCAGCACTGCATGATACTGTTCTGCTGGCATCACTTTCCCAATTCAAGTTTGGTTCAAAATCTTCTTCAAATAGCTCAAAACCTTGAGGAAAATTCCCAATAGCCACCATTGATTCTTTGCCCCTGTGAATGGTGCACATGTATAATTCGGGTAGTTAAAAGCCTTTGTATCCAAACTATGCAGCAGCCTTGCAGGGATGATGGCTGAGGCTGCTGCACCCTCGGCACCCACACCACATAGCCCACACCCACGTGCCCATCACACAGCAACACCCTTTACACAGCATCCATGCTCTTGGTTCCTGGCTTGGAACCCTCCTCAGGAAAACCATCCCTCTCCATTTTCTGCTGCTCCTGACAGCTCTCCCCTTCTCCCTCTCTGGCCTTGAGTCTCCAACATGAGCCCACCAACACAGGCAAAGGTAGCCCCTGAGCAGAGCAGTGCAGGCAGCGGCTCAGCAGCAAGGTCATGGTCCCACAGGAGAGGTGGCACCCTGGCCCAAAGGACGCTGGAAACTGTAGGATTTCTGCCAAGAGGATACCTGACCTTAGGCAAGGTCCAGGCTGGGGAGCAGGGGAGGGACACTATTCCTAGCCGATCTCAGCCATGAATATGAAAAATTAGGAGCCTGTAGGTTTTTCTCAGGCATAGTGCCCATGGAAACCACCTGGTCTCCAAGGAAGTATCACTGATATTATTAACAAGGTCAGCCTGGCTGCAGCACCTTCCCACATCACAAACACCTCAGTTCAGGACAGGAGCAAGGGAGAGCAATGTGCTTTAAGGTACAAGCAGGAGCCACGCAGCTCAAATGAACTCTGGCAGTACATTCCTGTGAAATCTGCTGAAGAGAATAAATCCCTTTGGGGCAAACACCAGGATTGTTACTCTGAATTCTGTATTTTTATCTGTTGTGGATAAACTCTAAATTAAAAAAACATGCAATAATTAGAAATAGTCCATTTCAGGTTTGTACAGCAACTACTTTATTATTTTCAAATGCAAATGTTTGCATTGTTTGCTATTTTACAATTTTACAAACTAGGTATAAAAGACCATAAATAAATGACATAAGTTATGTGTACCTAAAATTCACGGAGGGAGAAAAAAATTACAAATTAAAACAAAATAGAAAAATCTATATATCTAACCCAGAGATCGTTCAAATGCACGAACCAAGAAATGCTGTTAGATTTTTTCAGTATGAACTAAATTATAATATGCCTCATACATTCTAATTTTAACCACAGTCCTTGCATATTCCAACATACTTGCAGTGATACAAAAAAATAAATGCACTCTCTTTTTATTTGTCTGATTAGTATTTCAGATTTTTTTTTCTGGTTATGAAAATGTCACATAAAAGAAAAATACTGCTTTTTAAGTCCTGTTTACTGGCTACTTACCAGCTTTTTTTGTATTTTATACATATATATTTTTAATACATAAGATCCATCACAAAATTAGCACAGCAAGAAACCCGGACAAACATCAACCAGTGGTGTGTGAGCAGGACAACCGAACACACTTGTCGTGGGGGACAGGCCGGTGGTGGCCTGTCCCCGAGGGCAGCAGTGCCGTGGCACTCGCCTTTCTCTCGCTCCAGCTCCGTCTGGAGCAGCCCGTGGTGGCCCAGCCCGTGGTGGCCCAGACTCTGGCCACCCATGCCAGGCACAGCTGGCACCTCCTGGTGCCCTGCCATGCCCAGCCTCAGCACAGCTCCCCTCGCTTCCCTGCCAGGCCCTGCTGCTCCTCCTCCTTCAGATCAGGCAGAATTCCCACGCAGGGTCAGTGAGGAGGGAGAAGAGAAAGCAGGAGCAACTTCGGGACACCACGTCACAGCTCTGGGCAAGGCTGCACATCCAGACTGCCCCACGTGTGCAGAGCCAGCCCCTGGGAGCACGAGGGGAGCACGTGGGGGGCACCTCCACGTGCCCCACGCCAGGTACTCATGGCCCTGCATCCCCTGGGTGCAAGCACTCAGCTCCACTGCAGCTGCCTCACGCTACACTACAGTGAATTCTCCAAATACAGAGAGCTCTCCTCGTCAGTACCAGTACTGCTCCTTGGGCCACGGAAGAAAGTGTCTTCTACTGCTCTTCACCTGCACAAGGAACAGGACACACTTCACAACTCTTGCTAACTGTAACTTTACAGGTCTTGTTGCATTTTTGTTCCTTATCTGTGCTGGGAACCAGGGAAGTGTTCTGATTATTATGCTGCAAGATTTCACAGCTTGCACACAGAGCAAGGTGCTTCTGCGAATGGAAGAATTGCATACATTTGTTAGCATTCAACGAGTCTTTAAAATCCTGTTTTTGCAGATAAAAAAGGCTACATAAGAATTCATTTCAGGATTACCAGTGGATGGAGATGTAGGTGCTGCCTCTATCACCTTGCCACTAAAAACCTGGTTGGTCTCAGTCATGAGCAGGGCACTAGTACAAATAAACAACATTTAACAAAAACCTTTAGCACCCTTTAGATCCCACAATCCATAACCCCAAAACTAACTCGAAATTGCCCCTGTTTCAGGCTGCAGAACTGCTCAACAACATTAGCGTGGCAGCTAAAAAATACTTACAGATACAGAAATGTCAACATTTTTTAATGTGTGTGTTCTTGCTACCACTTCAGACATGAGCTATCGGCCTGGACTCATAGGACAGGGGACCCCTGCACTTCCAGAGGTGTTTGGGGCACATTCACAGGCAGTTCTACACACGAGGTGACTTGCACGCAGACACACAAGCACACGTACGCACCTTTCGGAGGATATAATAATCCATTATCCATTCAAGGAAAAAAAATATATTTATATCACTGCAATGGCACCTTTAGTGTAAAATATCACTTCAGCAATGTACATAGACAGCTCACAGGAACTGGGTTCTTTGCTGTGGCACCTGGCCTGGCGTCCATGGTAGGATGTGTAGTGCTCCGTCACCTGCATTCGTCCAGGATGCAGCAGTGACAGCCAAGGTAATGAGGAGAGACAACAACAAAATATATAAATAAAACCAAAGGTAGGCAGAGAAAGCAGAAGAGGAGGAAAAATAAAATCCAGAAGTCTGCAGGGCTTTGACACAGTACATTCCTCAAGTGACAACTGGGTGCTGAGTCTCAACGAGTTAGTTATCGCTCAGTGGAGAAAAACAACGGAGTGGGTGGCCCAGGAAAAAAAAGAAGTCACACTCTCTTCAGGGACTGATGACTGTTCAGCATGTGTTCTCCAGAATCAGTGCCATGGAAGACGCAACTGTGGGTCCAGAAGGCTTCATGTCTAGTCTGTGTTCCTCCATGGTCAATGTGATCAATGGATGGGCTACGAGGCCGTGAAAACAAAATCCATTTCCCTGCAGGAAAAAAGAACCCAAATCAAACGTATTAAACCACACACATCAAGACAGACACCCAGACCTGCCCAAACAGCAGCGCTCAACTGGTGGGAACCCTTTGCCTTCCCTGTCCTTTTTCCTTCCCTCACACTATTTCAAAGTCTTGCTTCCACAGCATACCTTGTATACAGATATGTAATCAGCCAACCAATCTACCTTTCCATCTATATTTACATGTGCCACCTTTTTTTCTTCCATCGGCTCTCTTCCAGCTAAAATCACATTCCAGTGGATGCCCCTCACTGGCCATATTTTATCACAGGAAACAACTACCAGTGGCAGTGCTGAAAACCCAGCATCTGAGCTGCCTTCACAGTTTTCATTCTATAGGGACACAGTTTTCCATTTTGTGTGGAAAATATTGCACTGTTTTGAATTACCACCACTAGACTCCAAGACAGCAATTTAACAAACTGGCCAGAAAACTGGGTGTATTTTGGTTTTAGATAAAAAGATGATCTCAACAGAACGCAACAGATTTAGAGCAAGGAAACTTCAAGTATCTCTGCACTTGAGAGGCAGAAGAGTTTTTCCTGCTGAAAGTACAAATGTCAGGTCTTTAAAATGAGTAACTACTTCTTATGTTGCCTGGCAAAGTAACATTAAAACATGCTGGTTTAAGTCGATTTTTTAAAAGAAATCTTAAATTTCTTGAAATGGAAAAGCTTTTATAATACTGCAGAACAGTTTATACTGAGCTGTCATGACTTGACAGGATCCAAATTTAGCATCTCATATTCAGAACAAGTTGTTCTCTGAGAGAGTTGGGAGTGAGGGAGAGTTAGTGGTTAAATTCAGCAAGTTATTGTTAAAAGTGACAAAAAGTGATGTGAGTGACAATATAGTATGTGTGATTTGTCTAACTGAGTGAACTGTTTTGGATTTAGGATAAGCTCAATTATTAAAAATGCCTGACATATAAAGCCACTAAATAATTTCTGAATTTGCTGTCAGGTGTGGAGTAGGACCAAAATATTATAGACTAAAGAACCACCCTTAGTGCCATTAAACTGTAAATCTCACCTTTCTGACATTGTGCCGGGCACAGCTGAAATGCAATGTCAGTTCTAAAGGACATGTCATGAAAATCCTCCTCCTACTCAGCACAGAGTTAAGTGGCCCATGTTTTTTCTAAGGTCATCTCATCACTTTGGTCCACAGAAGGACTTTAAAGGAATCTAACTTACATACTCTGCTCAAAAAGAGTAATAAGAGCTTTATTATAAATAAATTCAAGCCTCAGTGTGTTCAGAGCTTTACTGGATAAAGCTTTCTCCTGTGTGACCTACTGAGGACAAGCACATTCCCATAGCAGTCTCCTCCACCTAGCAACCCAGGGGATGCTTCCAGTCACTCAACTTCCATCTATTTCCTAGAGGAGGCAGAGGGCAGCTTTCCCACACTCCATCTTGATGGCCATACCTGCAGAGGGGTGTCAGGCCCCAGCTGTGCAGTCTGCACCTGGCACTCACACCCACAGCTGCCCTGATAATCCCTGACACCCATCTTATGGGGCTGGTTTCCAAAGTGGATTTTGCTTCCCACAGCTGATCCAACTGGATCATGGTGCCTGAGCTGCTGCACTGCACAGAGCTGCCACCATGCCTGACACCCAAACTGCACAAAACCAGCAAGGCTGCATGCACAATCCCATTTCTTTCTGCTCCCCTTCCCATAGGACCACTGACACCGCAACTGAAACGCGTCTTTCTAAAACCCAAACATTGTTTTTACCACTGTTCATGAGCATGCAGGAAAAGTCCTTGGTTCTTCTTGCTGCCTTTACAAGTATCTGTACTTTACAAGGTTATTCTTGCTTTCTATGGGATCCATATGTGTTGAGTTTTTCCACCCAAAGCATAAGGGCATCCCTACTGCTCTCAGTGTGAAGTGGGGTCACGCTCTCAGCACTGAGCTGAGCCCCAAGACACTCCTAACACCTTGCCTGCGCACCCTAACATGCAATGAGAGCATAACAGCTCTCTTCCTAACAGCTTGAGATAGTGCCATTTGAGATAGTGCAATTTTCACTGCCATCAAATAGAGCAAACAATGGGAAAGGCTCAGCAATTAGGCTGGGAGACCAGCACAGATTCTTACAAACCAGTTAGGAACCCCAAATAACACATACCACAGCATTTTTTATTTTCCCCAAATAGTGATGAGATCCTAGCACAGTTTACAAAATAAAGCACCATGAACACGTTAGACACTGTACTTCCACTGACCTTCTGCAAGGCAAAGGGAGTAAGTTTCTTGAAAGAGAAAAGAAGTCTGAAAGCTCCACAGCCACGATTGTCACAGCTGACTACTGGCAAGATGGTCACAAAAGTCTTTCAATGGTAGGCTTCAGCATGGCACAACAGCCAAGAACCTCCCCAGATGTCCAGTTTTGCCCAGTAATCCACAAGGTGGGTCACTTCATGTCTCAAGCCCATAAACAGGTAGATCACTAATTAGCAGGCACTGATTAGCCACATGATATTCTCACTGAGGTTTCTGCATGGTGTTAGTGATGCATCAAGTCTGCAAAAAATATCCTAGGGCAGGTTCTTCATTCCAGTGAAAGATGCACAACGGTGGTTTCACCCACAAATAAAACACTACAGTTGTAATCCTACAGGTCACAGGGAGAAGGAAAGTAATGCTGTTGTTTCTTAAGCACAGTATCTGGCAGCAAACATAGCATCAAAACTTGACTGTGACTTTATATTTATATAGATACACGTATTTTACATATCATTGATCAACAGAGAAGTATGTTCCAAGAAACAATTTGTTCCAGGTCTGGTTTCAAATGACGGCTTGTCATTTCTGGAGGCCCCCCTCCCAACACACACGCTCGGGTTCCGCAATCTGTACATCAAACAATGCTGCAGATCTTTATATCGACGGGCGAGGAGACGAAGTAAAAAAAGTGCAGTTCTTCAATTAAAGTGCATGGATGAGGTAAACTAATTTCAAGAGTTTTGAGTTTATTTGGCGCTGGCTCAGACGGGAACCATCCTGCCATGCATCTGTTGCATTTGGGTGCGCATCGCTTGGACGCTGCTCAGGATCTTGTTCTGGTGTGCCAGGGCCGTGATCCCAATTCTGGCAAGGTCCCTGCGGAAAGCAAGAGAAGAACAAGGGGCTGAGAACCGTGGATCAGATGCTGGTGAAGAGAAAAAATATTAAGAGTCAACCGCAAGCAGCATTAGCAAAAGCAAGGCAGATGTACAGAAATGTTTAATTAAATAAGTGGAGGCATTGTGGAGGCATTTTAAAGTTATCCTCCATCCAAATGAAAGGCATTCCATTCCTTTAATGAGTGTAATGATATGCAGCACAAAGCAAAAGAGGCTGATTAAATCCAGATTTACCAGTTTTTTTGTTATAGCGCTGAGTACTTACTCCTGGTTCATATGCACCACAGCCTCTAGGGTGGTATAGCCAGCAGCTGTGAAGTTATCCTTGTATCGCTCCATTTTCATGGCTTGGAGCCAGTCACTGACAGAAACAACCGCCGAGAACTCAGGGGAGCTGGGATCCAGCAGGGCTGTGCTAGGTCTGGATGCCAAACAGTGAAAGGACAGAGAAATGGTGTCAGCTGGATCACGAACCACAAACCGAAGTTTGGTCTCTGCAACAATTATTACCCTCAGTGATGAGGGAAAGCAAGGGCAAGAGGCTGTGCCCAACGAAACTGGTGGCTCTGCACACCAACTCAGATCAATGCAAGAAATTGAACAAGATGAAAAGTAAGAGGCCAACTTTTGCTAAGAATGAATTTGACCTGAGGTTTCTATTTTTGGTTTGAGATCTAATTTGAACCACAATGCAGCTTACGATTTCCACCTCAGATACAACAGAGTTCATAGAAAATGCTTTTACTCCCCAAAACAAAGAAGATGGCAATGCTGGAAGGTGTTCAGCCTGCTGGGTCTGTATCTCACGGGCAGCAATGCCAGACCTTGCCAACCCTGCATGTGTCAGACCTCAGCTCAGCAGCTATAGAAACACTACTGAAGTATGTGCAAAGAACTGGGAGCTCACACCCTGCCAGACTGGTTTGGAGGGTAAAACTCAGGGCGGGTTCAGATAACTCCTGTTTCTAGCCAAGTCTGCTCAGTGCATTCAATCAAACTCAGGACTGCAGGGAGTTAATCCCCTCTTTAATCAATCCATTCCTGACCAGAGTGTGTGCCAGGAGTGGCGGGAATCACACAAGCTTTGATCTTTGTTTGCACTGTGGAATGTGCTTCTTATTTTCCCTTGCACAGTTTTGCCAATAATTATTTTTACAATATTTTCTTCTTATTAATATTGTGTTTATTATTTCATGTATATCATAAGTCACAGTTTCATTAAAGCACTATAAATTACTATTATCTATCTAATCAAAACAATTATCATTTAGCAATTTATTTGAAAATGAACATCATCAAAGACTAGGTGTGCAATAGCATGGTTAGATCTTGCCTGAGGCATTGAGTACACGCTGGTAATACTTGGTTCAACTCTTTTACCGCACTATCTAACACAAGACCAATGACGGCAACATATTTATAGAAAATTATGCTTCATGTATAAAATCATATATTAATAATGTTATATGCATATTTGAAATTCCTGTTCTGAAGACAAGAAAAATATTTATAAACAGTCATGAACATGAAATGACCTTGAATAGGCTGTTAACTTACACACACACAGAATGACCTTGAACAAGTTATTAACTATTGTAAAATCTGTATCTTTTCAAAGAGCACCTGTAAATTGAAAAGAAAGCAAAATGGGGGATTTCATACTGTGATTCTTCAATCAAATTATCACAGCAGATCATATTGTGAGTCTCACCATGTAAATTATTTAAGCCTCAAGGGAGGATACACTTTTGCCAGGCTTCCAGTGCAATTAGAGCAATCTGGAAGACGTGGTGATAGTGGCTTCACAGGGTTAATGATCCCTCTTCTGCTGATATACATTGTAAGCAAGACTGACAAAGGGACATACAAGTTAAAAAAGGATGTTGTTCTGCTGGAGGCTGAGACAGAATCTCTGTCACTCCCTCACTGATTCAAGACACTTGATTTTGCACTGTTTAATGCATATTTTTGTACCTTCCCTCCTACTAAAAAACATTTTTCCATTAACTTCCTCATTTATTTTAAGCTTTTTTCCATATTTGTGGTAAGCAAATCTACCTGACAAAGCAAAGACATTTGAAAAACCAGACCAAAGTTGGTGCAGATTAGTAAAGCTCCTATTACTTCAGCAATGTTTCACCACCTTAAACAAACTGCTGATCTGTCCCAACAAAGATACTTTGGTTTTACCCTACAACTCTGGGAGTTTCCTTCCTGCTGCGCTTCTCTTGCACGTACCAGGTACACCATGCTTAGCAAACAAAACAAATGTAATGCGGGATTGGTGGAGACATGAAACTGGCTTTCCACAAAATTAAATTCAAATTCACATAAAAATTAATCCACACCTTCCCAATGCCTGCAAGGCGTTGGCTGTAATGCTCATTTGCAAATCCTACACAGATCTAGGGTTTATAAAACTTGATGATGTGCTTTTCCTGCAGAAAACCACATCACTGCTGTTAGCTGCACTGATTGAGGTGACCCTACCCGTTCAAGCCCTTTCACCAGGGGGGAGAAGGCGAAAGAAGCAGCAAACTTTGCTTTCCAACAGAGCCTGCCTGTGTCAGGACGTGCTTAACGCTGTGCTGGAAACTCGCTCAGCGTTGGCATGATCCAGCAGCAGCTCTGCTCATTCCCTTTCCTCCTGGCAGGGCTGGTGAGCCTGGGTGCCCCGGGGGCCACACGGAGCCAGCAGTGCCCCACGCTCGCCTTCGCAGAGCAGTGGCTGCTGCGCAGAGCTGTGTGCCAGCTGCGCTCTGCCTGTCACCTCCCCTGCGCTCCCTCGTACGTCACCGTGACAGAGCACAGCTGACCTGGAGCCCTCGCTGCCGGTCCTCTTGAGGCTGTTGGGGTTGCGGATGAGCTTGTCCAGCATGTTGACGATCTGTCCAAATTTGGGCCGGTCGCTGCGCTCCTTCTGCCAGCAGTCCAGCATCAGCTGGTGCAGAGCGATGGGGCAGTCCATGGGCGGGGGCAGCCGGTACCCTTCCTCAATGGCTTTAATCACCTACAAATGGCACAATTAGGAAGACATTAGAGAACATCAGACACTGCTCACATCTACCAGCTGAGCACCGTTTATCCTAGGGCCATCCAGACTATGGTGACAAACTCACAGTTAAGTGATACAACATGGAAAACTGCACTCGGACTCAGGCAGCTGATGGTCTCAGAACTGTCATTTCTCCTCAGCGATTCAAAACTAAAAAGGTACAGCACCCAGAGCAGACATCAGACACGGCAGGGCAACGTGCCACCAAAAAGCACATGGAAAACAGGGATGACAGAAGAGCCCTGGTTAGAAATAAGCAACTATCCCGTTGGACAGAGGGCTGGAGAAGCAACAGCTCTACAGCAAGTCTCTACTATCAGTTAGTTTTGGGTGCAGAATGTTGAGACTGTACTTTTCCCAACATTTTTAAAGTACAGCAGATCACCTCCTCCCCCGTCTTCCGGGGCTAGCTCATCTCTGTCAGTAACAGACGCCTTGCAGAGAACCTGTTCTCTCACTGCTGGAAGCTCTGAGCCAAGAAATGCAGAGATGGGAACCCTTTTGTGCAGCTTTACAGAAGTTCAACACATCTTAAGTATGTATTTCATATTTAACAGAACCCAGAGAAACTTGGACTGAAGTCACTTCAAACCCTCCAAAAGGCACTCCAGAGGCTCTAATGGCTTCTTAGCTCTCTCAGGAGGACGGGACTTGACCAGAACTCAATTCTGACATGACAGGGACATGACCCAGGAGCCTTCAGATCTGAATTAATCAATATGACGCTGCTGGCAAGACTCACCATGAGACTAGAGACTAGGAGTGCTCAGAGACTTGAGCTGCACTAAATTCCCCTCTTCTGGACTTGTCCAATTAGTGGCTAAAATCCACTGGGAGGACAAGGTGAGGGATATGCTTGCATTATTAGCAGCTATTCAGTGACCACAAACAAAGTGGCTCTCACTACTCCAGCAAGTATGAAGATCCTTTCGATTTCTCTTGATCCAACAGACACTGAGCATAATTTGAAATCCACTTCTCCTTTGTTGTGAGAAGCACTGCTCTTGCCATCATTAAGGAGAAAAAAAGGCATGTCTATGCCGTGTACTGCAATGAGTGTGCAGAGACAGCAATATTGGCTTTCCCTGTCTTGTTCAAGCTAGCTTTTCAACATGGTCTAGCAGTGCACAGTCGCAGTGAACGCCAGCCTGACATAAACAGCTCTAATAAAAACAGCTCTGTTTGTTGCAGTGAGCTCCACTGTGCTGTGCAGACATGCCTGATAACCCGAGACACATCTGGTGTTTTATTTTCTTGCTAAGTCTTGATGACTTCCTGTTAGCAAAAGGAAGGCAAGATTGGGTGCCAGAAGAGACGTTTCACATCAGAAGGAAATTAAAATTATATCCCCCATTTAGATTAAATGCCATCCGCATCTAGACACACTTTGAAAATGTTCAGCTCTACACAAGAAAGCAGATGACTTGTAAAATGCCTTAACCACTCCCATGGCCATATATTCAGATTACCATTTTCTTCTCCCTTTATATGCTTGTAAATCCCCTGGGAAAAGAATTACGGATAATCTAGGCCTCATTTTCACTGGCATTTTTTTTTCATTTAATAAAAATTCTATTAGCAAAAGCTCTTATTAGCATTATTATTAAATACTCTTCTGGAACAGCAGCCATTGTGCACAGTCCCTCTTGGAACACACTGAAGTAGTCCAGATGGTACGGTTAAACAGGACATGCATAATTTAAGAATGGTCATTTACAAAAGCTGCTTTTTAATGCCCTCAGGGGGCAGCTATGCCATTGTCACAAGGATGCTCTGGCTGATAATCAGAATTGGATTTCCTATGTGTTGATTTAGATATCCTACAAGAAATAAAATCACCTGGAAGAGTTACAAGCACAGTGGAGCTTCAAAAATTAACTACCAATAGGAAGCCAAATTATATTCAAATGTTTTTCTCTTAAAGACATTCAGTAAACTTAAGATTTAATATGAACACTCAAATCTTCCTTCTCTTGACAGTATTACGATCTGACAGTTTAAATATATTTGTTTCCCTTTCCTCCGTTTTTCTTTAATTGCTTTTTTAAAAAAAATTTAAAATACCAAACCAAATAAACCCCATGCACAAGGTGTAGATTCTAACTTGAGAAAACCCTAGTCCATGATCACAGACAAAGCTTGAAGCACTCAAGGAACTTTAGCTCCAGAGAGGTTCCCTAAGAAAACAGGAGTCTACCACCCATGATATCCTTTTAAAAGCCTGGAATAAATGTCTTATAACCATGTAGCCATTGCCACAGAAACACATCAGCAGACATCTAAGGACAAAGATAAAGGCATGGCGGGGTAAAGGGAGAGAAAATGTAGAGAAGCTCAGAAGGAGACTCACATCTTGATTGGACATGTCCCAGTAAGGTCTCTCCCCGTAGGACATCACTTCCCACATGACGATGCCGTAGCTCCACACGTCGCTGGCTGAGGTGAATTTGCGGTAGGCGATGGCCTCTGGAGCCGTCCACCTGATGGGGATCTTGCCACCCTGCAAACCAAGAGAAGGAACCGCAGCCTGGTGAGTCACTGACCCAGTGATGTGCGTGGCTGACACCGCTCTACACATTCAAAATACAAAAAGGTTTTTTGTGTACAACTCCAGAACCCTTCTTAAAAAGGCAGCCACTTTCTCTCCTGCTTGCCATAAAGCTGTCAGATCCAACCAGGAGGCAATGCTGCCCATCTGTTTTCTTTAGTCACGAGGAGGCGAACCAGTAAATTGTTAAATGTATTTTTATCAGCCCTCCAAGAGATCTCTGCTTAGGGCTATGGTGAAGCCTGAGAACAAGCCAGGGGTTTTACAAAGTATATATTAGAGATTTAGTTGACAAAACAAATAAGTACATGCTGTTAATTACTATTTCCTTGCTTGCCTGTCTGACCTGTTTCGCCTGTTTCAGAAAAATGGGATTATAAACGTTTTGCTTTTCGAAAAGGTAAAATAAAGAGAGGATGAACTGGGAAGATTTACGAATACAGTGGTGTTTCCCATGGGCAATATCCCAACTCTGCCTCTCACAGAGATGTGAGAGGGCAAGCAAGCCTCTGGGCTCTCCCAGACCCTGGGGGAGGAGTTCAACACCAGACCAGGGTACATGGCTGCTTTTGATACCTGTTGGAGAAAGCTGCCTCTTCTTACAATACTTCTTTCTAAACAAATAAAAACACTTGGGCATCTGATTTGGGTCACTGAGGTCCTACACTGTTTAAAAAGGAACTCACTCCATCCTGTTTATCTGCTTTTGCTTTAGCTGAGTGATCCCAGGCCAGAGATTTCTCCTTTTGTTTATGCTAATATGCAAGGTGTTTTTAATTGAGCTTTTGGTTTCCTGCAGTTCCATCTGGGGAATGACTCAAGCTGAACAAAGGTTTTCATGTTTTTTTTCATTTGCTTTTATGCTTTTTTGATTAAGTTTATTTTGGTAGTTTTTTTCCCAGCCATCTCCTAGATAGCTTTTATCCATAACTGAGAGCAGTGTGTACATACTTAATGGTATATTGTTCTACTCTATCTCTCAAGTGTTTAATATGGACTGGTTCCAAAGCCAGGGAAATCAAAAGGGGTCTTTCTCCTGGCTGCCTCAGCCTTTGCATCAGGCCCTTTGTGCATCAGGTTGTGGCAATATGTGCCTTGGTGACCATAGGATGCTCTCACTTTAATGAGTTACTAACAGGAGCAGAATGCATCATTCTCTAAAAAATGTTGCTTTAAAAATTGCATTCTGTTGCATCCTCTCAGGTTATGCAAAAGCTTTATTCTTCTTTTCACACACAGATGCACTGACATTGTTTATACATGGTTGTCATTCTAAAAATTGTCAATAAGCTCTTTATATTTAGTTAGTTGAGCACAGTGGAGTTAATCCAAATTTTCCTGATCCTTCATTACTGATACCAAATGAAGGCAATGACTGTAAAGCAAATGTCACTGACTCTCTCTAGTTTACTCCTGAGAGCCAACAATACCATATCTCCACTTGCTAAATTCAGAGAGAAGCTCTTCAGCCATTTCTGTCTTGCCCTTGTGTGCTTGTCTAAACTCTGATTTCCCTGAATGCAGCTTTTCAGACCTCTGCTTCTGCTTCTTCCACTTGCCACCCTTAGGAGTGAGAGATACCAAGGCTGGCCAGCATTTAATACTACATAAATCTATCCTTCCCTGTAATGAGCTGTGAATCCATTAAAGGATGAGTGTTGGGATTAAATGGCAAGATCTGAGTGCTGCAAACAAACTCAGCACGAGGGAGAACAGATGGAGAATGGCAGATACTTAAAAACGAAGAAAATAAGCAATTAAAAAAGGAGACTTTATAAACTGACTTTTTTTCTTTATGTGCATGTCGATATCAGAGGTATTGGTACAAAGGCTGGTAATGGTTGGGATGTTGTTTTGTGGCCAGAAGTACTTGCATTAGCCCTATTCCATGTGCAGCATATTAAAATGGCTTTAGCAAAATTACTTAACAGTGGGATGCTGAAATACAGATTAAATGGGAAAGAAACAAAAAATGGGAATGTAGGCCTAACACTTTTCCCAGTCCAAATTATTTAGGTCAAATTTATGACTGGCTTTGTGACACACAAAAGTGGATTTATCTTTTTTATTTTTTTGTGGTGTGTCTACACCTGCTGTACCAAACATGAGTAGGACCAGCCACTTGGAAACCATGTTTGTAGATATCAGAAGGAACAGAAGTCCAGGGTCTAACTTCTGGCATCAGATGCCTGTCACGTGCTGTACCACGATGAAGGAACAAGAGGAATATGTGAGTCACATCCTCAGAGAAGAAATACTGCTATGGCCACTGCTGTAGCAGTAACAGCATATCAATTTATAGGAGCTATGGAGCCTGGGCCAATGTTTACTTTTAGGTTGAGATTTAGGTTCTCACTTGTGACTGAGACTATTTTAAAACAAACCACTGTCACCTCCCACACAGTCAGACAAAACCAACATGCAGGCATGACAACATGGCCATTCTCCTTCCCCCCTTACCCGTGTGGTGTAAGCTGCCTCGGGGTCATCCTCCAGGACCCGGGACATGCCGAAATCAGACACTTTGCAGACCAGGTTGCTGTTGACCAGAATGTTGCGAGCAGCAAGATCCCGGTGCACGTAGCTCATGTCAGACAGGTACTTCATCCCTGAGCCAATGCCACGGAGCATCCCCACCAACTGGATGACTGTGAATCTGCCATCATTCTTCTGCATATGGGGAAAGGAGCAAAATCGCAGAGCATTAAGCTAAAAGCTACATTATTGCCGCTGCTGAAATTGGCAAAGAGCAGAGCTGCAGATTCCCATCTTCTCTCAAATGAAATGCAATGTTATTTCCTCACTTTCCTGACCAGTGTCTATAATTCACTAGTAAAGCAAAAACCCAGAGATTCTGCCACAGCTTTCAGTGATGCAGTATCCCGTTTGCAACGAATCTGATTTTAATGAGTCTACAGCACTGCAATGCTTTCAAAAATGGAGCAAGTCAGAACTGTTCACATTAAACATGGATTATTTAAGATCCTGCTATTTAAAAAATTCATTTATTCTATATTCTTCCACTTTATATTTATTCTGGTTTTTGGTAGAAGCAACACCAGAAAACAGAATTTCCCAAGTACAAACATAATGTCTTTAAAACTGCACAAGTTTCAGTATCTTTTTGGGGGGAAAAAAAAGAGAAAGCCAGAAAATGTTTCCCAGTATAAAATCTCCTTAGCTTTTGAAGAAATCACCTACCCTGAGGAAGGCATCCAAGGAGCCATTCTCCATGTACTCAGTTATGATCATTACCGGTTTACCTAGAGTGTGCAGAAAGAAAAACACAATTCCTTGATGAACACCAATGTTAATGGGATAAAAATGGCTCGCACATGATTTTACTGCCAAGACACCTGGCTTACACAATCTAATTTAATTTGGAAAGCACCAAGCTTATGCCTCAGCTGTGGGGAGCAAGAGATGAAATATTATAGGACAGAAACATTTAAAGGGCCCATCTGGAAGGTTAACCCCTTGGTTGACTCATTGACAAGGTCTTTAACTAAAGTGGTTCCTGTTCTCTAAGGAATATATGAATTGATAATTGAGAACTAAGAAACAAAGATCTGTGCAAACCTGACAAAAATCTTTAATGTAATTAAATTGCTCACAGAGTAGAAAAATGGAATTTGTGAATGCTTTGGTCTCTCTTTTTTGAAAGATCAGTGCTTTAGGTGAGTTAGAAGCTGTCAGGAGCTACGAGGTATTCCAAGACAACTGGATCCAAGAATGAAAAATACAGGCTGTTCCTCTCAACCTTCTCTGTCCCGAATTTGTACTCTGTGTCTCTCGTTATTTATAAACGAGCCAAAGCCATTTGCCTCCTGAAGTCAACCAGGGGCGAAATGATTCAGTGCCCTGTGTCACACGTGGGGCACAGTGCTCAGCAGCACCCAGCTCCCCATGCTGGGCAGCTGGAGGAGAAATGCAATGTTACTGACAGGGGGATGCTTTCTAGGCACTCTCCTGCCAAAAACAACAGCAAATACACAAATAATGTGTGATGCTGTCCTACAGAGTTTTATAAACATTTAGGTACACACTCCAATTATTTCACAGAGTTAAATCCTACTGCATATTTGACACATGGGTATTTGTAGAAATAGGTCTGAAGAAATCTCAAAAGTGAGCAATGGCAGAAGTACAGAAGTAACTTATCAAAGGTTGAATGGCAAAAGCCCAGTCCCAAGGTGAGCACTGTTAAGATGAGCACCTGACAATCAGTGCTGTCTGGTATGGCAAACCTTCCTCTCTCTTATGGCTTTACCTACAGGAACTGTAAAGTTTTCTTCCTAAATAAAAGATGGTGTCCCAGAGAAACTCAGCTTTTACTTCCTGGAGCAGGTCTGAATAAGTGAACATTATAGGGAAAGAAGGCTTCAAAGGCCAGGTCACCTAGATAGCTCAACTGCATCTTGGCATGAGATGTATCAGAACTACTTAATTTTTCCTTGCTTCTGTCACCAGCAAGTTATCTGCTCCAGAACAACCATCTCCAAAAATTACCCTACTGTGAAATGCTACAGCATTTAAAGTTCCCCTAATAATTTCTACCTCAGTGCATCTTTCACCAAGATGCTCTTCTCTTCATTTGTCAGGGATTTCTGGTTCTGAAGTAACCTTTTTTTAATTAGAAAACCATATGCTATAAGGGCTGACTGTAAGAATATTTTACCACATTCCACTTAGGCCAACATCTATGCGTGATACATCACCTATTTCACTGATCATTACTTATTGCACCTTTCTGATCCCAACTTATCCTTCAGAGGCCTTTTACTACTCCTGCTTTTACTTCTCTTCCCTGCTGATATCCAAATTCTTACTGCTTTGGTCCCATGCAAGCTGGCATGCCTGTGAAATGCCATTACTGAATGCTGCAGAGAAGCAATGGTATTGCATAAAGCAAACTGCTCTGGATGAAGGGCTGAGTGACCTTGGCTGAGCACATCCTTAAGTACAAGGGTAGGATAAAACATCATCCTCCCTCTAATTCACCTTTGCAAGCATTCTTTGGTAGAAAGAGGAAAAACTTCAACCAAATCTGCATATGGCACTGTTTCATTTATCCTTTGCAACTGTGACAGCAACCCTTCCACTGAACAAATACAGCTAAATGAGTATTAATTAACCTTCCTCAATCAAAAGATACTATGTCAACGTAGAAGGGGAAAAAAGGAGACTCCTTCAGTGCATTAACGTGTAATTTCATTACTCAGGCACTTCTTTTGCAGGGGAAGGGGGAATAGGGAGAGGAGGGAGAAGTTACCATCAGTGAGTCAATTATTAAAAGTACTTGACTAGCAGCCAATAATTTATTCATGGATTTTTGCTGCCTCTCTCAACCCCCATCTCTACCACTATTTATCTCACATTTTAATTTTCAGTTTATTAAATGCATTCATTTATCACAGCATTCAGAAAACCTATGGAGAAATGGAGATAAATGGGTTCTTAAGTAGCCCTGTTTCCCCAGGAGCCCCGCTCGGCGGTAACGGAGCTGGGTTGCTGCCGGAGCATCACTTACTGGGAGCCAGGAATGGAGCACTCCTGGGTCAGGCTGGCACCTCCTCGGTGAAAATTCCCAATCATTTTAATTCACTGACAACCGCAGTATGCAAATGCATACAGTCATTTATAAGTGCTGGAGCTGCAGCAGCTCAGGGGCTTCCAGCCTCAGTGGGATTTCAACACAAAAGATTCTCCTGTTGCCTTTCTTTTACCGAGGTGCTAAAAGAATCGCTGTCTGGGGCAAACACTGTGGCCTGATCACAACCCTCCTCCCCTTTGTTATAACAATCACAGAGAGAGATGCTCAGGCCTTGCAAATTTAAACAGAGTATTGTGCTTTAATTTTAGCTTTGAGGGAGGATCTCACTAAAGGATGGCCAAAATTAGTCCAAACTGCTCTTTGCCTTTAAAAGCAAACTGCCACACACTGTATGAGCCATTTTCCAATGCTGAGAGAAGGCAGACCAGGACACAGCAACACAAATGACCAGGGGTAAGACGTCCAGAAACAAAAGTGATAGGGTAAATATCAGCTCTCACTGACATTCCCGAGGGACAGAGTTTTACAGTGGAACAGAGGTTTTGATAACCCTCTGTGAGAGGTACTTTGTTCTTCTAGTAATATTTTACTTTTTAACTTTTCATCCATCTTGAATTTTAATTGCTCCCACTATTAATACCCTGCATTCATTTTCCTCAGGCTGCAGAAGGTGAGCTTCACAAACTCCACTCTTTGACAGCAGCTCACAAGATCACTGCCTGCTCTCTATGCTCCCCTGAGCATGAGCCCCGACATCCAAAGGGTCTTTTAGGATCAGCAATCAGTGCCAGGCTTTGCCACCATGCTACCCAGGGCAGCTGGAGCAGAGACAATACCTACGCCAGGGCAGTGGCACCTTTATCAGGTCAGACCCAAGCACAGCTGTCTCACAGGTGCATTTTCAGCTCTAGCCTACAGACAGCACCAAGCAAGCACTGTCACTCTCTTTCTAAGGCACAGGGAACACTGACAGACTTAAAAAACCCCAAACCAAGCAAACAAAAAGATCGTCCAGGTAAATTCTGCAGAGTGAAATTAGCACACCTGTAAATCAGAGAAAACAAATAAGCAAGTTTCACACGAAAACAGCCTGCTTCATTTCAAAGGTTTGCTCCTTACATCTGTGCTTTGTACTTTAAACATGTGACTGTGTAGCTCTGTTTTGGTATTTTTCCCCCATCATTTTGAATTCTTCGCTCACCATCTGCTTTTGCCTATCCTGTAACAATCATCTCAGTCTAGCAAAGATGTGAAAGATGCCTGCTTGGCATAACAAGAAGGCATAAAAAAAAAAGCCAACCCCTGCAGTATTAATTCCCTCTACAAAATCTTGTACAAGCTGCCTACAGATAGAGTATCAGTTGAAACCGTAAACCCATTTATAGCTGACAACAAGATTAATGACTTGTCCTGCACTGATTTCCTCCTATTAGCTATCAGTGGATCTGCTCCATCTGTCATTTTACAGGAAAGAGGGTAAGAAGAAAAAAAGAAGCCAGCGCACACCACACAGACTTAATTTCTCAGCAAGTTCCAAATTGGATTTATCATGAAAACAACCTACTTACATTTAGTAACTACACCTTCCAAGTGGATGATATTGGGGTGGTCAAATTGTCCCATGATACTGGCCTCACTCAGGAAGTCTCTCCTTTGTTTATCAGTGTAACCAGCTTTTAGAGTCTTGATAGCAACACAGATCTCTCTTTTTCCTGGCACTTTGAGACGTCCACTGCACACTTCACCAAACTCCCCTTAAAGAAGAAGGCACAAGAATCCATGTCATGAACCTGAAGCATGCACTTATGTTGTCAAACTGCTATGTCAGTACATTCGGGAGAACCGTCATACAAAAATCATAGGATCACACGTTCCCTAAAAGCAAATTTAAAAGTGTATTTACAGAAAAAAATGCAAAAGTTCTGGCACTTACCCACACCAATAACTTTTTCAATCTTTATGCAAGAGGCATCAATTTCTTTGGCAAATTCCCTCACAGCTTGGTTTGGATCCTCATATGTAAAAGGATCCACATATGTTCTAACACCTGCAAGGCAGAAATGTTTTATTTGAAGTCACTGATATACATGCTGCTGAACACAGAACATATGAGACTGAAGCCTTAATGATATACAACAGCAAAGCCAGTGTACAATAAAAATGTACTGTAAGCCAGGAATGACTGATGAAGAAAGGAAGGACTTAAGTACTTTTCCCCCCAGTGCAATATTTTAAAGTGTAAACATTTAATATTTCCCAATATTGATGTAAGGAATCAGGCTTTTGCCAATTAATGAGCTTCACAAATCACTGCCATCACTAGCATGCCAATAGCCTGTCATGGACCTGAGAGGATAAAACACATCCCTTTTTCCCATGGGAGTAAGGAAATTCTGAGCTCAGGTCCTGGGTTTGGTACATGGAAGGAGCAATAGGATTCAGTGCTCGAAAAAAGGCAGCAAAGTTCACATTCCCTTTCCTGCAGGATCGCCTCTGGCCCATTCAGAAACTGCTTTAGCAAAGTATTGTGGAGAAAAATCCTGCCTAAATTCCAAGTGGCCAAGAACAGGTGCCTTTCAGTGGCAAGAAACAATGCAAAAATTTGATAAACTTTTCTCCTGTCTGTACCCTCAAACCATTTTACCCAGATAGTTCTGTTCTCCCTGTTACTAAGGTAAATTAATTTCAAAGTAGGATGTTTGCAAGAGGGGAAACCAGAAACATATTCACCTCAAGAGGAATGCAATCCCTTATTTCCCGAGCACCAGAACCTGAGCCACGTTTTACAACCCAACCAAAACCCCCAAGCACCAGGGCTTTTTACCTTGGTTTAAATGCTTCTCCTCATCTGCCTCTTGCTTTGCCTTGCTGTACTTACTGCGCCTGCCAGAACAAAACACAGCATGTGAGTTCAGAATAAGGATCTCACTCTGAAACAAGCTCGGTCGTCCTGACCTGCAGAGACTCGAGCTGCTGGCACCTGCCACAGCCATGACACAACACACAGCCAGGGCAGGAGGATCCTCACGCTCCTCTACGTGTAACTGGTATCAACAGAGCATCAAAGGAAACACAAACCTATTTGCATCTCAGCATTTAAAAAACGAAAAAAAGTTCATGTTTTGGCTACTTTTTCTTCAAACTTACTCTTGGAACTGAAGGGCCAAATTGCTTTTTAGCCCTGCTGCACAGGGATTTAAATCTACCACGGAGGTGTTTTGGTAGGTTGATTTTCAAACATCATTAGGCAAATGCCAACATCAATACACTTATTTAGCTGCAAATTTAAAACTGGAAACAAGTCTCTTAACACAGAAATCAGGATCTCAGCAGAAAAAAAAGGACAAACCATCAAAAATTAAGATCCCAAGGATTTTGTTTATTCTTTTAATCACTTCTTAATTGAAGAGGCTGAAGAACTCCTGGTGGCAGAGCTCCTCTACTAAGTCTCTGAGCTGGAGACAATAATGTGGCAGAGTATGTTAATTCTATAGATTACTATTTCCACACCTACACATGTGATATTGTAATCTAGCTGTGTATTTAATTAGTTCAGCTTTAAGCTTCAGTGGACAAGCAGCACTACAAAAAGCTAATACAAGGAGTTAGTTTGTTAGGGAGGATATTTCGGAGCCTGCTCAGCCAAATGCGTGGGAGTTTGAAGTTGCCCAGCATCAAGCAGTACATTGATGCAGAGAAATGATTTGGGCTTTTACCCATCCATGCTTGAATGTTCAGAACCAAGCACAGGAGCAGACACTGCTGAAGAGAAGGGCTTACTCTCAGTTTGCCTGTTCCTAGGAAATCCAAGCTGCCCAGTCAGAACCAGGAGAGCTGACTGGCAAGAGGTTAGGGTGGAGAGAAGAGGGAAGGCAGAAGGAGAAACAAAGCCTGGAGAACAGGAGGCAAGACTGGCACTGCCAGCAACATGCAGCTGCTGCCTGGAGTGGGGCAGGGTCTGCAAGGTCTGCCAGAGACAGCAGGGTGAGACTGGGTTAATTAACAGGCTGAAAATGGTGACTTAAGGAGAAGAGGAAAAGGGGAGTGGGGAGCAGGTGCAACAAAAACCTGTAAGATGTGAGTTAAAAGGGGTCAAAAACCTCAGATAACAGGAAGAAAAGACATAACAGAGAGCCTCGCTTGCAGCAAATCTCCCTGAGTCTTACCATACCTCTCCTGTCAGCAAAACCCCTCTGCCCCTTAGCAAAAAGCATCTCACTTCCCACTCGGCACCTGCCCTGTGGGGAACGGCAGCTTCCCACTGCTGTCAGCTGGGAGCCCTTCTCCCAGCCTTTGCCTTTGCAGTCCTACTGCTGGGTCATACAACACACTATGCCAATAAAAAAAATAAATTAACCATGAAACAGAAGGAAAAAAATCCTGTTTGACATGTGAAGACAACCTGATCTTGGAACCAAGTGTCACAGCTCCCAACATTGACAGGACTTGTGTTCAGACAGAAAAAGCAGGTACACAGCCAACCATAAACCACTGGGAGCTTCTTTTCTTGACACAAGTAACTTAAACACAAATGGCTCCACTCACAAGAAGAGCATTATTAAAACCCACACTGGATCCAAACATCCATTCAAACAATTTATTTGCCCCAGAACTTACAGCACTGGTATAACAGAGCTGAGTGAAATAATGGGATGATGTTCTGCTCCCAGCTACTGGACTGAGTAAGAAGGAAGGGGCAGCACAAATCTCACCCAGTGACACACAGGAACAGGTCAGCTTAGGGGACTGCAGAGATGGTTTCAGGTATTATACAACTTCTCTCAGAGGAAAGAAAAAAAGGGGAAAAAAAAGATTCTGCATTTTAACTAGGACCCTTCAAATTTATTTTATTAATGTTCAGGCACAGATGGGAAATACAAAATGCAAACAGACTTTGCATGAAAGCATTTTAAGTAAGAAAAAAATTCTCTTTATCTTATTTTTAAAAAGTACAAGCACCCTAACAACAGATTAAAAAATAACCTTCCCCCACTAAAACTCAAAGACATGCAAAAACCAAAGGGAAACAAAGGGATTACTGTTCAAGCAATATAATTGTAGCTTATTAAGTTTAAATAATACCTTCCAAACTAACTACCTACTTCCACTTCTCCCCGTGTCACCTGCTGACCTCTCCTGCCTGGCTTTGGGCAGCACACTGCTGTGTGCCATTGTCCTGCAGAGCAGCCCAGGAGCCCCACGCCACGGGGCACACGGGCTGGGGCTGCCTCTGGGGCAGCTCACCTGAGTGGCAGAAGGGAGCCTTTGTCACAGATCTGAATCCCCTAATTAGAGGGATTTTGGCAGCGGTGATTAAGTAGCCGGCATTCGGGAAAAGAACACAGAAGCTTTCAGGAACTGCAGGGGTCAGAGACAGGCAGAGCTACAGGTGGGGCTGGTGATGAAGAGGAGTTAACAGCGGGGAGAATTAGCAGGCACTGAGGTGAAACAGCAGGACCTGGTTGCCATGCCCCTGCTCCCACCTCCTCCTTCCCACACAAAAGAGGGGCTGGGGGGGCTCAGGCACCAGGCTGGCAGAGCACCTGCTCCCACACCACCGGCAAAAGGTGGGCAAATGAGTCGGCAGAGCAAAGACAAATCAATCTATCAGCTGGAAGAATTTCTGAGAGAAACTTTCAGATGACCAGAGGATTCGGTCAGACCATGTAACTCCATGCAAGCCCTTTTAGAAGGTGTCTCTTTCTGTTTTACACTTCCCTGAATCCTTTACAACTCATTTAGAGATGCTGCAATTTCTCTCAGCATTCCTGCACAGCAGGGTTTAGAAACACCCACGCCACGTCCTGCTGCTGCTCCATGGATGTGCCCATCCAAACCTCGGGAAGTTTAAATGAACATTAGGTAGATTGGTTCTCCTGTTGCAGGACAGAACCAAACAGCTTGAGCTGCCTGAAGGCAAAGTCCTTTGACTAATTCTGCTGTGAAGATGAATTTTGGGATTTGAACAATGTCTTGAAAAAAGCATGATGCTAAATTGCCAGTAATAACCCAGTGTTCAAAAGTGGGCACCCACAGCATATGCCCAGTTCCCATATTTGGCTCATGGACGCAGAGAGGCCGTGTCTGCAGGCCAAAGCACAGGTTTGATTGTACAAATATGACTTTTAGGTCATGGCTAGATTACAAAACCTTCTCACAGGGACTGTATGGACAGAAAAGCTTTTTCTCATCTGAAGTAATTTTGGAACAAAGTATAATTATTTTGCTATTAACTTCTGCTGGCTTAGGAACATCATGAAATATCCCCAAAGTCCACACCTCTAAATGACACTGTGATAGTGGTTAAAATCATTAGAGTAAGAGTGAATATTAAAGTAGATTCTGTTTATTGAGAGCTACTTCCAGCTACTGGAGAGCTGTGCATTGAGGGCTATTAATTAGCAAGGTACCATGCATTAGTATGCACAGAGCAGTTTCACTGTCCTAGTATTTCATTCATCTTGCTCTGTCTTTCCTCTTCCACGGCCTCTCTGAGAGATACCAGCGAGGAACCACGGGACATCCCTGAGCCCATGGCCACCAGGATGCTTTTATCTCCACTGCCACCAGTGTCTGGACCGGGCTTTTGTCCCTGCTGCCCACCTGCTCCGTGGTGCCTTCGTGTGACTGCACACTCTGGGCAGAGATAAGCGAGCAGAGAGCCCTGGGCAGACCTGTCTGAGCCCAGCAGGTCTGTCAGTACCTGGCTCCAGGCAGCCTCTCCTCTGACAGCTTTATGGCCGATCCTAACGAGAATCAATACGAGGGCAAGGGGTTGACAGTTCATTTTCTAAAGAGTGATCCATTGAGGGCCAACCACCAAGCAGTGTTTATCAGCCTTGGAAACAGACATTTTTTTCAGGGGGAGGAAGAGAAGGAATCATCTCTAAGCAGCTCGACAGACTCAATTCTCCAAGGTGGCGACTCATAATTAGAAATCCAATGTATCCTGCTATCAATCCTACCTTAAATAATAAAGTGATCAATAAAAGCGGAGAGGAGATTAAGTCATCAAGCTCAGTGATGCTATTTTTTTTTGCAATGCCTTTTAATAAACCTGTCTCTCCACATCACATTTTCATATGTTCTGCTCTTCTTTCCTCTTGCCAGTATGGAGGCTCTGAGTTGAACACCCACAGAAAGCGATCACAATGCATGTCTACTTTCCAGATATTACAATCATAGGCACTTAACTGCTCTCTAGGACAATTTAAAGAGCAAATGAAGAGGAGTTTGAGCACATTTACAGCTGATGCCATTAAACTGACCAACAGAAACTGACAAAATGTGCATCTCTCAGATCCCAGGCTTCAGATGCAGTAATGATACGACTAGTTTTATCTCAAAATTACACTGAGGCAAGATCATGCTGATCTTTTTAAATGAGATTGAACACAAAGATGAAGACAGAAACACTCACACTGTGTTTCTGCTACATTGTCCTCCCACTCACAGGATTGTTTCTGATGCCTGGGTTGAATTTGGGAGAATGCACAAGCACTTGGTAGAAGATTATGGTGCTGCATCGATGAAATAACCATCAATCCAGTTCTGCTGTGTTACTGCATCTGATGCTGAATGGCTGTGGCTTCCATTTTACAGTCATATCCCCTCACACAGGAAGGTCTAACCTGAAAACACTAGTGCAGACTCACAGACTAACACAAAAATCACCAGCATAGCAGTCTGATGGCTTAGTCCACAAAAGTGCCGTTGTTTATTCCCTATCAGGAGTCAGTCCAAGAAAATCTACTGTACCCATACCCATTAAACTTAACTTCAAATTACACTAACCACAAATCTCTAGCTGGCTTGCTTCTCAATGCCAGTTATTGGGATCAGCTTTGCATTTGAAGGGCAAATAGAGCTGGAACTATTGCCATTACATCACATGCTGCTTGGTACTAATGTCGAGAAGATCAAAGCTACATGGGAGAAGGCTTGTAATGCAAATGTACTGTTTATGATGCTAATCAAAGAATTTAGCTTTGTTTGGAGGAGACAAAAAGCTCCCTGATGAAAGAGAGAGAGGGAGAGAGAAGCTTAAGTTCTTACCTCCTGCTGATGACAAAGGCTGCAATGAGAATGACCACAAGAACAACACTGCCAGCCACTGAAACAAGAAGCACTGTGGGATTGGTACCATCGCCAATGATGGGGGAAGGAACTGAAAACAGAAAAGGGAGCATTAGTGTCAGACAACCTCAAAAAATCAACCTAGGTAGCACTCAATGAGCTTTCTGGCTTGTGAAGGCAGTTTAGAGTAGCACTCAAATCTACTTTCAGGCCTTTATTATATAGTCATTTGACACAATTTTCCAACAGGGTGCTAATGAGCTGAAGACATCATGTTTTATAATGATTTGGGGAACTTCAGTTTACCAGGAACAAGGACTCCCTCTCCTTCTCCCCTCCAGTGCTGCTGAGAGGGTATAATATTAAATTTTTTTTGCCTTTCTAATTGCTTTCCACACTTCTTTCTTCCTCCTTTTTCTCTCAGCGGGGCCAGATGATCATCCCCCAACTGACACTAGGAGAGTAAGTTATTTTAAAATGTCTACCCTCCTCCTGATGGATTGTTTTCAGTTGTTAACATCCTGAATGATATTGCCTCTAACTGGCATGACCTTAACTTGATATAAGGAGACCTGTATGTCCAGAATAAAATAGGCTTGGTCACAGTGCCTTTCTGTCACTGAAAAGCAAACATTCTGGGGGCTGAATTTGCATGTTTCCTTGGGCAAAGTGAAAATGCCTACTGACAACATAGTTTGAACATCCTTGTCTTCATATGACTGCCTAAGGAAAAGTGCAAATATGGGACCTGATGTAGGACACCTAACTGATCTATGTCAATAGCTGGTAAAGAGGAGTAACAGGGTTCTATTCTCCTTGAAATAAGATATTCCAGAAATGTGCAAACACCTACATTTACAGGATATAAAATTTCTCAAGCATCAATGGCTTCCAAGTGTTTATGGGGTGCATGTTTCCTTATGCCACAGTGAAGTACTGTCACTGCTAGAATCTAGAATGCAGCATATCCAAACAGATGTCTCATGCCAGCTTCATGGCCATGGAGGAACATTTTCCCAGAGCAGACACACTCCAGTCCAGGCATCCAACGGGAAAGTCCCAGCACACAGCCCAGTTACATCTGCACCCTCTGCTCGAGGAGAAGCAGGGTTCAGTGGGAATGTCCTTACCTGTGTTAGTTGTGAACTCGAAGGGCCCACTGAAGTCTCCATAGCCTGCTGCTGTCCGGGCCCGCACGTGGAACACATAGGAGGTCAGGGGGTTGAGGCCTTTGATGTCGGTGTTCCGGGAGGCCGTTTTCACGATGCGATAGCTGCGCTCGTTCTGGTCCTGCCAACGGGAGAACATAGCGGTGATGGAATGAAAACGCCTCCCTGCACTGTGAACCTGGAACCCCGACTGCCTCGCCAAAATTGCCCTGATGAAAGAGGATGAGTAACAGCGAAGGAATTCTCCAAATACATCCTGAGGGCTCCTGCTGCTGGCCTTGCTCAATTCCCCTAGCACTGTGTGCTGCATGGGGCTCTGAGCAAGCCAAAAAAGGAGGATGAGGCAGTAGGTATGATGCTCATATATCACTGGTTATTTAAGAAATCACACAATGAAAACATGTGGGTAACAGCCAAGCATTCAAATAGGATCCTGTTGATGAACAAGCACATTTTACTCACACACACTGGCACTTTTTCTTCTTACCAGCCAGAAACCATATTAAAAAAAAAGATAAAACCAAAACAAAACAAAACAAAAAACCACAAACACCTTAGAAAAGGTCTTCCAGAAAGTCCATTATTAAAAATTGTTCAATTTTTGGCTGGAAAATCTATCAGAAAATGTAATAATCTAGCTTCCCTGAAAATAAGATGCCTTTTTCTGCATGTGGAAAAGCAAGTAAGTGATTTTCTTTATTAAAAAAATTAGAAGTATGAGTGTGCACGTGAGAGACAGTGCACACAAGCAAGAGCAGGTAATTGTTCATTTTTGCAGAGAGCCTTCAAAGAAAATAGCTCTTTTCATAATTCCCTACTTGAGAAGCTATTTGAAGGAATAACACCTCCCTCTAACTCGGAAAGTAGGAAGAATCTAATTTTCTTTCCTTATTCTCTATTAAAAGCCAGCCAGTCCACACTATCACTCTAAGCAGAAGCTGTTGGCAAACAGATCTTATTATTATGACTCTGTTATATACTTCATTATTACACTTCTGTCTATGAAGTAAAGCTAATGTCTCACTTCTGCCCAACATTATTGACTCTCATTATAAATGTGATTGCTATAAAAGCTCAGTTTCTAGGTAGGAAAGAAATAACAAAATAAACTCATACCGTACAGCTGGAACAGCCCGTGAGTCTTACTCTCTCAAGCAATCATTCAAGTGCATGAAATCCTTAATTGGATTTTATTAAACTGAATCTATTTGGTTTCAAATGATGGAGTCCTATCTGGAAATAAACTGCAGTGGAATGAAGTAAAAAAGCTCTGCCCAAACCCAAAGGGAACTCTTTGCTTGCCCCTTTTTGAGCAGTACCTTTTCATAGTATTTGACTTCGTACTCCAGGATGACACCGTTTGGCCTGTCAGGTTCCAGCCAAGCCAAGGCAACGCTGTGCCTTGTTATCTCCTTAGCCTGGATCAATGCAATCGGGGATGGAGCTGTCAGAAGGAAAAAAAAACATTATAAGCAATAATTTATTTCATTTTCATGAGGAAAATGTGTGTTTAATTCTAACTTTCATAACATGAGCACTTTCAGAAACTGTGTTTTTCTCAGGGGAGTGGGGGCAAGGGGAAATTAGAAGCATTAAGTATTTTTCCTGTTTTCTCTACGAAAATTACATTTAATCATTTCCAAGAAAGATTGGGTTTGAATCCTGCAGGATATTAGAGAGGCAGGTTTTGAAGTAACAACACAGTTGTCTAAACACTGCAACTTTCATGATGCCCAGGTAAAAACCTTCATAAGAGATTAATAAGGACCTCTTATTTTTGTTCCCTGTCATTTTTGGTCCACAGCGATTCTCTTCTTCCATCCCCTAAAATTAATTGATGTTATTTCACTAGCTATTTACTTTACAGGAACAATGAAGTTCCTGAAGTTCCAACCTGGTTTTCTCTAAAGCTGAGAAAATATTGCCACTGAATTAAGTAAGGCCAGAGTAAAGCTGAATACATATGAATTTGGGCCCTCCCTTTAAAACCAGAAAACTTGTATTTCAAGAGTTTGAGCCAATTTGTGCCTCATAACTTGCCCTGCTTACGCCTGAATCTGTGAGCAGTCTGTGCAAAATGGCCAAGGGCCAGACTCTGGCTTTGGTAGCTCCTTCCCAGCCAAAAGATACCAGGGACTGGTCCATTGTGAGCCGAAATGGCATCGCCTGACCCTGTCCCATGTGGCGCTGCACTGATGCCATGAATAGAAAAAGCAGGATTGCACCGCCAAGGGTACGGGCCGCAGCATTTTTGGAAAAACACTACCTAGCAACAAGCTAAACTCCAAGACCCTTTAAACTGTATCTGTGTCAGTAATAAGGGCTGCAATGAAGAAGATAATGGAAAACATCTCTTTGTGCACCGTGCACTGTCTGAAGAGCCCCTGCTAATGCTGAAGTTCAGGTTTCTGACTGGCTGGAGGACAATGCCTTCTCCCTTTGCCTGTGATAGCAGCAGATTCATGGCTGCGCTGGGGAACGGGTTTTCTGAAGATTTATGAACCCGGCTGCCCCTTTCTTGCTGTTGTGTTGCTGTGTGGTCACGTCTCTAGCCAGCTGTTATCAAGCTCTTTTGATGCTGACAATAGCTGGTATAAATGGCAGAGTCTCCAGGGATAAAAAGGGACATTCATGAAATTTTTAATCTTATCTAACAAAGCTGTCCTGTATAACCAGAGATTAGAGGTCTTCCTAAATTGAATATATCTCTTCTTTTTCCCCCTGATGTTGTAGCTGCTCTTTTTTCCCCATTCCCCCCTTTTTTTGTTTCTTTTTCTACCTTTCACTTTGGGATGATACTCCATGAAAATGTTATAAAGTTAAAAGTATCCTTGAAACAGGTATCCTTGAAAACTACCAAGAAAGACAAATAAATAAAACAGTCACTATAAATGAAAGGGAAATTGAACGTTGAAAGCCTCAAACCTACTTGACCATATCAGACAGTTCTGATGGAAGTGAAAATAACCGGTAGACGCCGCAGTCACAAAAGGGTGTCTCCTCTTGATGTGAAACCATCAGGGAGCTGCTTCCCGATTTACTATTTGACAGTTTGGCATCTCTGTTAGAAATGCCTCCAGAACCTTTATCTCTTTCTTCCTTGTCTGTCTCTCACAGGCAAAGGCAAACACTGAATGACAGAGGAGACTATAAACACAGCCAACAGGGAGGATCCAGGTGTGCTCCATCAAATTATATCTGTGGCACGACTGCAAACCTGCTTAATAACCTCACACTTCCTCAACAGAGAATCAAACCTTTTTTTTAATTCCCCTCTGCAATAAGAATACTGCTCAGCTAATAAATTAGAAATTAGATTTGTTACCCTGAAACACACACATACACATCATTACTGACAAACCAAGCAGAGAGAAATCTGCTTGGTTAATCGCTGCCTCATGCAGGGCAGACAAGCAATTCTTTTTACTGAGAATCTGTCACTTATGCTGGTCTGACCTCAAGAATTGTACAGAGAAAGTTCACTTTCTTTCCTTTATCCTCTCTTTAACCTCCTTGGTTTCTCATTTCATTTCAGCAGGCATCTATATTGGAATTTAGTGAGTCCTTCAATACTGGGCTGGTAAATGCTGTATGAAAACACATTTCTTCTTTGTTTTAAAATGGCTCTTTGCAGCAGAAGAATTTATATTAACTAAGCCTTCTTGTGAAAGACTCTTTGCTTTATACAGCTTAACAAGTGCTTTCTCACATCTCCCAAAAATGGACAGCTGATCTTAGGCACTACACCATACTGGAATAAGCAACATGCTCCTGGCCTCCAGGACACAAAAAGCACTTGTACATCAATTCCTTTGGTACTCCTTACAATTTTAAGAACGGCCCTATTTTTTTTCTTCCTGCCCTTTATATGCAAGTTCATTCTCCTTAACTTTTAGTATCTTCTTTTGTCCTGGATTCTGTTGATGAGCCACTTGTTTCTGACTTTGTTTTGACTGCACATCCTGCCTCTCTATATGCTATACAGAAATCCTAAGAATGCCAAAGTCCAACTACAGGACAGAGTAACAGAACTGCAAGAGGCTATTGAGGAGTGACATCTCTGCAGCACAGACCTACAATCGTCTTTGCAATAGGGTGGTGAGCTGAAACTCTGAGGACCATGAGGAACTGGACCCAGTACTACAGTTATCCCACTGCATGGATACAGTCCACAGTAACCGATTGCCTTTTATTTCTGCAAGTAGCCCTACAAATCAGGTTTATTTTTTCCCTTGTTTTCCAGGATCCACCATTTGACCTGAAAGACTGGACTCCTGGAAGAACAAGTTTCTCCCTGCACTTGTATTACCAAAGGGCCAAAGAGTCTGGTCAATATTATCCAGGACAAAGAGGACATCAGCACTGCCAGCTCAACATGGCACTCCAGGCAGCAGACACAGCCTTCTGAGTGCGCTTGTGCAAAATATTTACATTCTTTGTTCTTCTGCCTTTTGCCTTCAAATTGCCTCTTAGGGATGATGTGAAGATAAACATGTAACAGGGTGTAAAATTATGCTTTGATCACAAGCAGAATAAAAGACAGAATATTCTCTTCTATGTGCGTGGGCTAACTGTTCACTAGATACACACATTCCTACATAAAACACATTGAGGACGGCTTGACCAAAAAGAATAACATACACAATTAAGATGTTCACAGTAAGATCCCATGAAACTTATGGAAGCGAGCGGGAGGTCACTTTTTCTTCCATTTTTTGCACTTTCCTCCACCCTGCCCCCTTATGTTTGGAAAGGGGTGGTAAGCAATGACTTGTTTCTCAATCATCACTGCTTACAACAGCAAGCTTTCTGCCACACGTGCACAGACTGCACACACCAAGCACCAATTCCACCAGAACAGCTCATTTCACAAAATGAGGTATTTTGGTGCCTAAAAAGGGGCCCCCCCTTGAACAAAAGCACCAAGTGTAACTTGCCTGAGTTCAAAGCTCAGCAGCTCCTCTCCCTTAAAAACCCCGCTCCCTGCTGATGTGAATGTTGCCATTTTCTTTCATCTACTTCCTCAATAACCTGCCATTAAACACCTACTAGTAGTTTTATTACCTCAGTTCTGAGCTTGCGGCCTACAGAGAGAGAAAGAGCACAGATGTACTACAAAAACTTCACCCAAATGCCATAAAGCCATATCCCAAGGCTAGCGAGTGCTGAATTGTAGCAGTTTTGAGGCACTTTAAAGGATGGCAGAGGCAGAGTGTCAGTTTTTCATTACTGGTTCAAATTAGGAGGGGCGGGGGGCAAAGGAAAGAGGAAAAAACCAGGAAATAAATAGATGCAATAAAGTCTCTGGCATGTAGGCATCCATGAGTGAAAACAGCCCTTTATAAAACTACAGCACATGAGTACTCAGATATCAAAGATACACAATGCCCAGTGTTTAATTGAAGATGCCTTCTTACCCACAGCAGGGTTTACTTTCCACTCCCCATGATTTGAATTTAAATGGATCATGTTTACTCAAGGGGTCTTTCACTGACTGAAAAATATACCCACAGTTTGTACATTATCTCAGCTAAATTCAAATAACATATTTAAATTTAATTACTTGAAGCTTAGGGGTTTTCATGGTTTTCTTTATTCCCTCAATTGCACACAACACTTATTTGTTCTTATCAATGGCTATGTGCTTTGTCAAGCATCAAAATTAAATGCTTGAAAGCACTAATGATGTTACTGTGATTAAGGGTTTTTTACCTTCCAGGGTAGATACTAAAAGCCTGCTCCATTATTAATTACGTAAAAAAAAAAAAAAGAGATTTCTGAGACTCTAACACTGAAGAAAAGTCCTCTTAGTAATCAAAACAAGACAATAAAAGATCTTCCATTAAAAGATCTTCTCTTGATTAGGACACAACATATAGATGGGAACCTGGCACATTTCAGGTTTTCTCTTTGGCCATTTACCTTGTAACACTGTGGAGGTTTACATGAGATTTTGTAAATTATATTAGTAAATAATCTCACAGCAGGAAAAGGATATACAACACAAAGAATCAAATATGGGTTTAATAATTTCTAAAGACAACGTTCTCTGGGTCAGATTCTGATCATTTTATTCGTGTAAGAGGGCATCTTAATTGACTAGCTGTCATACTGACTTCAAATCGAGGGAAGAGAGAAGTGTCCAGCCCTCTTTAGTTACACGTACCAGAATAAGTCAAAAAGAAGGCAGTTCTCTTTCACAGAATAGCAGAATTGTTAGGGTTGGAAGGGACCTCTGGAGATCATCCAGTCCAACCCCCTGCCAAGGCAGGGTCACCTGGCCAGGTTACATAGAAGTGCATCCAAATGGGTTTGGAATGTCTCCAGAAGGGGAGACTCCATGACCTCCCTGGGCAGCTGTTCCAGTACTGTTCTTCCTCGTGCTGAGGAAATTCTTAGGTTTTAGTTTATGGCCATTACTCCTTGTCCCATCACTGGGCACCACTGAAAAGAGTCTGGCACCATCCTCTTGGCACCCCTTTGAGATCTCACTGTTGCATTAATGAGATCTCAGTCTTCTCTTCTCCAGACTAACCAGGCCCAGCTCCTGCAGTCTCTCCTCACAAGGGAGATGCTCCAGACCCCTCATCATCTTTCTGGCATCCACTGGACCCTCTCCAGTAGCTCCTTGTCTTTCTTGCACTGAGGAGCCCAGAACTGGACACAGCACTCCAGATGTAGCCTCACTAGAACCAGAAAACATTTCAGCACGACCACAGTTCCAAACATATGCAAAGCATGTATGTCCATCAGGATAAGCACAGGAAAGGCTCCTGCACAAGTGCGAGGCGATATGCTCTCACAGATTAGATGTCTGTGCATGTCTGAGGAGCCGAGCTGGAGTCTGGCATTCCCATTCCTCACTGTCAGCATGACAGCTACGCCTTTCTCTGAGGGACCTGCCAGAGTCTGTGGGCTGCCTGTGCACTTTAAAAACTAACCACATGCATATTTGGGGCTTTTTTCATTATTCCCTCTGTAAAAGTGGAGCAAACATTTATACTAGTGATGATTGGACCAGGTTAGGACTTGGACAAGGATCTAGAGGCCTGATTGCTCAACCAAGCCACTGGAAGCTTCCCAAGACATTCCCGAGTCCTGTCTTCCCACCGTCTGCCTCTCCTTCCCCCAGGAATGACGACTGGCGAGGAACACCTCCCAGCCTAGAAAGTGAGACACGCCAAGATTCAGGCCAGCATTTTCAAGCTTTTAGCGTTTAAAGCAAAGACTTTAAATCTCCACCTCTGGAGTAAAGCGCCCAAGGTTATCCACCCACACGTGAAAATCCTGGCCGGTGCAGTGAGAAACAGCGTGACAGCTGAGCTTGGCCTCTTTCTCCCAATCCCTTTAACCAGCCCTAATGCTGCTGAACTGAACTTTCCCTCCTTGTTGCTAGAAATTACACTGCTCAGGGAAAGCACTAGCTTGGCTACAGGATATTCTTGCAGGACACCTTCATCCCAAAATGACAGGCACAAGGGAAACTTCCCTTACCTTCCAGGCTCTGCAACCCAGTCACAAAGTCCTCTGAGAAAAATGAGTGACAGGCTCTCAAATCTAGGGACCAGCTCACATCAGTTATGCTTGTAATGATGTGTTCATAAAAAAAGGGGCTAGAAAATGAGATTTTAAAGACTGTTAACACAGTATTATTATGTTTTAAACATTTCCTCTCTTTTAAAGTTTTCATTTCTTGCCTCTCCCAAAAGAACCTGTGCTGCAAATCTTGCCAAACCACAAAAGCTGGCTCTGACTTGCATCAAATCAAAAGCTTGAAGGAAAACCCAGGCTCTTAGCAGCAACAAATAGTAGTAGTTGAGGATTATTAGAGTGCTGTATTTTTACCACCTCAATCCAGCTTCATTTCTTGGCGACTTGCAGTGGCTGCTGAGGATCCACAAAGAGCCTGTGTATTTTCTGGGCTGCACATCCAGTTCTGTGTCACTTATAGCACAGACTACTTCAGCATACCAGAACTGCTCTAATTTAGATCAAAACTATTATAGGCACTGAGATGTGACCACAGTTCCCTGTGGTTTACAGCAGAAATGAAGGGAGGATGAAGAAGATTTTGCATGCGCAGGAGATGGCTCATTCTGGCGATTAAAGAGGGCCAGCTCTTGACAGCAATACATTATTTTCAGGTACTGGCCCCTCCAATTTTGAAGGCCAAATAATGATGTCAGCTCATGGAATGCACGTCTGGAATTACTCCAGAGATCTGAAATTGCAACCTACAATCCCAAAGATTGCCCTAAACCAGAAGATTATAGAATCTACATATCATTTAGCAAGAGATTTGTATTACAACTCAAGCATGGGGTCTGTTTCATCTGAAAACTGCTTGTTTTCCTTCTGCTAGCTTGCTAAAAAATCCCATTGGCATGTTCTGACAAGGATAACTTAATAGATGCCAACAGAAACATGGCAGAATACCGTGTATTTCCTGTATGTATGAATGCCAGTTTAAAACAAACAGGAAAACAAGCCTTTCAGTTGGAAGGCAATTTATAAAAATCTATCTGAACATCACAACCACTTAAAAACCCCAGCACCGAAACATTTCTAAATGCTGGAATGATTAACATGGAAGGGTGAACACACTCAGAGCTGTGAGTTGCTCTAGAAACTCCAGAGCTCTAAGTAATTTGTTAAGATGGGGAATTAGTCAGCAGCTGTCTGACCCGAGCAGGTTTGGAGCCGCTGGTCACAAAACAGGTCACGCTGCAGTTACTCTTCCCTCTAGTTGCGCTTGGAATCTGACCCAGTATAAACAACAATAAATTTTGTAGCCTAAAGAAGCCAACACTGATGCTCCACTGCATTATACTGGATTGAGAGAAGCAGAAAAAATGGGCCAGGCAGTCCAGACAAAGAGAGACTGCTGTGGGCCAGAGCTGTCACACTTAGAGGTAGGACACCAGGACCTGAATTTGGGTGGAACACTTGTGGGAAGCACTTGCTGTACTTCCTTTTACTTCCCAGATGCTGGTCCAGCAAGCACACACCACCAGAAACCCCTGATGCTGTGCCACAATGTACAGCACTCCTGAGCACAGTGGCTCTGGGGGAGCTGGAAGGAGTAATTAGAAATCATAACCCCTAGTTATTAATGCAGATAATGCTGGAAATGGAACATTCCCCAAAAGTTCAAAATAAGTAGTCTGAAGCACAATGCCCCACTTAGCATCATCCCCTCAGGGCTACCCTGCCTCACCCACACACCCTGCTGCTCCTCCCAGGAAGCCAGAAGTAGCCACCAGAGCTAAATCCTCCCCAGAAACAGCTTGTCCTTCACCTGTACACTGCTGCACAGGAGGATCTGCTGAGCTGCCTTTTCTAAATGAACTCCACTCCCCCCCAGCCCCTTTCATCAGGAAATCAAAGCTACCTTTAAAGAAACATCAGTTGCCCTCAAATGAGACCCCTATCCCATTCTCTAAGCCCTTCTCAAGTCAAACAACCATCCAGCTACTCCTCCTTCATTTTGCCATCCTCCTGCCAACAGCCAGAGCAGTTAAGACATGTTTGCACACACGTCATGAGTCAACACACAAGAGGGGAAGAGCAGTTCTTAAATTGTACAGAACCAATGAAATACCTTACTGTATCTGTGCTCTGCAAACCACTTGTATGCCGCTTTCAAACCTCGTACAAAAGTGTTTCAATAATCCATAAAACAACATAAAAAGTAACGACCCCACTGTTGTAACAGGGCAACCCTTTGTCTCACAGGGTACAGGACAGCTCTCACCTGATGCCCCATGTCTGTATCTATCAACAGAAAGCCTCATTTCTGCTCCCTGGTCCTTTCTTATACTTATCACCAAGTCACCAGAGCATGTGGTTACCCCAACAGTTATGGGCATAAAGCTTAACCCACTGTGGGGCAAATGGGTGATTTGGCACCCAAGGCAACACAGCTCCTAACACTGTTCTCCTTGGTTCTCACACAGTTACTTCTTATTTACTTGAAACATGGATGTCTAGATGATGTATATATATGTGCTAAATAACATCCTTTGTCACTTACTTTCAGCATTAAGAATATTAGATTTTGTAAAAAGCGCTGCTTAAAAGCCTTTTTGAAATCCAGACAAACAAAAGCCTCTGCCCTATTTGCCACTTAGATGCCTTGGAAATACTGAAGTATCTTCTAAACGAAACAAATAAATAAATGGCATGACTCATTTTGCTAAAGCGGCATTCGCTACTATAATAAATAGATTTGGCCACATTGCCTCATCCTGGCTTCTGAAGTGCTTCAGTAATAGCAGGGACTTTGACTGCCATTTGGGTTTCTCAGATCAATCATCTAAAGTCAGAAATGGCAAGTTTCTTGGGGGAAGAAAAAGTAATAAAATTATAAACATTTTACCTCCACTGTGATCCACAGCTCCAAAAGCAACTGCAGGCTGGGTCTCAACAATATCCTCCTGAGCCTGCAGCACCCAACAGAATCCAAACCCAGGACTCAACAATAAAAATCACAATTCCCATCTAACGCTTGAGAGCATAAATTGTTTCAAAGTCACTGAAGTTAAGGAACTTCACACATATTTAGTTTCATCTCCATCGCACAGAAGAGGTTGGTGCAGAAGGTTTGCATTTACGTATTGACATTTCAGCTGAACGAGCTATAAATTTTAATTACAGTTGATATTCAGAGCATTCAGTTGGAACTCTGGTGAAGTACCTTCTGTACAAAGGTTAGATGGATTTGACATGATACGATCTCTGTCTCGGTGCTATTGAGAATGTTTGAGATTGAACGAAGGTTTGGGTTTTCCGGGCTCATGTTAGTAGCACTTCGTGAAGGACACTGGTCCGACAGCACTTGGAGATCCTCCGTCTTCCACGATGCTGCAAGACACTCTGCCATACTCCCCATCAAAGTTCCTCTTCTCCAGGGGAAAAGAGGAACTTCTAGGGGAAAAAGATACTCTGTGCTTTTGGAAAGTACCACAGAGGATCAGACTGCAGCACACTTAACTCACACTTGAAGCTCTCCCAGCAGGTCCTTTCACTGAAACTGAATTAAACCCCCTTTCCTTCACCCCCAACGGGCAGTTTTGTTCAGGAAATTAAAAATCATTAATAGACCCGATGAGAGAGAAAAAACTCTGCACACAGTGTTGCTGCAAAAGCAAAATTACCTATGTTTGCCATTCATTAACAAAAAAAAAAAGTGATGAGGTACAAACTGGGGAGGAGTCCTAAGCTTCCTGAAACACATAAACCTTAAAATTAAAATCTTAGTTCATGATGTCAGTAGCCAATTACATCATAGGTGGCACATAATTAAACTTATAAAGGGGTTTCATTATTTTGGTTTTATGCTGGATACTGAAAACCCGTGCATTATTCGTTTTAAAATTGTGTCAGTTGGAAAAACCCCAAGTGGAATCAGCAATTAAATATTAAAGGTGACTGCCTCAGTGTAAAACACTCTGAAGAATAATTGGTTTCTGGTGCAATGCAAGTGCCATTACAAAGTCTGAAAAATTTCAATCCTAAAAATAAATACACTAAGTAAATAAAAACTAAAAAAGAAAAAAATCAACCTCGTGAAGTTATGAGGATTTTAAGCTGTACAAAGACCAACCAGATTTATGTCCTGGAGGAATACTGAGCTACAGTCTGGGCAAGTAAGAGCCCATGAAAACAATAATCCCAAATTCACTCAGCAGTCGCACAGACTGGTCTGTATTCTGAATCTGGACCTTTGTTTCCAGTCCCATATTCCAGCAGATAGGATGATACTGAGAGGAGCCCATCCCAGCTCCTGAGATGATTTCGGCAGCAGGCCCTTCCTCCCCACCAAGGCCAGGGCTCCTAAGGGTACTGAAGGGTAGAACTGAGACCTGCACTGGATACGGACTGAAAGTTAAAACAATCTTCCTTCAAAACCTGCAACTCAAAAATCATTTCTTCTTGCAACAGCATACAAAACATTTTCCAGTGTTATGTCTCTCATCCCCGTAAGATTCACTGTTATGGTTTTGGTTCATTTTTGTCATCAAGGTCCAAAAATTTTGTCATCTCCTCATTTAATCCGGGTGAAGCTGGTACCTTCCATTTAAGGATCACTCAGACTGAAAATAAGCTAGGGAAGCCCTGTGCTACAGAGCCCTTCTAACCTGCAGCTTGCCAGTGTAACAAATACGAATAAAAATATTCTCTGGTTAAAGCAAAATGCCACTTGCGCAAGCAGCGCTAAGAAGTTTCCCTTTGAGCCCAATCCACCCTTTTCACATCGGTTTTTCCCAGTCCTTCCATAACTGCAGCTTTAACCTTCAGCACAGGCAGTAGTGAAAGCAAGAGGCTCCTGCAAAGGCACCGCTGGGTCTGCACTCCCTGTCTGGGGTGCCACGGAGAGCCCACAAATCCCTGCAGCTCCTCCAGGACTCCCCTTGGCTGCCCCATCTCCAAGTGAGCTTGAAAAACATGGGATTTAACACTCAGCCACTTACATATTCCAGTCACTTTCTGCCTTATTTATGTGCATGCACAATATCCTGATAAACTATAAGGGAGGCTGTGGCTACTGCATCTGCATTCCCTTTTATGCTGGAAAGATAAATTGGGGCTGATTCAGAGGACAGATTTAAAGAACGCATTCTGTTACCGAGACAAGCGCAATCTTCCCAGGGAGCCCTTGTAGCGGGTTGTCTCCAGATCATGCCTTGATTTGTTTGCTAAAATAAATGGGACAGCACACAAAACTCAATTCATACACGAGACACCTCTTCCAGCCCACTATGCCTTCCTATTTTGCTTAGTCAAAGCTGTCTTGTTCTGTTATCTCTTGATAGAACCACTTAACGGCAACATAGAAAATTAAAAATAATAAAAAGCTAATTAATAATTTCAGTGCTTCCCTTTTAGCCCTCGGTAATCTGTGAAACTGAAAGACATTTATATCCAAAGCACATTACAGTTTAAGGGTTTTTCTGTCTGTAATAATCCATGGATACTTTCAATGGATTTTAATACAGACAAAACGAAAGATATTTTATGGAGCAGTAGAAGAATTTAATAAAGAAATCAGAATCAGTCAATCGTCTTTTTAAGACTAGGTGATAGAATTCGATAGCAGGGATAAAAGTCCTAATAAACTCTGCAGGAACAGTTCAGAAGGCTGAGACAAAAGCTATCATTTCCTTTTAAATTAACAGTCAGATTTTTCCGTAAGGGATGGTTTGAAATACAAATGACCAAAGGAATAAAATACAAGTGCTTGAGCTTCCTACATCACTCTTGACTGCATTTAAAAAAATAAATACAAAACCACGGTCAACTTTTGTTATCCCCAGCTTCCAAACCACAACTTTCAGAGACCCTGAATCCATTCTTGGAGTGCACTCAAAGTTCTGGGGCTCTGGTTCTTGAATTTAGTAATGAAGGCAGATTACCTTAATCTAAGGAGACGCCATGAAATCCTTCAAGTGGATGCAGAGAGAGGCTACGCATTTGCCCACTTTGTTTGGGAGGGGAAGCCCACTGGAGCCCTGCCACGATAATAAAAGCATTCCCTGCACACCAGTTCACACGTGGGGCTAAATCTAAAGTGACATTTCTCAATGAAAGAAGCAGTATTCACTCGTGTGCTCAGCATTTTGATGTCCACCAGAATCTGGCAAACATGATTATAGGGAGCCAGCAGGCATGCCACAGCTCTATTTAGCTCTCACGGTTTAAAGCAATGCTATGCAACATATAAATAAAATATAACAGGCTGCCTTGAGATGGCATTCTGGGAGTGGGATTTCATGCATATGGATGGACTTGACACACATTTCACAAGGACGGAATATCTGAACCAGAGTGGGCTGCTTTACCCACCCTTTGGGGTCAGTTCAGCATCCTGCCCTCCAAACTATGAGCCAATGCAGAAACTTTTGGGCTTCAGGGACTGGCAATGTTTATTTGTGCTACTCTGCATGGCATTTTAATTAGTAACTGTGTGGATTTAAAAACTGTGAATGTACACACAGGGGCAGTTGTGCAGCCTAGCTTTTGTGTTTCTACTCTCTCAAAAAAATCCTGCTTGAGGACATCAGCAGGGGGTTAATGGAAGCTTTGATAAAGTTCTCCGAAGCCTTTTATTGTTGCTGAACTACCGACTGGACTCTGCTGTCTCTCTGGCTGCTTTCCAATTAATTTAGTCATCTGCAAAAATAACTAGAGAGAATTTAGAAGCCCATCTTAAAATTTAGTAGCCACAGACATTCTTGGGCAAATTCTCCTTCCACATGAAAATATTTCTGTGCCAATTGTTTAAGGCAAGTGCTCACACCGATCGTCAAGCTCCATGAATGGGAAATGTCAGTGTGCTGCCAGGGAAAGTGAGCACACAGTTAAATAGTCCAGAGCAAATAAAAGCTGCAGGACTGCATCTCCATCTCCATCAGTTTGGTAACTATTCATCTGTACCAGCAGCACTGAGACCAGAATTTTATGCCTCCTTGAAGTAAATTTATATGACTTAAATATGATCAACACTCCCCAATGCTGAAATTAAGCATTTCTTTCCCTAGGAGGATGTGTAACTAACCTCCATTTTCCATAGCAAACCACGAGATCTTTTGAAAAATGTGACCAAACTTTTATTTAAATGCTGCAATTACATCTTGGCTCTATCTGACATGCAGGTTGTCTAAGCTGTTCGCTGAACCCTGAAGCTGGTTATTTACTAAGGATCTTTAGAAAGCACTTTTTTTTTCCTTCCGACCAGGACTTGTATCCCCCACCTTGAATACAAATTCATGGAAATGGGTGGTGCAGACAGCTTTGCCAGAAAGCAGGCAGTTGTTATTTTAATTATTATTTCTTTGTGGAATGCTGCAGTTACCTTAAAATAATAATAATTTAATCCTTCTCAACAATAGTTTTCCCAGTTTTGTTTTTAAGACGGGAGCACGTATGCCTAAAACTACACATTTATTACAGACCATCAGTTAAAGCCTCTGCAAGAACACAGAGTTGTTAAGAAGAAACTCCCACTTGCATCTGCCAGCTTGGAGAAGCTCCTTACTCAGACACTTAAAACTTACACACGTAATTAAACGTGCAGCAGAAGAAACCTGAGGCAGTCAACACACGACATCTTCAACTCTCTGAGAAATCTCATGCTCAATGCTGAAATTTGCCCATTCAAAAGCATTCCCCACTATTCACTTCTGCACAATTCCCAGATTTCTAGTGCTAGGATCACCTTTCTTTGTGGATCTCGCACTGCATTAATATTTGAAAGATCTGTGGTTTCCCAAATTACATCATTTGGTTTGCTTCAGAATTCTTCACAGTAACTCCTTTCAACATAGATCTTCAGATATCAAAAGCCAAAACACGGGTCCCTTGGCAAACCAAAGCAGGGGAAGAAAAGGCAGGTGGCTGTCCTGCACAGCCTGGCAGGTCACTCACCGACCAGGGCAGGGGAAACCCTGCAACAGCGGACAGCTGGTCCCAGCCCTCCTGCTTGAACAAGTGTGTGCAGGGGGGATCATTGCTCACGTCTAGCAGAAAAATGTGAAACCTTAAAAACCTCACTGACTTAGATTCAAAAAGAGAAAGTTGCATATAATTAGCCTGGGATTCTGCAAGATGCTGTTACAAATCACTTGGAGTGTCACGCTCACAGATCACCCCTTTTCCAAGTCCTTGCTTACTAGTTTTGATTTTCTTTCCTACTGAGTTCAGGCTTGAAACAGTTCCATTTGGGGAATAAGGAGACTGCTGATCCATCATCCTTATTACAAACACCTTAAAGCAAAGTAGGAACACCCCTTTGCAGCTCCCCTTCCCATTACCCTGGCATTTTACAGAAAAAAGAATGCAGCAGCCAGTAGTATCACACACACTTCCCATGCTCTGGACAGCTGGCATGCATCCAGATGTTTGCCACGAGATTATTTTAAATCAGGCTTGTGAGGAACTGGGTGGCCAGGGTGCTGTGACTGTTTATACACACCCAGCTACGTGCATGAGTTTCCTCACGGGTTTGTGTGCCTGAAAAAGGACTACTGGAACAGGCTATTTGTATCCTTTGGCTGCAGGGAACAAGTAACTGGAAAGGGTGGGACTGCACTGGTAGCAAGTACTTAGAATAAAAATAAGAACTAAATTGACTCTTGGATGCCTGTGAAGGCTGCAGCCAGGCCAGCTGTGCCCAGCATCTGGAGTGCCACTTCCTCCCCTGCTTGGGCAGAGGCACGAACTCACTCACCCTCCTGCACCTCTCCCAGGCTGGGCCATCCAGCCTGATGTCACCTCAACACTCTCCAAAGGGTCCAAACACTCCTGAGGAACAGCCTGGCCCAGCACCTTAATCCTTCCCTCCACAAGGCCCTAAGCCCCACCAGCACGGCCCCATCCCCACATCACCCAGGGGAACAGGGCAGGAGCGGGGCTGCAGAGCCCACCAGCCGTGGAAGGGGAGCTGACTTGCACAAGCCTCCCCACAGCCTCACCAGGCACTAGGGAAGGGGGATGCCAGAACAGAAAATGACTTATTTTGCCAGCTTACACTATTTCATAGGGTCTGTGAAACCGTGACACGAGTGCATGATGAATTCTGTCTTCACATTCGCAGAGCTCCTTCCCCAGCTATTTGGAGATGAAGTCTTCCTGGGGGTCATACAGCCCTTCAAAAATTATGTTTCAACACAACAATAAACAGCTCTTCACCAGGACTGCATTTAAAAAAAGGAACATTTTTGCAAGAGCTGGGCATAAAACTAGGTGTCTGAATGACTACAGACCTTGCTATTTTTAAAATCAAAATTAACTTCTTTCAGCACCTCCCTATCGATAAGATTCTTAATATGCACATAAATATCACTACACACAAAATCAAAAAATGTTATGTTCACTCTCAGCAAACAGAAATGATTTAGTATTACTTATACTGAATGCAGGACTATACCCAAAGAACATGAGGGAGCTCAGAGAATCACATGGATCGATCAACCTTCAGAGTAACTGTTAATTTTATTTTCCAGTAGTAGTTTAAGGGTGTTCATGCAGTCACCTAAAGAAAGCTCTGTGACTGAAATCTACTCAATGATGTCTTTTGATGTTTCACTACAGAGCAATTCTTTATAGGTAAGTTATAAATATCCAGGAAAATAGTTCATTAAAAAGAAAATACTAAAATCCTTAGCTTTCCTGGCCTTGGCATGCATTGCTTTTGATCTGCCTGAGCAACTATTATTTTTTTGACACAAGGAGTGCACACTGACCAAGGGCAATGTATGTCCATGAATTTTTACTGACTGCAAATGTAGCTCAGCACAGGCTAAACCACACTGGCATAATGTAAGACCTTATATGCATTTTCTGTGCCTTTCTGTACAACACGTGAGGAATGCTAATCAGCATTTGAAAGGAAACGTGGGCTTTCAAAGAAGACCCACCGAAATGCAAAATGGGAATATATATTCCCCTACCAAAAAGTCCAGCAGAATTTGTGAGTCATAACTCCCACTTCTTTCCCCCCTACCCCTGCCATTTCTGACTTAAAAACACCATCATCCTCAAAGGATTGGGATCTTTCCGGTTTGGGCTTTTTTTTCCTTTTAGTAAAGGAATTAAGAACATAAAGAACAAACCAACCTAAAGGCTAAATAAAACTGAGTAACAGCTGACATTTCCCTTCCCTGCACTGGAAAGTCAGTATTTTGGGTTCACCACAACTGCAGCCTGTCCCAGAAGAATACTCAATTCACACAGATCATCTCGGCGGTGCTCAAATCCTGGTGGCACCATGACCCATTTTAGTTCCTGCCTGGGAGTGGGTACTGAAGCCCTGCAGGGCTCTGAGTGCCCGTGAGGGACCGGGGGAGCACCCAGAGGAGGGGAGGAGGGCAAGGACTGCAGCACTGCCAGCCACCCCGCTCTGCCCAGAGACGAGGCAGCTCCGACACAGCTGCACAGGCCAGGAGCGGGGCACTGCACTGACAAAGGGGCTGGGCAGAGGAGTGACAGCAGGAGGAGGAATAACGGGGACAGAGAGCCTGAGATACTCTCAAGAAAGATCATTTCTTGATCCTGAGCACAGGCAGCTTGAAAACATCCAGTCTGATGCAACAGGAGAATGATTAAGTTTTTTTATTTATACGGTGTTTTCATCCTAATTGGCACGTCCTGCATCCATCTAGCTCTGCCCATCCACTTAAGGAAACATGGAGCCCAAGGTAACCTAACAAGGTAACAAATCACCAGGCAGTCTGTTTATTCAGAAATACCAACTGCTTTAACTCCAGAAAGCAAAGGAGTGAGCAGGACACCCATCCCTCATAAAATGCAAACAAAACAAAGGGAGCCAAGCAAGCAGGATAATAAGTTTGGATTTTAAATCTCATTTAAGCTTCTGTTGGCTCTGCCCCCACACTGCTCCCCTGCCTTACGAATGCCTTTAGCATCCATGCAAAAACCTTGTCCCTGCAGCACTGCCACACGGAGGGACTGAGCAGGGAACCTGCCTCTCAGGCTGGAGACCTACACAGCTCAGCTGTTTAATCCTTAATAAAAATATAAACTGTTCAGCGCCTCTTCAAGAAAAACCACACAAGCTTCCTGCATGCTGTGAACAAGATCTCCTTATTGAGAGCTTTACTTTTAATTTTGAACGGCTTCGCAGCATTATCCTTAGCAGAAAAAAAAAAAAACAACCAACAAGCCCAGAGATTTTTCAGCTACTCAGTCAACAGCCTGATAGAGTTCCTCATTGAAATCAGCTTCTCCTAGCAGCATCACATGAGAATTGCTGGTCTGCATCTCTTCCACAAGTCATTTCACAATTTTTTAAAGATGGACAAAGTGCTGATTTCATTTCATTGAAAACTGAAAGCCAAAAAGCCACCACTGCTGGTGGAGACCCCCAATACCAGCACTTAGAGTACTCACTGTGCTAAGAACACCAGCTCCAAGTTTCAGCAGCTCAGTGTTTCATCCTCGCTTTTTTATTTCTTTTTAATCTCATATGGTAAAAGAGTAATGGGTCCCATCTCAAAAAAAAAATTATTATACTAAACATGCAGAATAGTGAGCTGAATTCACAACTCAAAATCCTTAAAATGTCCCAACATTGAAGTATTTCACTAGGAGACAGAAATTTTTACTTGCTTCAAAGCCTGAAATTTAGCTTTTTTTGGGAAAAAAGAAAGTTATAAAAACCAAGACCTTTTCCAAAGCAGAAAAAGACTTTTTCAAATTATTTTTGATCCTGTTTTGAATGGCAAATCTTATTTTCATTTGAGTACCTTTCTACAGTATTGGAAACTGAAAAGAGTTTCTAAACAAAGAGTGGAAAGTAAACTGCCTCTTTTCATTATCTCCAGGAGTAAAACGACAAAAGCAAACAAAAACCCACCTGTGCCTTTCAACTGCACCTTTTATGTCATTGCAATGCATTCCATCAATTTTGTGCTGAATATACCGCAAGTGATTTCTCATTGCTTTTTGCCTGTCTCCAAATGCACACCTTCCTCAGGGGCTGGCACCAAGGCAAGCAAACACACAGACACCCCAATTTCTGATTCTCACATCAAAAACTGCTTCAAAAAATTCTGCATATTCAGATTATATGGCTGCATATTTGGAAGGTCAAGCTGTTAAAAGGAAAAATTCCCTGGTCTCTTGCATACTTATAATTTCTACTGAATTTAACTCAGAGAGGCACCTCTTGCAAGCAGTTCTAGCAAATTCTCCAGAATACAACCCACAAGCACTGCTCATATGTAAAGAACTAAAAAAAACCTCCCCATACTGACAACATTTTTTTTCCTATCAAGTGTTGGGAAGCACAAGCAAAGAGAGCAAAACCAATAAGGTAATTTACACATTTTCAGTGTTGGTGGTTTCATTTTTATTAGTAACAGGGAAGAAGTGCTATTAAAGGAGGAGCTTGGCTCTAATCTGAATTTAGAATTGCCTTAAAGAAACCAAAGCAGCTTCACATTAGTGTAAGAAAGGTGCAAGATCAAAACCAAGCCTGTGGCAGTGCTCCATCATGACATGATTTCTTCATAATGAAATATAGTGAAAGAAAATTAGTGGCACAAGGATTTTAATGCACCCCAGACACACATTTACAATGATTAAACAGATCAGTACTTGTAAAACCCAAGGGTCTAACTTTATAAACCTTTACTCAAGCAAGCAGTTTCACTAAAATCAATGGGATTATTTGCATATGTAAGGCTATTTATCTCAGCTGAGATCTGTAGGTTTAGGCCACACATTTCTATTTAGATCTTCTATGCAGCAGAAACCACAAAGTTGTATGAAGAACTGGAGAACACTGCACCTTGGAGTTAATTTTCATTTATACCAGTATAATTTTCTCCGTCCCTCTGACGCATTTGATAAACTGGGCATGTTTCAAAATTGGAAATGTTGGCAAAAATACAAATTTCCTGATGGGAAGAATACTACTCATGGATAATAAACAAAATCAATTCTTATTTGCATATTCAATCAGATTTTGGTTTGCATATAAAAGCATAAGATGGTAGAATTTTCACACGGTAGATGGATCTTGCTCACTTATTCATGCATATATGCATCCACTAATCCTTACACATGCCAAAATCAGTCAGAAATACTCTCTTTGCTAGGCATTCATGGCACAAAAACACTGTCCCTGTTCTCAACCTTCTCTTTTCGTATAGCGTATGACAGCACTCTCCCATGGCTTTCTCCCAAGACTCCCTAATAGCCCCTGCTCTCTATTAGTCTTCTTTTCACTAGGCAAAGTGGTAGTTTGAATTTTTGAATCATAATTTAAAAGGGATGCTGTCAACTGTGTATGAAGACCAAAAAAACGCTGGACCAGATTTTCAAAGGCGCTTCAGCAAGGACTTGACAATTTTGCTTGTAACTTGTCACTGCAAAATTGAGTGTATCTCTCACTGGTAATACTGACATGTCCTGGACTACAGCTAAAATTTGCAGATTTAGACTATGCCTACCTATTTTTCACACACACATACTAGGAAACAGAATTCAAAATATTTATATGGTCTGGTGCTATCAAAATATGCAATATTAATATTGTCTCATACACCGTAAGCCCGGTGATAAATGATACCCTGTAAGCTACGCTCCGAGGTGCTGAATGCCTGCAACATCTGTGGGACCTGAAGGCAATCAGCACTCTGAGCCATCAGATAACAGGTTTGACGGTCTTGTAGCCAGTCTGACAGTCTGGATATCTAATTTGCATTTAGAAGAGTGTCATATTCAAATGTATATAATTTTGTGCATTAAATTAAAAATTCAACTGGAACCCTGTGTGTTAAACCCTAGCTGGTTGCAAACTAAGACATGTTTTCATGTAATTAAAGAAAAAGATCAAACAAATTAGCATCAAAACAAAATGGCAATCTGCTGTAGCAGCCTTTGCCCTTGCTAGGTCAAGCATGGGGTACCAAAAAAGCAGAGCTGCCCAGGGCATCTGAAATAATCTCGTATACACAGAAATAGTATTTCACTCTCCCAGATGAATGAAACGCAAAAATCAGTCAGCATGAAGATGAAAGCTCATATAGGATTTCTACAGCAATGCCAGCTCTGATCAATTGAAACATTGTCAGCAGCAGGTTAAGGAGGTATTTATTTAACAAGGAGACAGAATCTAATTGACTTTCTAAGAGAGGAGAGTGAGCAGGCAGGCGAGTGGGCGCCCACTCGTTCCGCTCGTTGAATCCTTCACAGCCCTTTTTCAAGGGGGGCAGGAGCACAACCCTGTGCTCCCTGAGCACGTATTTTGCCCTCTGCAGACACCAAGGACATCCTCGTGTCCCTCTGCAGGGTGTCCCCTGCAAAGGGCAGAGCTGCTGGTGGGCTAGGGAGGGGACAAGGCAGCCGTGCTGCTGTGCTTTTGCAGAATGCCTCCCAGCGTCCTGCCCGCGTGCTGCAGCGCAGCCTGCTCCCCGACACAGCGCCCAAACCCTCCTCTCTCTCCCTGCCTCTGAAGCATTTAAACTATCCACATCAATCACCAGAAAATAAGGGTTTGACCCAGTTACACATCTCAGGGCTCCTCACATTCATTTGCTAATGCTAAACGTAATGGAAATCACAGCTTTCCTAAAAAACAGGCAGCAGAGAGCAGAAGGGAATCGCTGTTTATGCTCCTACCTGCTTGGTTCGTTGTCACAGTGACTGACACAGCCTGGTCCTGGCTGGGGTTTTGCTTGGACACTCCATTCACTGCCCAGACTTCAAAGGTGTAGTTGGTGTGTGCCAGGAGGTCAGTGATGGAGACTTTGGTGGTTTTCAGGCCGTTCTGCTGAGGGCTGAAGTGCACCCCACTGCCACAGGAGCGGCAGCGGCTGAGCTCGCCGGCCCCGCACCTCTTGCACACCACGTTGTAGGAGATGTCCTCCCGGCCACCTTTGTTCTGGGGGGGGCTCCACTCCAGGTTCACTGAGGTCTCGTTGACATTGGAAATCAGGCTCTGGGGAGCAGATGGAGGGCCTTAAAAAGAAAAAAGCACTGTGTTTTTAGTTGGTTAAAAAAAAAAAACAAAAAAACAAAAACAAAAACAAAACAAAACAAAAAATTACAGAGTTAAGAGTCCCAGACCCTGTACAACTCCCGTTTAAGACAAGGACAGCAGAGACCAAACAGTTTTACTTCTCTCTGTTCTTAATGAAGGCAAAAAAATTAACTGCTATGTCAAATTCTGATCTCTTCATCTGATGAACTAACAGTACTTTCCAGCTCTAAATGAGCCTGAAAGCTCAGTATTGCAATTAAACAGGAGTGGGACTTTTTCCTTTTCACTATTTATACTTGTAATGAAAAATGTTAAATTTACATATTCTACACTCATTTTTTCCATGATCTCCTGAGCAAAGCATCAAATGCACAAACTCCTGCTTCACTTGAGATTTTCAAGGTCCCCCATTACCTACAGGCAGACTCTCATTGAAATTATTATAGAAATATCTCCCAGTATCTCTTTCTGAAAAATGTAAGTGCAATATTTTCCGGACAAGTTGATGTCAAATCACATTCAGTGAACACTGAAGCCCATCAAGCAGGGACCTGAACATGACAGTTCAGGATGCAGGATGGAGATTTGAGTAGAAAGCCAGACACAGAACTAAGGCTCTGAAGGATGGGCAATAAGGTTTATAGCAGGGGAGTGCTGGAGAAAGTGAAAGAATTGGAGAGGAGAATATGGCAAGCATCTGAAGGAAGAGCTGATAAAAGAAACCTGGTCAGAAATAAGAGACCAGACGGAAAGCATGGCAATAAGGCTGGATCTGAGACACAAGGTCAGCTTTTCCACCACAGGGACAGGAGACTTCAAGACTCATAAACACGCTGTCTCAGAGCTCCCGGCTGGTTCCAGCACAGGGACTACGGGATTAGGGCACAGAGCCGAAGGCAGGCTGGGCAGCACTTCCCTGGGCAGGAGAGGGCAGAGCCCAGAGGCAGCAGCCCCTCCTGCACCTCCACCACCTCTCCAGAGGTGCCGTGGCCAGCCCTGCCCGAGCGGACAAGCTGCCGCCAGCACTGCCCTGCCTCACACCGACCAACGCACGGGCACAAATCCCATTTGTGTGCTTCAATCCCCACAGGCCCCAAACCCACAGGCAAACTGAAAGTGCAGAAGAGCTAATCCTGAGACTCTTAATTTAATTTCAATACAGTTGAGACACACTTCTTGTACCCTTAAATTTAAGAAGGATGATTCAGAGCGAACCCATGAAAGACATGGGTATCTTAGCCATCCCAAAAAGCTTCCCTGACCAACACAAGGCAGCCTGCTCTGGGGCAGAGCACACAGGTACTCTGACTGCACACACAGTGCTTTGGGACAGGGCTGCAGGTAAGCACTGCATCGAACAGACATGAAAGAGAGTGAGAATGAATCTTGCAAAAATATAACAATCCAAACCAGAACACAGTAAAAATACCTGTGCTAAATAACTACTGATACTCAGAGCTTTATATACAATTATTACAACTTACATACATTATTAGCAGAAAAATACTGGAAATTACTTTGTAGAAAGTCACAAATTCAAGACACAAGAAAGCTCATGAAAGCTTCTTAGATTTTATCCAAATACATTGATGGTTGCAATTCAAAAGAAGTTTAACCAGATCTCCTGGCAGAAAAGGAAGGGAAGGAGAAAGTTCTGGCATATTGGTCAAATGTTATGGAACTATGAAAATGGCAAAAAAGAATCAGCCAGCACCAACAGTTTCTTTAAGAGTATAAATAAATAAGTCATAACCTCTCACATGCCAAAGGTACAAAAACAGTCATCGTGGTAAGACAGGAACCAAATACACTGAAAATGTGAAATTCTACTGAAACTACAAAGTGACTCATCAAGTGTAACAGCAAAGAAGTTAAGCTGTTAAGGGATGACTATGGGGAAGATTAATTGCGGCTCCCTCCTCAATTCATCAGGTTCATCTCAAAGGAAGCCTGAGGCCTGAGCAGGCTGCACAGGACAGGGGTTTGAGGGCTGCATCACCTCCTCGGGTCTGTGCTTGAAGCCACCAGGATGTAACACATGCTCAACAGGAGACAGGACTTTTATTTTGGGAGAGGTAGGTAGGTTAAGAAAAGAGTCCTAAAAGACATAGAGGTCAAATGGGTCTTCAGTACCTAAATGAAAGGTCTCTGTTGTAGGAGTAGCTAAGCAAGGATTGTTTGTCTGTGCTCACTTCAGAAATACAAAATTAATATATTAATTTTGAAAGGAGGGAAATCCTCCCTTCTTGCCAAACCTTTGAAACAGTCTGCGAGTTAATAGGGGTTGACAGGTAGAATTACTGCAAGAAGAGAGAGCAGAGTCCAACCCCTGAGCCAGGGAGCCCTCCTGCCTGCTGCACCACCAGGCTGCCATTCATGGCTTTTATTTATTCACTGGCAGCATTTAGGACTCCTAAGGACAAAACCCTTTCACTCAAAGATCAGTTACCGAACACAGTAAGAGATGTTTCCTGATCCAAAAACCAGATGAGAAAGAAAAAGGAAAGAAACTGCTCTTAATCTCTATTCATCACATGGAAATGGAGGCAGAGAGAGATGTGGTGAGACAAGGGCACACAAGATGTGCTTTGCACATCTGGGCAGTGGTCAGAACTGTCCCAAGTCCCAGCCCAATGCCTCTGTCCCATAACCAGCTCTCCTTCCCCCAAAAGCTGGCTTTGCCAGCTCCCCTGGGTACAAGAAAGCGGTCTCTGCTTAGCCTGCAAATACACAAGCCTTCTTTTCAAAAATACACTCAGAGTGCAATGAGGTGGAAGACACTCCTGAAATCGTGAACTCAAGCGGCAGCGTAGGAACTGCTGAGCAGGAACTGAACCAAACTCCCTCTACCCTGGACTTCCCCAAACTGCCTCACACCTGGGCTCTCTCTTCAGGGCAGGCAGGTGCACAAGGTGACAACACCTGTTCCTCCACACTGTCAAGGGAACAGGAGAACCAACAAAAGCTTCTGGGGGGGAGCGACAGCCTCAGCAGGCTGCAAGCCCAGGTGCACATTGTACCATAAAGGTCTGCCCTGGCCACAGCAGCAGCCAGAGCCAGAGCGAGAGCGAGCTGCGGCTGTGTGTCCTCCCAGAAACCAGTCAGGACCTGGCAGCAGCAAGGCCTGAACAGAAACTGCTCCTGTGGGAAACATCAAGAGCCTTATAGCGAGAAGAAGCAAAAGGCATTTTGAACAGAGCATTCACTCGCTGCAGTCACACACACGGGAGCACCGGCTCGGAGCACAGCCCCGAGAGCTGAGATAAGGTGGTGCCAGTGCAAACATCTCCTGCCCCACGCAGCACCAGCTCTGCCAGGGCCGAGAATATCCCCATTTCAGAGAGATATTCCTGAAGCAAAGACCTCCACGGGAGGAGGGTTCATACTGCCACAGCTGCGGTCTGAAAAAATGTGCCTCTTAGCTCAGATACAGCAGCCAGTTTGGGGTTAAACTCAGACTTAGTCTGATGTCCATTAAGATATTTTCCAAGGCTCTAGGTCCAGTTTCACATGGGAAAATGTGCCAGAATGAATCAAGCTCCTCAGAAGCAAAAAGTCAGTAATTAGTATGTGGGACAGGGCACTGCAGTGTCTAAACAGAGATGCGATGAAGCGGAAAACCAGGGAAGCAGATGCTTGCAGGTCACAGAGATGAGTGCACCACCTCCAGCATGAAAAGGAAGATGCGGGGGAGTCTCCAAATGGTGGGCTGACATTACAGTGAGGGGAAAAGCAATTTCTTTTCTTCCTGGAGCAGTCATCAATGGAGCTGTTGGCACAGGGAGTGGGGAATAGCTTCAGATTGATGGGCCTGGTTTCAGATGTTGAAACACAGGGCGTATCTGCTCCTTCAATGGTGATCAGGATTTGTTTTGTTTCTGACAACAGAGCTGCTGCCGATAGATGAGACAAACCCTTTCAGGGCCGTGGCAGGCTGCAAGGGCCGGGATAGTTCCTGGATGAGCCCAGCTAGCAAGATCCCACAGGAACAGCCAGACCATCACCCTCACACAAACCCTGAGTCCTGTGGCAGAAAAATCTAGCTACGGGGCAGATGAGACAGGAGACAGGGACCTGTGCGTCTGAATCACCACCACCATCTGTAATTTTGTCACGAGTCCCATGATCTACAGCGTTTTTCATAAATCTCCTGCCAATGGAAGCATGCTATTGCATGGGCTATTTGGCACTCTGGAAGCATGGAGTCAGTATTGCCACACTGCCCAGAACAGCTTAAAAATGTGATAGTTTGTACAGGAATTTGAATTTAAATCTAAACATTTTAATTCTGAAAACCAACTAATTTCAAAATTAATTTTATGATGTTGGGAAGGCAGGTGCTGTTGTTTTCCCTGCACAGAACAACAGAATCTCAGGGATGGATCTGCAGGGCCACTCAGTCTTCTCCTGTCAGGGACTGCAAAGGGAAAACCAGTTTGATCATGGGACCTGAAAGCCGGATCCCTCTCCAGCCCCTTTAGCCAGCACCCTGAACGGACACAGGGGGCTCCTCTGTGGGAACACAGGGAACGGAAGTTTTTCATTTTATTCCTTCCTGGGGCTCCATAAATCCTGCTTCACAATAAACCCATCAAAATCAAGTGAGCCATGAAGCAAATGGGAAGGCCCTGGGTGGAGCAGTTCATTGTGTGTCAGGGCTGAGGGAAACACTGAAGAGTCTGTTTAGCAACAAATAATCTTCATCAAGCTAATCTTGATATCTTCCTCAACCCTCCTATTAGATTTCCTTAAATGTATTAGGCAATGCAGATTGTTTGGCTTTCTCTTGCTGCAATAGCCATTACAGCTATCTGTCTTTCACCCACAGATAGAGAGATCTGTCTTAAGGACAATGTTGTACCTTATGTCAAACAAACATTCACGGAAACAAGAGTTTTTAAGGGGTTAATAGCATAAGCACTACTTGTACTAAAAGGATTGATGTATTTTAGCATTCTTTTCTACAACTTCAGGCAGTATTTTAACTCTTCATCCATCAACATTTCTCTCCCTCCCTTCCTACACTCACGTCTCTCTCCAGCCAGAAGCCTCCCACATGCGCCTGTATGACTGACAAGGACCTGGTGAAAACCATGACAAGGGCACATACCAACACCTGACCGTCTCCTTCCTTCCTTCCTTCCTTCCAGACCACAGAGATCCCTGTGTGCTCCGTTACCTGTGTGCCAGCTCTCTGTGGGCACACTTAAGGAGCCTCAATGATGCATCCCAGGGATGAAGCCTGGTCCCAAGCACTGCAGTGACTCACACACAGCTTCTGCAGCGAGACCCGGTAATGAACTTGCTCTCCAGGACCGAAGGAGCACCTGTGGGGTGCAGATGGCAAGGGGACGCAGATGGGAAGCAAACCAGGCTCCAGACTAACACTGGGCATAATGACATCTCAGTAAACTGTTAATTTGCAAGGAGTACAATATTTTCCATTTAAATCAGTTGCCCTAAAGACTAAGGGGTATCAGAGATAGTTGAGTCAAACATCAACAGGTTGTTTGACTGTTGTTTCGATGCCATCCAGCTGAGAACGTTATCCCAAAGTCCCTTTCTTCCTGTCCCTAAAGGACAGCAGCACAAATGTAGGAGGTTCAGCCTCATGAATCTGGCAAAATCATTCTGCCAAGGAGAAAGAATGTCTACCCCAATGCAAGGAATGATTTCAAAGAAAGATAGCACAAAGAGGATTAGCTGCAACTGAGTGAATATTCCTGCTGCCCTGAGGGATCAGCATGCCCAGCCCTTCATGCACACCACAGGGAAAGCACAGACGCGAGGACAGGGTCTAACCAGGGCATGCCCGGACTGCAAGTGCAGCACCACCACAAAGGCACAAGTGGGGAGGAGAGAGCCTCTCCCCTGACAAATGCCATACACCACAAACCCATACGAAGCCATGGCAGAGGACATGCTGTAGCTGGGCTCCTGAAGCCAGAGGGGCTCCAGGGAGACAGGCAGGGAGACTCCAAACAAGTCAGTCCTCCCTTCCTCCCTACAGCTGCAAACCCGACCGATCTACACAACCCAAAAATATCCCTGAAAACTAACCCTGGGATCTGAAGGTAGGCTTGTAAGTGCTGGGGAACTGTATTTAAATGGTTATGACAGAGGTTTTAATATCCCTGGTTTTACATCTTCCTTTTTTATTACTGATCTGCCCAGCAAAGTGTTTCTCTAAAAGTCTCTGTGGGTGTATGTGGTATATTCAATTACAGTTTTCTACAAGGAGACCAGACAGACTTGTTTGACATAAAGAATACTGTCTTCACTAAACCAGTTAATTTAGTTCAGCAACAGCGTATGGTTAGGAGGCGTGGATTAAAGCACGGAGAACGGAGATGAGAAAGAAATGATTCCCAGCAAAACAGCTCCCAAGTGGCCTTGTTGTCCCATAAAATGACAAGAAATAAGAAGGACTTTGCAGCTTGATTCTCTGCTGCCCCAGATTGACAGGACTCCAGAATCCCTCTTCTAGACAACTAAAAACTCCAAATTTTGGGCAAACAACTTCTGTTCACCAAAGGTAGATGCAAATAAAGAAATTCCTTTTCCTTTTCTCAGAGGTCCCATGGCCACAGGACTGAAGATAAAGTTGTGGGTTCTGGTTTGGCCAATTTTATCAAACACAAGTAGCCTTTATATGCTATTTTCTTATGTTGAAAAACAAAAACATCACAAAACAAACCAAAAAGCACTTCAGCACAGGGTTCTGACACTTAATTCCTTTAAAGTGAATTTAGCACTTCCAAGAAACCCACTCTGGTGGCACGCAAAATAAAGCTCTCTTAGCCACAAATAGCTGCCTGCCTGTCTGCACGTTTCTGTCACAGCCTGGCAGAGGGCTCCTTTAGGAGCTCCCCTTTTCATGCCAGCTTAGTCTTCAGCCACCAGCAGTGGTAGTGAATTATTCTGGCAGCAACATTACCCATTAAGGACTGAACTGATATGATCAGTATTAGGACTGTAACCACATCTGTTTACTACTAGCCTATGGTATAGTTAAGATTTATTACCTTGAAAGATCTGGCTGTGGGAGGAGATCTATTAAAAACGCAGACTTGAAACCCACACTCTCCATGGAAGTGCTAATGGACATATTTCAAATATATACCCTAAAGAAGGCAAGCCTTTGTTAGGAGCATACTGTCAGCCACCAGATCAGTGCATTTAAAATGTACCTCCTTTAAAAGAGAGATGCTTTCAAAAGATATCTATGTGACTAAGTAACAACCAGGATGAAACTTTTGAGCCCTGGAAGGAGAAAATGATTAAAAAAATAATTTACTCTGTCTGCGTGGGCATGTGTGTAAAACCACATTTCTCCAGCAGGTAACGGATGTCTCTGCAGCCTGGGCAGTGGATAATTATTTTCAAGTGGGTTGTCACACTGCATTCAGCCTGCGTTCGTCTGACAGTGTGAAATCGGAAGGAAGCTTCATTGGCAATTCCCACCAGACATCAGAAAACCTCAAGCATGTAGAAAAGACTTTAATCTTCTTTAACCATTCCCGCACTCTCCTTGAAGAAAATATCACCTCTTTTTTGAGGCAGAAATAGCAGACCTTAGCTTAATAAGGATTCAAAATTATTTTAACAAACAGAAAAGATTAAAATATTGTATTAAAAATAATACAATAACCTGCTGCAGTTCAAAGCTTTCTAACTTCAGCTGAAACTGTGGAAGCCCTACAAAAATACTGGTAAATGCAGCTGTGTGCCAGCTATGGGTGTTTGCTAACCGAAGTCAATCAGGCAGACCAGCAGGCCTCAATGGGCTTTGGACCAGGACTGACAAAAGGATCCTCTTTATGAGCCTACTCCAGAGACGCTGACCCTCTTCATCTGCCGTGATTTCAAAGGAAACTCAGGGTATTCAGAAATCTTGAGCTAATTTGCTACATAATAAACAAGCCTCATGCAACAGGGAAGGTTGCTATGACTCACCATCGTTTAAAAGGAGCCTAGGATGAACCGGCCTGTTTTGAATCGGCAGCTTGGCCTTGGCTGCACTACAGAGGAGCAGCAAAGTCTTTGATAAGTTAAAGGAGCAGCAGGCACCTGGGAGCAAGCATCCGACTGCCTAACAGCAAGAAAACCTGACTAGAAATGCACTATCAGAAGCAGTGAAAAGTTTAGCACATCTGCTAGACAAGATCTGAGAGCCAGCTTTTGTGTGTAACACAGCGAGTATAAAGAGACCAAATAAAGAGGTGTACAAAAGAAAAGATCCATACAATGAACGTTTCCAAAGATCTTTGGAGCATATCTGCAGAGAGCAATGAAATGCCAGTGGAAGTACATCAGATGCCTTTGAAGGGGCTGGCTCAGGCACAGAAAGGCAGCCCTAGGGCTCTGCTAAGGCTGTTGGTCGTGTTGCCAGCCTCACCCATAGGGTCACACTGCTGCTCTCTCAGCAAGGCCTCACCACACTGGTACCGTATGGATGGCCTTCAACAACTCCAATCAATGCTCTCTAACTTGATCACGATCCTAGAATCATCTGCCTGGGGGCAGGGCTGAGCATGAAAGAGAGAGTTCACTATTTTCAGAGAGGATGCAAAGAAAGTAATTATTAAATAATAAGTGTCTTTAAACTCCTTGAGTTCACTGACTAAAATGTCTGGCAAAGCGGTGCCAGGCAGCGTTCAAGAGGAAGCACTTTGGCCTCCTCTTTCCATCTCATAAGGCTTCATTAAACCTGTACAGCAGTGGAGCTGTCAATGATGTTTCAGCATGTAAGCTGTGATGCCCTTCAGATACACCTTTGTTGTTGATCTCTAACCATCTGAAAGAAAAGTTATAACACAGAGTAAATACCTGGGCTGTGTAAGTTGAAGCTTGCAAATAAAGCCCACACTTTCCCGTGACAGCTGTGTATGTTGCTGCCACTAATTGCTTCTTTCAGAAGCTGTGGACAGGTCCCCCATTGTTGTGGGCTAATTTACACAAGCACTGGCAGCTCGGACAACCCTCACTTCTTGTCTGCCTGGCTATTCCTGACCATTTATCATTACAGATTATGTGTTTTACAACTGTCGAGACCAAAGCCAACAGGCTGCAAGATGCGGCAGCCACTTAAAATACCAGTCATCTGCTCCATTTCCACCCCCTCTCCTCTCTGGGCATAGTTAGCTTTACAACTGGGTTATAGTAAGGCAAATGATTTGGTAAACAATTCTTCATTTATTTACTTGGGCAAGACTCCTTTGACTTCAGCGGGCATTCTGCCAAGCTAGGGATCCTGGACCAGTGCCAGTGATAAAATGCCCATTTCACTGGAATGTACGATTTCCTATTTACTTGCCAAAAGTACCCTGGTTACCAGCTTCACAATAGGCTTTGTTCCTTTCACCCGGAGAACAATCCAATTAACAGCTCCTCTCCTAAAGAGGCTAAAGAAGTTAAGCAAAGAGGTCCAGTTACCACTGGCAGAGGTGTGGGAAAACGGATGCTTGCAGGTACCACTCCTTCGGGCTCCGGGTTTTTCTTCCGAGAACTACCATATAAGAACATTTTGCATTGTCACGTATGCTAAGACATGTTATCACATCTACTCTATCTAATGCACTGTGCTGCAGACAATACCACCTGTGTTCACTCAGTCTTTCGAGATAAAAAGAATTCCACTGCAGAAACCAGAAAGTTACCTGACAGTCTGACAGGAAAGAAATCCAACCAGAAAAATAAGTTGTTTTGTAATTGGCCCAACTGCTGAATTTCTTATTCTATTTGCCCTCTAATTTACTTCAACAACTCTACAGATCTGGGTCCTGACTAACCAAATCAAAGCCCCCACTTAATTGAGTAAATGTCTCTGTTAATTTAAGGCTCTGGCCAGAAAATCAGAAGACAGCTAATAAACAGTTGCTGTATTTAAAGGAGTGATGATTTTAAGTCTACTGATTATAAACACACACTGTCAAATTACTCCTGTCTCTTCTCTTCAAGCCATAACCACTCCTCTTCTTATTCAATTCCTTCAGCCCGTCACCACACACAAGGGGAGACAGCTTTCTCCTTTGAGATTCCCATCACTCACAATCCCTTTCTCTCGGTCTGGCAGCGATGCAGCGATGGATGGTCTATTTTCCCAGCCTATGTGGAAAAGAAAAATCATTCTCTCCTTACAGCCTACCCACTGTTCCCTCTGCTCTTCCAACTACTGTACCACAGCTTAAAAGGCATTCTGATGTACTATTTACATAATGAACAATCTCATAGGATGTTTTAAGAACAAAATAATTTACTGATGATACGGACACATATATAAAGATGTGGAAGAGTTATAACGTCATAAATTTGAATTCTGAAGATCAGAGGCTCTATTGGCATATACTTCATACTATACAGAACAGGCTCCAACAGCAGAGGACTGCAGTAGTGCCAGCACAAGTGTAGAAGTGTGGCAAAGCCAGTGCAAAGCCACCTACAATGCAGTAGCCAGCAGGACTATGTGGTGTATCCTACTTTCTTTTCTCATAACAGCCACAACAATGATAATCCACATCCAACTGGAAACTTAGAAAAGGAGCAAGTTAAGTTGAAGGAAAAAGAGCTCATTTGTTTATTTATATAATTTATAGTCTAAGCAATCATTATAAACATGTGCTCAAATAATCAGCTCCTATGTAATTACTCATCTGCAGCCACAGTTATTAGGTAGGTAAATTCATTTTTTTTTTTGAAAATGCAGGTCAAATATATATCTCTGAGATACGTTAAATGTAACATAAGATTGCATTAAGGGTGTATATTGGACTGCAACATTTACAGAATTGAAGTGTTTAGACCTTTCAGGCCTTTTTTAAAGCCTTGACCTTGGAAACAAATAAGGACAGTGTTATTTTAATGTGCATTCAAATTTTAACAACACAGTCACACAGCTCTAGTGGAATTCACATTGAGTTTCCACTGTAGATTGCTCATCATTTCATTATGGTTCATTATGCTGATAACTGTCAGAAAGCATTAGAAGCAGGAGCCTTGAGTAATAGCACTGAAATGGTAATTTAAAAACAATATACTTTCTGGAGGAAATACAGCACTGCACTAAATTCAATTAGAAGAGGGGAATGTAAAGACAAGTAAGTGATGTTTGCTGTTTGAAGTCAGGCTATTCAGTTTCTTGATAACCTAGACTGGAGAAGGTCCTTTTAAAGCAGGCACTCTTCTCTTGCATCTCACTAAATCGGCTCTTATTATCTCTAAGCTTCTCCAGTATAAACTGTCTTAAATGCAACCGTTTCTGAAATATTTCAGGCCATGACAAAATATCAATCAATCCATCAGTCCCTGTTTGGGTGACACAACTGACTAAATTATTCAGGGTCATTTACTGAGGCAGATTTCAAGCTGGACAGTCCATGATGGTAATCTCTCTTTTGTAAAGGGCTCCCAATTAAAAATCATTAATAATTTGAATCAAACGGACAATATAAACAATACAAAACTGCCCTGTTCTCACTCATAATGCGAGCATTGTTTTTTAAGAGTTAGAGAACCCAACTCATTAATGGTGGGGATGCAGGAGCAACGCCCATTAATTTGGGTGGGAACTGCACCTGCCTGTACCACGCTGCAATTCACAGGATATCTCCTTACAGAGAAGGGAATTCAGGGACAAGGGCCATGATTGAGACTGATTTGTTTTCCTGCCTCATGGATTCGTGTGTGGGTAAGGCAATTTATTCTCCATAACATCGCTAACCTTATGAAAGACTCTTCCTCTCCACAAGTACTGAAATATGCCTTGACATTACTTCTGCAATGCTTCCAAAAGGGAAAAGCGTCTGTGTTTTCCACAGTTTGTGCTCAGGTGTATTACAAGTCAATCATCCCACCTCCATGCCCAAGCACACAGCTGACAAGCCCACTGTACTTCAGAGCTCCAAGTCTGAATCTCTAAGTTTGGCCAAAGCAGCGGATCCAGGGTGGCTCTGCCCCTCGGTGGTGACAGACACATGCATGATTATCCCCAGGAGGCAGGTCTGAGGGGAAAGATGCACCAGTAAACATGTGCGTGTCAGGGTGCCTCTGCCTGGCGTTCGACACAGCCCTCTCCGCTCTCTACACCTATACTCTGTCACATTCTGCTCTTACTTGCACAAACTTTAGCCCAGACATAACTACTCACTCTAGCAGAGCTGAAATAGAGCAGAATACTAAAACCAGAGTCTGACTTACTTGTTTAGGAGCCTGATGCCTGGCTTAGCTGAGGTTAGACACAGTTTTTAAAGCTCAACAAGGGATGGTAATGTCAGAGAGCGGTATGATGGAAGGGTAAAACTCTGGAGCACCTCTCCTGGCCAGCACACCAGGAAGTAGCTACTGCTTTTTTAACTTATCATGGGAATTGCAAGAAAGGAAAAGGAAGAGGAATTCTCCAATTCCCTTTCATCCACTAGCACAATCAGGCTAATGGAAAAAGTCCTAACAGTCTTCCTCCCCCAACCTAGAAGGAGAGATAAGTGACAAGGCCAGCCGGTTTACTACTAAAGGAAATCAATAGCCAAGGGTCAAAGCTTTACAAAAACACATCTTAAGAAGGCTGAAGTTCTTCATCTTAAAAAGTGTTTAGGAATAATAAAGAAAGGATCAATCCACAGCCCATTCCAGGTGCTCTTTCCAAATTATCCAATGTTACTTTTATTCACCTGGTCTAATAGTTCTCCAAGTGAACAGAAACCTGATTTTACAAGCCAGTGGAGCAGAGTCTATCTTTTTGCTAGAAGAATGGATCTCAGATACTGTGTTTTATTTCTTCATTAGTGTGCCGTCACACTGAGCGATTACTAAATGCAGGCCTGAATGAGAATACCAGAGTTAAAGAGAGCATAATGAACAAAGAAGGTGCCTGATTATTATGGCTGTCAGCACAAGGGAATTGGGTTTGTCACCTGGTTTAACCAACTGGTAAGAACTGATTACAGTTTGAATTCGCCTGAAAGCACCTTTGATGTTTATGCTCCCTTCTGTCTACACATCTTGTCAGGAAAGTCAGACAAACAGGGACCATCTTCTGAAGGGTCTTCCTTCAGGAGAGGCCCTCTGAATGCTGTCACTTGCCTCAGGTACATGGGCAGAAGGCCCCTCAGAGGGGGAACCTGGCCAAGGAAGAGCCCCCAGAGCCACCCGCGCAGCCCCGCGGGCAGGGCTGCATCTCACGCCTGAGCAGGCACGACCCCTGAAGCACAGCTAAGGCAGGGCTCAAAGAGGGGCTGCCAGCGGGCACAGCAGGTCAGCTCAGAAACAACTCCTGCATCGTCCTTCACCTTGAATCACAGAAAAAGAAGCCCTTCAGCTACAAGAAAATTCAAAGCTATGATGCAGGACCTCCAGAGACAGGCCTGTTTTCCAAGAGCAAGTGTCCATAGGATTGTGGTGTTGGCTTGCCTCTGCATGCAGAGTCCTCCTACGCTGTTGCAGAGATGAAGACTGAGGCCAGCACGACAGCCTTTGCCTTTTCTCCTTCCCTCTTTGTATTTTCAGGGTGAAAGACCAATATCAGGAACTTCAGCTTTGGCTGACCTCCCAAGACAGGAATGGGAAAGGGTGCCTGCAGCAGTCCCAAGACTTGACAAAAAAGGGCTAAGCTTGCAGGGGTACATTTTGCAATACCAGCAAACATACACATCATTTGCTTACAATTTCCCCATCTGGAAATGTTTTGCTCTCTCCTCATACTTCCCTAACTGCACATGCCTATTTAAATTCAACCAGTTGATTACTAATTTGATTTCAATTTGGTCAAGATATCCTCACAAGGACCAGGGCTTTGCAAAACTTTTGTTGGTATAATGTTATTTAGGGTGTACATTCCAAAAAATAGTTTTGTTGTCACAGAAAGGCATTTTTCCTATAAAACTGGTCACGTTTTAGATCTCCTAGTGTAAATTATATTATAGAAAGCATGTTCCTGCCCACTTAGGCAAGGTTTCACAATACAGTTAGACTCCATTCCCAGTCAATACTTGGCAAGGGATATATGCACCACTCTGCTTCCTACTAAGCAAAAGCAGCTGCTCTTGGCTATGCCCTGGCCTCCTCAACCACCACCCAGCAAAACTCACTGCTGAAAAGAAGGAAATCACTGGAGAACAGCTGGAATCAAGGGGGTGTGGGGAAGGGATGAGTGCTAACTTAGTTATGGACATACGCTGTTTCTGCCTTGTAAGGGAGAAAATAAGGTTTAAATAAACGTGAGTCATCTCTCACAAAATTAATTTGCAATATATTAGAGTGTTACAAAAGAAATATCTCAGCCTTCCTTCATTCAGACACACACACTCTGTACACATATATACAGCTGAACTCCAAAACGCTGGAAACACTTCCAAGAGCTTTCAGGGGAAAAGCCACACATGGATATCCCCTGGTAAAATACAGCCCTTTCACTTATTGTTTCAAACTGCTCTGTTGCTAAGAAAGTGAAAACCAAAGAACTAGATGATCACAATTTAACACCAGGCCTTGCCTACAATCCCAGGTCTCCGACTGCATGAGCCATTAACCAACACACAGGTCAAGGAGTTTTTCCAGCAACCCGTGACTGTGCTCAATGCACCTCTCCTTCTTCCTGCTGAAGGCATTTTGGGGGAACTAAAGCAAATTCCATTTGCTGTATGTGAGGTATTTACCTACACAGGATAAAATAAACCATGCTTTGGGTGGTTGTTTCATTAAAGTTTAAGATTTGTTATTACCACCCCTTTCAGATGAACACTTAGGTTCCGAAGAGTCACCACTATATTTCAAGCAAATTAGAAATACAATGAGATCATAAATATTACCTGTTTACCCAGGGTCATACAATTACAAGGAAAGCTTCCACGATTTGTAAAATTATCCATATTTAAAGAGATGAAAGATGATGTGATCTACTGGCCAGGTGCTCAGACTGGAACTGAGGCCTGTATTTTAGTTCTATCTGTGTTCTGAGGTGTGCAAGTCCCTGTTTTCTAACTTTCTCCTGATTTATTTATACTGCAAGCTCACAAGGGTCAGCACAACCATGCCACCATTAGGAACTGAGGGCTGAGAACTAACACTTTCACTCAGAAGTGTAAGCCAAAATGCAAACTGCATCTGAAAAGGGCTGTAAGAGCTTTGGAATGCTCTTATGTCAGAAGCAGAATGGTTTTTACAGAAACAGAGAAGAAATGGGTGATAAAAGGGGCAAGAGATTGTTCAAAGACCAACTTACGAGTGCAGGGCATGGAGGCAGCATCATTTTCCGCTCGGAAAAAGCCACGATCGCAGGTGCAGGAGGTAGAGCCTTCCCAGATGGAGTAGCTGTGAGGCGGGCATTTGGCACAGGCAACATCTGTCGAGAGAGCCTTGTAGTATCCAATTTTGCAAGCTACATGGAGGAACAGGAAGGGAGAGTGTTACTGGCCTGGGCTGCGATCATAAATTGCTAGCTTACTCATTCAAAATCAAGGCAGGAGACATTTCAAAGAGATCTAATGATGTCCTCTTAGCCCCAGGTGAAGAATTAACAATCATCACACTCTTAATGAGTAATCCTATGTCAGGGGATACTGATTTCTAATTCTAACAAGAGCCATTTTAAAAGCTGGCTTAGAGATGGCAAAAAAAAAAAATCATACTCTTCTGTTGACACTGCCAGAAAATCAGCTGCCTCTTTGTGCTGACTGTGGAGTTGCATGTGGCTTAACCCATGTCCACCTGCACCCACACATACAGAGCATGACAAAAGGGGTGCAATTGGTTTATTCTATGACCACTTAAGGAATGGCAGCTGACAAGTCAGACACTGCCAATTTTTAAGAGGGAGCGCGACAGGAACCCAACATGTCCGGAAATGGCACATCTCCCTCCTGGCAAGGCAGAATTCATTTGGCTCTTTCTCCCCAAGGGAGGAGATCAGCAATGCTCTCCCCTCCTTGAAGCCAGGGCATAGCAGTGACTGCACCACTGCCACCAGGGCCCGCGTGCAGTTGGCAAGCTTTCGGTGACATCAGCTTCATAAATGCAGGGCTTACACAAATGGCTACTTTTACATCACTTGGAAAAAACTCATTAGCATCATTAATAACACATTTTCATGGTGGCTAACAGGTATGTCATCCTAAAAATTTCTCCCTTGGCTAGAGAAAAAAGCCCACCGTCACCTCCGGCTTTTAGCACTACAGAAAAGAGAGAAAATTCCCAGGCATGCAAACCAGTAAAAAGGAAAGGTTGTTCCCAGTATTTACTGTGTGACTCACTCCCACAGCTTGTCATTTATCACCTACACTACCTTTAGGGTTCCCCTGCTACACACAGGCTCCTGTTGGGAGGGCACAAGCCCCCGCACAGCCAGGGCTTGCTCTTGCTGTTTCAACCTTCCCTTAGTCCCCCTCACTCTTTCCCTGCTTCTCTTACAAAGCCCTCCAGTGGGAAATGGAGAGGGATATTAGTAACACATTTATAAAAGAGCAAGTTACTTCATTCTTATTAGCCAAAGCCATTTATGGAATGTCCTTAACAAGTCCTGACTTTACGATGTGCCGCGTGCCATCTGTGAGAGCGCTGGGACACCAGCCCGGTGTCACTCGCTGCGGCTGTCACGGGACCAGAGCACCTTGTGAAAACACATTGCTCAAGTGACTGAGATTTACGCTTCCAGAGCTCACATGCATCGTGTTATTAGGTAAGGTTCGACTTGCAAGGTGTGTTTTGGCCATGCTTCAAACGGCCTTGGGGTTTCAATTAAAATCAGCAGCCACAGCTCTGGCAGGGAGAACCACGGGGGTCAAACCCAGCCTGCCCACATCAGAGACAATTTTAGTCCTTGAATATAAATACAAACCCACCACGTCTGGCCCATCAGCCAGGCACTCGCTGGACGCAAAAGCAACTTCCAGAAAACAGCTTATTCTGCCTGGGATGGGAATTGCCCAGCAAAACAAACAAACAAACATGGAAAATAACTCTTCTTTTTTTTTTTTTTTAAATATGATTTGCACTATCTGGTTAGCAAGTTGCAATATCACTACACGTCCTGGGTTTAACAACAGCAGCAGTCAAGTGGTAGATGCTGGTCTTATCTATTACTCCTGGTTTTCACTGCTACAGCTCAGATTAGAAATATGCCTAAATCTGTATATGACCAGGACAGACACCCATGGGACGGATCTTGCTGCCATATATAAAGACAAGGCATTGAAAAACAGAATACAAGAAGAAACCAAGCTGACTGCTTTTATCCACAAAATTCTTTCTATTATTCAAGGCTTTAAAAACTAAACATGTAAACTTTAATATTACTCTTAATATGAATATCACAATCCACAGCAATCATTAAACGAGGAGCCATCTTTAGCATATTCATGGTATTAAAATACTTATATATTCAACAATCTAGCTCAAGGCTGAAAATCCTGTTCGGGCTATAACATGCTTCTGGAAAGACAAGAAAACGTCACAGGTAAAGATTTTTGTGACCATTCCTCTCTATCTTTTCATACTCTGTGGCTTAAAAGGGAATAGATGTATTCACTGGGTACTGCAAGGTCAACACTCTGTAACTCAAGGATTTTTCTCCCCCTTGTTTCATGCACTGTATTTTGTTTTCTACTATATTAAGCCAAGATCATTAATATTTCAAGACCTGAAGAAAGCTCTCCAAACACAGTGGCTGCTCCTAAAGCACACAGCCATTTTGCTTCAAAAAATCAACTACTCCTGAAGACAGTTTTCTTCATTTTAGTGTGCTCGGAGATTCACCACATTTCCTAACAGACATAAAAGGGCATTCAGAATGTGCTGCATTAAACCAGGAGTTCTTTGCCCCCAAGAGCTCCATGGTACCGCCACTTAAAAACTCGAACCTAATCCTGTAAAAGCTGTTCTTAGCATGAAGTGCTGCTGACACACCTATTACAAGTACGGATGGGCTTTTTTTTGAAGGTTAATGATTTAGTAGGCAAACAAGAAGCCTGTACAGAACTCATTCCCTGGAAGTCTTTATTGCTTGCTCACGACAAATCTTCACGCGGCTGCTTTTCCAGGAAGGATTTGCTGGGTGAGACTCAGCATGAATGGGGTTCTTACACAGTTTTCGAAAGATGCCTTTGTAAAAAGATTAGTTCACATGTGCAATGCAAACTTTGAGTTCAATTTCTTAGCTTTGCCTTAATTAGTTCTTTCTGTTAGGTTTGGGGTTTTTTTAAAGGAGAAAAACCTTTTCTCACATTCAGATCACCCACAAGCGTAACATGCTTACAATCGACTCCACCACATTCAAGGGAAATTCTCGAACAAAAATATTTTCAGCTCACAGTTTTTCCTCAGCACAAATCACCGTAATTTAAATGGACATCAGCTTGAAATAATTATGCTGATGTCTCTGAGTTATAATATTAAAATCTATTTGACTTCTCTTTCTCCTAAAGCAAGACAAGATCTGGCAAACATTGCTGGTCATTATTACATGCCTTTTTCCTTCCTTTTTTCCAAATTTACCAGAGTGATACATGTCAAAACTGCAAAAATTGCTCTGAAGAATTATGGAACTTCAGTCAAATCTAGATGTAAATTTTCTCAAGCTGTTTTCCAAACTCCATTTTCACATTAAAATCTGATTCGCAGACTTAAAGCTTCCTCAAAAAACCAGAAAGAATACATGTGTGGGCTGCAAAGTCTGCTTGCTTGGTCTCTCCAAATGCTGAAATTTCGACTACAAAATTTCAGACAGCAATTTCAGAATTTAAAAACTCATCTCATAGTGGATGGAGCTCTAATCACATTCTTTTTAAACACAGCTACAACAAAATATACGTATTAAATTGGTTTTAACTATTTTTAAATAAGCTGTGCTGTTGGAGTTTTTAATTTGGGGATGGGGAAAATATTTAAGAAAATTACTCTTTCAAATTTAGAGTTGTTTACAAAAATCACCCAGTACTTGCTCCTAAATTATTCCTTTACCCTTGTGGAAATGGCAGTGATTCTTTCCATCAGAGTCTGGAAAAGGCTTGACATACCTAATAGTCCGTTAAAAAAAATAAAAGTTGTGCAATGTTTGCAGAGAGTTGGATAAAGAAATCATCCCAACCTCTTTGCTGACAAGTTCCTAAACCATTAAAAATGCAGTGCATATCTTGAAAACATCTCAGGGAGCTCCAGGCAGAGGCTCCAGCAGTGCCTGGAGGCTGAGCAGGTCTGAGACAGGGATGGGAGATACCCCTGAGCCCGGCTGGGATCTGAGCAGTGATGGGATGGGGAAGGCCCAAGAGGGCAAGCCCCGAGCTGAAAACTGCTGGGCAGGAGCTCTGGCAGCAGCCCTGGACACCAGAGACCAAGGCCAGGAGAAATCCTGCTTGCAGCCTCAGCCTCTGCTGAAGAGGAGGACTTGCAACCAAGAAAATACTGATTTCTGATTAGGACCTAATAAAGTGAATAGGGAGAGAAACAAGCACAGAAATGTGGTTTTGCTCATGTAAATCTAGTTAAGTCAATGAACTGATATTAGAGGCAAATCTGACAGAGATGCTCTGAATTGCTTATTTACAGCAGCCCAGTGGGATGCAGTCCTGCACAGGCCAGCAGCACTGGCTGCACAGCCGTGGCCACAGAGTTCCCTGTGCCAAAGGCTGAGCTCTCCACACAAGCACCACAAGGACAGGGCCCCCAACCAGGACAGGACCACAATCAAACCATGCTCCTGCTGCACCCTCCTGCCCAAAATGAACCCTCTGTACCACAAGAACATTTCTTATCACAGGCAAGTGAGCAATGCTGCTAAAACTCGTGTGTGGAGTCAGCTGAACTGTCAGAAGCTATGCATTCCAGTTTCCATTTTTTGAAGCAGAAAAATACGTTAGCTACATACTCAAGAAAACTTCAAAATTCCTTGAGAAGTAATTTTGAATCAAATCTCCCTCCACACACAACAGAAGAAGGAAAACTACTTTTAAGTCAGTGATTGTAGCCAACTTTAAAGAAAGACTCCAAAATAGTACTCTTGGTGAAATGAAGGACAAGGCAAATAATTTAATAAGAGATATTTCAATGTCACGTTTATATATTTCAGTGAGAAAAGAAATTTGTGTTTAAAGACTTGAAAAAATACTTTGATAGCGTATTTGATGTCTTTCATCACTGGTTACCTTTTCTACGACTCTTCTCTCTGGAAATATTTTAAGCTCATGTTTTAACTGCACCCTTAGGAACAAAAAGTTACTTTTACTTTTCCCCTTGAATGTTGTTCTTAGTCTTTAGGAGGACGGATTTTCTCTCTCACATTGTAACAAAACCACATCTGCCACATAAGAAGGCAGCATCTTCTCAGCTTTCTTTTACTGTTATTACCATTTCTGAACAGATTTTTCTGTGTTAATTATAGAACTCAATTGTTTGGATAGTCTCTTTTGATGAGCTTTCTGCCCTGCACCATGAACCCCTCCGTTATTGTACAGCTGTTTTACTTCCAAATGCTCATCAGGGTTTTCTAATTGTCACGCTGTCCCAGCAACTAGTTCTTTTGACCTAAAAGTCAAAGAAACAGAGTCACCCTTGCCTCCCCGACATGAATACCACAGCAGTCCCAGTGGCGCTCCCGATACCTACGAGACAATGCCTTTCCAGATCATTGCCACTACAAGCATAATTGGGTTTTGGGTGAAATGAGAAGATTTAAAATAGGATGAATTAATGAGTTTCTTGTAAAATTAAGTCGTTCTCCTGGTCCAATCTAATTACTCACTGTAATGCCCCTGAGGGTGATAAATAAAGATCCTTAGAAGCCAAGCAGAGGGAAAAAAAAAAAAGGTTTCTCTTGAGTATTTCTTAAAAGTCAAGTTGTAGAATGTGATGTGATGTACCAAATGCTCTTTCCAAATAACGTCAGATTCCTTTGATGTTCACACTGTAAGATCTTTGCCTCCTGTTAATAATGACTGTACTATTGCTACACATAAAAAGGAGCTCCCCATCTTTAACTCGTATCTCTGATGAGAAAACCAGTATTTCTACACACTAAGCATGTATTTTTGATGCATGAGTGACACGAGGAAACACAAACACAATCCCACTGGGGAAAGAGTCTAGACTGTTTGACTGCAGAGCACTTTTACTCCATGACTGGGTACAAACTCAGGAAGTTCAAAAGAGAAATAAAGGGACTTTGGAACATAAATGTAGTACGATTTGAAATCCAAACTCAGAGTATTCGAGACATTGGACCTACACATGCTGGTTACCCTGGCAGGTTAAGCACTCAGATCTCCTTTGAAATGCTGCAGCAGAAACCAAGTGGAGGGGCTTTTCACACATCCAATCTGAACAACCATTAAAAAAAAAAAAAATTTAGTTATTTTTTCCCCAGAGTAGCTAACTTGGCTACTGGTCTGTAGCTACTGCAGTGGTTTGCTGATAAGGTGAGGCTGGGGACTGATCCTGTGATGCCAGTCACAGCAGGACTCAAACATCTTCAGCAAATCCAAGAGTATCTTGCCTGACGTGCATCCGTGGAGATGTGATGATCACCTCATTGAGACGTGGCCAGATTTTTATTTGGAGAGACTAGAAATGCAATTGCCTACTTCAGTTTAAGTTAAAAGAAGTGAGCAGCTAGAGCGATCTTTGGTGTGGAAACAAATCACCATCACCCTCCAAGGTGAATGGAATCCTCAGGAAGGAAAGGGAGGAGGCACTCACTGCTAAGGTGCCCACTGCCACAGCCTGTCACGGACAGCAGGGAATGGCAGTGCACTGACATCAGCCAAATACTTCTGCACCATCAGGCACATCCGATCAGGTCCACTTCACTGAAGTTCCTCTGTACTCAGTCCTCTCCTGTAGCACTTCACTTTCACAGACTCTGCTGGTCCTGGAGGGCCAGACAGCCAGCCCCAGCAGTGAAAGCCAAGGCAAAAAGGCATTCAGTACCTCTGCCATGTCCTTGGTCTCTAGGTCTCCTCCCCTACTGAGCACTGGGACGGCATTTTCCTCAGCCTTCCTTTTGGTGCCTGCAGGAGCAGGTGTTCTTTGTGTCCCTCATATCCCACACCAGACAAACTCCAGCCAAGCTTTGGCTTTCCTAACACCTCCCCTGCATCCTCAGGCAATGGCTGGACTGTAGAATCCTCCTGAGTGCTTCTCTTGTGTGTCTGAGCTGTGCCAAGGGCTCCTGCCCATCCACCTTGGCCTTCTGCAACACCCCCTCTACCTTCTGCAGCTGCGGTGCATGTGCTTGCAGCAGCTTGTCCTTTAAAACCCACCAGCCCATGTGGGCTTCTTCACTGCCCTCCTGATAAAATTCCTGAACAAGCCAAAATCTTCTGACCTGAATTCCAGAGCTTTAATTTCTTAATTTTTTTTAATACACATGAAATCCAAGGGAAAAAAAACCACAAAAAATGAAGTCTCCAGCTCAGCAAAGGGCACAAGCACAACAGCACAGGACATCTGATCCGGCAATCTGTTTGAGAGAGAGCTACAGGCACTAACAAAACTCCCAGGTGTATGATACAAGAACCAGAATGGCCTATTAATCCCAGCCAAGGAGGTCCTGTTCGCCTGGGTATCATTTTCTTTGCACGGCCATCAGAGCCAATTGCCAGATGTTTTTGCCATGCACTTGGGCACTGCACACTGCGGGCACAGACCCACGGCACTGCTGGCATGGCCACACTGCCAAATCCTCTCAGCAGGGACAGAGTTTGGGGGTTTGGAGTGCCACTCCTAAGCAGCAGTTTTACACAGAAAAATGCTTTGCTTGTCTTCTACAGAAATATTTCAAACCAACTTGTACCTCATGCAAAAGAAATATAATTATGCTGATAATGCAACCATTACAAAAGCTGAAACCTGCTTTATCAGCCACCTTTTTCTAAAGAAACTAGATAGTCAAAACCATAAATCAAAAAAATTAAATACATATGCAATTCATATATTAAGTTTAATAGGTACATACATTAAAAAGTCAAAAATGAAAAATTAGCTTTTATTCTTAAAAACTATTAAGAATTATTCTGAACTTTGCTACATAGCTGATAGATCACAACTGCTAAACAAAACCCCTCTTCTTAGAAACATACAAATTTGAAAATATCACATTTCTATGTATTAATAATAATAGCTTATCTGTGCAACCCTCTTCTCTGCTACAGCTGTGGTAGTCAGGGGGAATAGTTGGGGATAAGCTTGACATTTCCCACATCATGCTCACTCCTGTCTTTGACAGCGCCCTGATCTCACGTTAGCTGTGTCAACCCTGCCAGCAGCACACAAAGCTTCCAGCCCTGCACTGAGGGGAACAGCTGGAAAATCTCACCAAGGACAATCAGCCCCTGGACAGAACATTTGCTACATTACACTTTTGTCTGAAATTAAAATAAAAACAGAAAGGTAAAAATTCAAGGACTAGGTGAAAAAATTCATCACTGAAAAAAAAAAATCCTTTCTCACTGAGAAGTCAGCACTTTCCACGAGGAATGAAAATCCCAACCTGCTCTGCTCTCTACAGGAAGATATTTGCTAGGACTGGCAGTGGCAAGCAAAGCAGCCGATGGCCACCAGCGGGAAGCATTGGGGACACTGTGCTGCGCGGTAGCACAGGGACGTGTCCCTTCCTTCCAGGCAGCAGAGCACTAAAAGCACACACAACTTCACGTTTAAGTGCTTTAACTCACAGGAATGTGCTGCTGACCTGGGGACTTGGCACAGCACTGTTTGCATTTTTACTGTTTAGAAGTATTTAAAGAATAAACAGATGCCCTGGTATGACACAGCTCCCTCTGCTCGCAAACAGCGCTGGAGCAGCCGCGTCCTTTTTGGGAGCAGAGAGCACCAACACTGCCAGCACAGTGACCCAAGAACGAAGGGCATCTTTAAAACACTGCTGCCTGAGCCAAGTGTTCAGATGTTCTGCGCTTCAGAGTGCTCAGGCTGTCACTCTGCTCTATCACAGACTTCATCTAACTTTGAAAGTTTAATCACCTTTATACAAGCTGTGAGATTTAAGGGATGAGTCAACTAATCAGTTTCAAATAATTACTCAATTAGAAAAACAAGTTGATGGATTCCCTTGAACAGAAGCAGCACAAGGAGAATCACGAAACTAACAGATTTTCAAGCAAACCTAAGATATTAAGGTGGGTTTTTTAATAAAAAACACAGAAAATCATTGATTTTTGTTCTTTAGCAACTATATTTTACGGGAAAAAAAATTCTCACTGAAGTTTTATGATATACTCCAGCGAAAGCTGATTAATTGGCCTGAATCTCCACATTAACAAGCCCTAATCCTCTTGTCAGGAGACCTGCTTACAAGCTTCTCTCCCCAGTGGTGTAAAAGCACTGATGAGAACAGAGATCTGTATCTCAAAAGTACTGTCCAGCCAGCCTGGGATTATCTCTCATCTAAATCTTAACAGCTCTGTAGAAAGCAATTAAACCTCCAAAGTTAGATAAGTCTGTGACAGAGCACAGTATCAGCTCGAGCAGTTTAAGACAGAAAGGCCCAGCACAGAGCTCTGACGTTACTGTTCAAAATGTCTATTTGCTCCTAACACAAGCATCAGTTCAGGGTCCTGGACTTTGTGAAGAGTGTACTTGTATTATAGAGCATCTAACACGTTATCCCCAGCTATTTTAAAAGTGCTTGTATTTTATACAGGCTAGTGAGACACTGCAAGTTGGCTGAAATAGTTATTACATTAATACCCCTTAACAAATTGTCTGTTGTCAAGAATTTGAGGATTGATCCTGCACTTAAATCCTTTAATGCTGTCTCTTTTGTGCAAGTGGAATTTCACTCCGCAGCAGAACCCAGCATAGCTGTAATGTTTTCTGCTACTGTTTGAACTTGTATCATGAGTGTGATGGAGCCACGTCATGCCAGCAAACTAAAAACTACAGTGTTTTTCTGGGCTTTTTTTATTCTTGCTTTAACTGTGAGCAGCCTGGAACACAATTAAACCTCCTATGTCCAGAGCTATAGCAAGATGTCTTAATATGGTTTAATCATCACATCCTCTCTAGATGGCTGTACAGTATTATATATAAACAACAGAAAAAAAGCTATTTTGGTCTCCCCAGAGAATTGCTTGATACAAAGGTTTTGGAAGATGCCTAAATATAGACAGTTCTAGTGAAATCCGGGCCTATGCAAGATAACAACTCTGCACTATTTTTGACTGTTTAACAAAGATGCTGGGAATACAATGACTTCAAAAAAACACTGCTTTGGCTCTCCCCAGCACTAAAGAAAATAGACGAGGTGCTTACAGAGTCATTTAGGTTGGGAAAAAACCGAGCCCAGCCTCTAAGTCTGCACTGCCAAGTCCATCACCAAACCATGTCCCTAAGTGCCACATCTACACATCTTTTAAATACCTTTGCTTCTGAGAGACTCCCATCAACACCACTGTAAAAAACTATCAAACCTCTACTAAGTAGTACATCAATCAAAATAGTGTCATGCAAATCATGATCCATTAAGTACTTCACACTTGATTACCCACGACACTTTAGAGAGGGTCATACATTGATGAGTTGCTTCTCTCTTCTTTGCCCTTTGCTATTTGGAGCACATGACCACTTTCAGTTCATTACGAATGCAAAATTTAGCACAAAGCTCAACTTCAGCAAGAGGAAAACAGCAGCTCAACTGTTTGTCCTTTTCTCCCTTAATCTGCTCAAACTGCATGTTTCCCTATCCTACACAGATCACATCTTTTCAGAAGCGACTTGAGGCACATGCAGGTGCACCCTTGTTGAATCATGGCATTCACTACCGAAGAGGTTCTGAAGGAGGACGATTCAAACCACCTAGGATTTTCCTAGATGCCTTTTTTTCCCCCCCAGCTCTCTCCTAGATGTGAAAATCGAGCTGAAGTTTCCCAGAATGGGTAAGGTTGGAAGGGACCATGGGAGGTTCCCTACTCCAACCTCTCTGCTCAGGCAGGGTCCCATAGAGCACATTACTCAGGATTGTGTCCAGATCTCTTCTGAGTATCTCCAGGGAAGGAGATTTGCCCCTCACTGGGCTAACCTACAAACCCCCAAACATACCAGGAGCCATCTGGAAGCTATTCTTCCACATTTTTCTCACTTACAGCCTGAAGCTTCACAAGGAGGTGCGATCTCACAGCTACATGGGAGACCAACACAGGTGTAATTCCTGGCTCTGCCACCGAGGCTGAGAACAGCTTGCCTGACCTGCCTCTGGCATTCATGGACACAACAGTGTGTATCATGGTCTTAGAGAGGCAAAATCTTTCATTTTCCTCCCAGCTGGTCTGGCCTCACCTTTTGCTCACAAACTTCCAGCTCATCTCTCTGCAGATCATGGGAGATTCCCATGTTATGGATAACCCTCTCACAGGAGTTAATGGCATGAAAGAAGCGGGGAGCAGAGGAAGACAAAGTACAGCTGTTCCTCTGGGCCCCCTAAATTGAAGAGTATAACTACACAGCCAGAGTGTAAGCTTCAATATCCCTGCCTCAGTTTATCCACTTAGAAAGTGGCAATAAGATTCACAATAGATACATCTAAAAGCTGTTGTGAGGTTTAATTAAGCAATAGAGCACTTGGAGATCTCCAGATAACAAGATGCCCATAAAACAAGAGGAGGTGATTATTTCTGATGAAACAAATCATGGCAACAACCTGGCTCAGCAGGGAATACCCAGGGCTGTCTCAACTCTCCTTTTACAGCCTTGATGCAGGAAGCTTGTGGAGATTGTTTACCTGCTCTTTTGCATGTCACGCTTTGCCAGGATGTTCAAGAGGATGCAGCGAAATGCCTGCATGGGCTGCAGGCTCAGAGATGTGAAATACAGCCCCTATTTAAAAATCAAAGAGCTGGGAATCTTCTGTCAACAAGCCTTCCAATAGAGAAGAATAATTTAGCAAGAATAGCTGAAATCTCCCACCTTAGGGTGATCTGGGTAGCTGTCAGGAGAAACTCGTTTTGGCAGTTCCCACATTCTTTTGTCAAACTTCTGTTGTCTGGGAAAGAGTAGAGTGCCAGAAGCCCTTGCAGGTGAATACCTTGGCTGCTTCATGCTCATTTGATTCAGAGCAATAGCGTGTTTATCTAGATGTTTGGAAAGTTATTAATGAGATCAGCAAATCCTTTCCATGTATAAACTGTAAATCACCTTCAGCAATGCCATGTAAATTATCAAGTCAAGTGAGAACATGCTTATTTATCTGTGATAGTCTTCTATCACCAATAAATAAAAGCAAGACAGGGAATTACCTCAGGAGAAAATAGCTCTGAAGAACAGTCTGTTAGGTCACCAACAGAAACACCAGCACAGCAGAACCCCTGTAAAGCCGTGTATCATGACACCCTGAAGGATATGCCAGGAGCGGCACTGCGCCAGTCCAGAGGCAGAAGGAAAGCACCTCTCGCTGCTGACCCCATTCAGGTGCACTCAGAATGCTTTCCACCACTCTGGTGCATCAGCACTTGCTCTGCAGAGAGTGCATGTCTCCCCCAAGGCTGCATTCAGTGCCTCTTCATCCTCACACATGCCTGCAGACTGAGGGAAAGGCATTGGATGTACACAGGCTGGTTTGAAAGACCTACTGTCACAGCCCCAGCAAGCAAGAGGTTCAGAAAAAGAAGAGCCAGAGAGAGACCAGTTTTATGAGTGGCTGGTGGGGGCTCTGGGTAAGAAGAACTAGAATTTGAGCTGGACTCAGCTTTTAAATCCTCTGCTATCTTGAATTTGTAAGATGTATGGTATCTTTATATCAGAGCTCTGCCCAACCATCTTCCAAGTCCAGACAACCCACAGATTTACAACACAGCTGCTGCTCCAGGAGTACAGGATTTGGCCCAGTTGTGCAATGGGCATATCACCTGGTAAAAGTTTAAAGTAGGAGTTTTTATGGAGGCAGCCATTTAATGAATACTTCAGGCCAAGTTTTTCTTCAAAAGTCCTGCAGAAAGTCTCCCTTTGTATGAGAAGGTAAATTAGAGAGTATATGAAATTAAATAAAGTCCTGGGGAAAAGAAGCCGATGTCAAGCATGACCAAAAATATTTGGGATAGCTCTCTTCTCTCCCAGCTTAGTCTTTGCCAGACAGTTCCAGGGAGGCTCTCAGAAGACACACCAGTGAGCAGTGGAAAGGATGAATTATGAGAGGATGGCTGGGGTCTCTCACTTGCTCCAGGGGAAGCATCCGGAGTGTGAATCCACCTGTACCAGAGCAAAGCCACAGTGGCCTACATGGCCACTGCATGGTGGAGGTGGCTGTTGCTCCTGTGGGAGATGGAGCTCACACTCTGGGCGCTGCAGGAGGCTCAAACCATGGCATGATAACACCGTTTCAAGACAAGACCAGCTCCCAGCACGAGGAATGAGCCCACAGCTGAGCTAACTGCTAAAGCAAATAAAGACTTCTCAGGTGACTGGGTTAATGCCAGCCAAAGCTGATGAACAAATGAGGGAGTTCTTCCCTCTCTCCATGTAGATCCCAGGATGCCAGCCCCATCCCCAGTGGGGCTTTGCCACACTGCCCCGAGCCTCCTGCAGCCCTGGTCACCAGAGCAGGTACCCAGAGGGCGCACACAGTCCCCAGGCTGGGATACAGGTCAGGACACAGCCCAGCCTGCAGAGCCTTCACCCGGCAGTGGTGACACACAAGAAGGAAAGCTTCCCTTCGAATTCCTGCTGGATGTTGTACAGCTGCTAATTAGGAGAAAGTGACAAAATAAACACAGTTTTGCTTCTCATCTGGAAAAGCATCTGTCTCCAACAAAACTACTGGCAAATAAACTCAACAACAACATTCCATTTTGGCTCAGAGGCCCCCATGGTTGACGTGATTGAGCTATTTATTCAAATATCTGCATGATACATAAATTAGTGGAAGATAATAAAGAAATTAATTGTGGTAACCATGGAGCTATTTAGAAATGGCCAAAAGCACCACTGACTTCAGTCCAGGCCACAAAAATTTACTGCAGCAAAGATATCTGGTGGCGAGCCTGGAGCTGGCGTGTGACTCACATCCGCCCTGATCACCTCGCGCTCTTCCTGATATGATAACTTATCAGCTCAGAGTTCTTATAAGCACTACTTTATCTACTCTCACTAAACCATATCAAGACTTAATTTTGCCTCAACAATTAAAAAAATGCTATCACCAACATCCCAATTGTATCTAAGACAGCTTAGGAGAGTGAGGTTTCAAAATGCAGTCGACAAGGTGATCTTGCACAAGTTAAACAAATTTACTTGGGTATGCAAGACAATCTGTTTTCAGCATCTATTTCTCACTTTTCAAGAGATCCCAAAGTCACACAGAGTAACCTCACTCCTACCTTCAGCCAAGACAGAAGACCTGAGACAGAAATGGATTTTTTTTCCCCTTCTTCTCTCTGCCTCTGTCAGGAGCTTCTTCCCAAAATAGAAAAAAAATACCTTGCAAAACTTCATTGCCTGCCTGGTGTTCCTCTGACTGTCGAGTTTCATACAGTGAGGCACCTTACAGCTACAAATGGAGAATCCTCAAGAGCAGCCCCAGCACCCACCTATGACCAGGAGCGCCTTTTCCCCCATGCCCCTCCCACAGAAGGGTTACTTGCACTCTGCCTTTAAGCACCAAAACTGAGTTCCCAGAGGATTTGTTAGGTTGCCCCAGCAAGGAGTTCTCCAGGGACCATCTGCTTGAATTTGCAAGCACTTCATCACTCGTTTACCAAAATTTTTATTAGACTATTAAAAACCCATAGGAGGGCCTGTACTTTCAAAAACAAGTGCTCAGCTCAGCATAGTAGTTTTCCATGTTCCTCACTTGTAATTACTTAGCGCTTCCTCTTGCATGCATTCATTAAGAAATATAAATTTAAATAAACAAACCCCGGATTTTCTAGCAGAACCAAACCATTAAATTTGTACATAATCAAAACTTGAGGCAGTTAAGCAGAACAGGAGGAAATGTGCTGGCTGCAATGAATTAGTTATGGCGTGTCTGATGTGCCAAGTTTATTTTCTAGACATATTTTTCCTATGTGAAGGTGCAGCCAAACAGCAGCCACTAATGGATCAGTAAATCTGCACAGTGGCAGGCAGAGCCCCAAATACATGAGATCAGCAACCAACTGGGGAAAGAGGGGAGATGGGTTTTTTGCTATATTTTATTCTTATGCATTTACTTATGTTTTGTGAATGTGACACTTAGAGCTATTTTTGCAGTTGTACCCAACTCATCAGGGGAGATAAGCAATCTTTTATAAGACCCATATGAATCACTTTTGTCAACATCAAGTGGGTTTTGGTATGCAAACACTTAGTGACTTTATTCAGGCATGCACCAAAGATGCCAAGGCCAGAAGACAGAGCAGATGCTCTGGTATATTAAAAGGTTTCCCAGCAATGCTGTCAAGGAGCAGCCTCAGCATCCGGACACCTCAGTAGTTACCTGAACACTCAGAGAGCTGCTGCTGACTCATAACCCAATTGCACTGGAAATTCTGCAACTGGGGAGCACAGGCACTGCCCCAGAGCTCCTCCGCCTTGCTACACACAGAGAGTCCATTTGCAATTCAAACCACTCACGGACTCAAGGTCAGAGTTTCCAAGTTTCAAGAATTCTTCGTAAGTGCCAAGTCTAAAGCACGGATACCAACAGATTGATTTTTTAGCGTCTACCTGAAGAAAGCAAAGATGAAGGCTATCATTAGTTCAGCTTCTTGAGGGGGACTTCCCTGTCAGTGTGTGTTAGTGACTCGTTAAACAAAATGTTCTGCAGTAAATCACATGGAAACGTGAACTCAGCAAATGCCAGAGGCAATGACAGGCGGATACGAATGACAATCAGAAAGGCGTGTCCGGATGCTTGAGGTATGATAAAGTGCTTGTGAAATTTCACCTGCCCGGATTGGAACAGAGGTTGTGGCCTTCAGAAAAAAAAAAAAAAACCTCGAAAAGAAAAAAAACAAGGAAAAAAAAAGCACTTGATGTGCTAATTAGAAAGTAAACTCTGGGTCTGAACAGACATCCAAATATTCCAGCCTCAGCGGGGAATAAAACCTAGAGATTGTGGGAATTAGTCTGAATCAGACCTCACTAAATGGTCATGGCAAGGCTGGAAGAAGACAGTGCAAGCCAACAGTTACTGCAAGCACCTCTTTAGTCAGAGGGAAGACTGAATTCTTTTCACATAATCATTCATTTGTACTCACAGGCTTCTAAAATAGATTTAGCAGACCTCTGTTAGCCTTCTTTGAGCTGCTTTTGACGTCTTAGAAAATACATGGAGCTGATAACAATCCTTGCAAATTTTGAGAAAGAAAAGCAGACAGACACATACCTTAGCTGATTAAATGTTGAACATTAACAACATCCATTACCATCACCAGCAGCTAGAGATGACTAACAAAGAGGAACATGAAATCACATTACGGCATTCAGCAAACCTTCAGAAAATGCTACTTTTCACAGTCAAAAATAGCATACCTTACCAGCCCAGATTTCATCAGCCCATTCTGTCAGCAGTAAAAGCTGCTTTCTAGGCCACAGCATTTTCCATTAATGCAATCTGATTTGCCATTGCATTTTGAGAAAGCTAAGGTGAATGTGTGATACTGAGAGAGGACGGTCGGTAATCCAGAAATGAAAGCCTGAAACTCCTCATGTAGGGCAAGGTCAAAGAACAGCTGCCCATGGAAACCCCCACACAGAGAGACGTGCACACCATGTTCTAACTGGTATTCCCAGGAGCTTTGTACTAAGGGTATTTTAAATAAACAGCAATAAAGGATTTAAAAAATGTGGAGATAATGACTTCTCATATGGCTTTATTACTGCTTGCGCTTACAAATACGTCACCTGGGTAGTTTTATCTCCCACATTAGTTGATATTTAGGAAGTTCTGATTATTACTCACACTGTTCTGAGTGTTATATCTGTTCCTAGCAACTGAGAGAAGAAAACAAGCCAAAATAAAACACAGTGGTATTTTTGAAGCCACAATGTAATATCTACCTGGGATGAAATCCTGCCTGTGTGTTTCTAAGAACTGTGGTACCCATAGAGAAGTAGTGATCAAAGAGCTGGTGGCAGTTTTTGATAAAGACAACTATCCCTCATAAGCTACTGGCAAACTAAACAAAAATTAACAAGCTCCATAAAGCAATTAAAATCCAAAGTGTAAAGCAGATGTAATGACTCAACAGCCTGATCACTGCTCTCATAAAACCACCCTCATAATGCATGGCCTGAGTCTCCTCACCTTGATATCACCATAAAATTAAGTAGCAAATCGAAATTCTCATCATTAGTGGTGTTTTACTGATAGAAAAGTTGTAAGGCAGGAGAAGCAGAGCCAAGGGCTGTGTACTGAGGAGCCTCACAAGAAACCAGATGCGTGCACCACAGGATGTCTGAGTTTGGCTCCATCAGGTGTCCCTGTTCAGGCCAAAGGCCAGCTATCAGCACTGCATGCTGCTTTATCAATCCCACCCTCTAAAGGCAATTAAGTGGGCACTGTCACTCACATCCTAGAGGCAAAGCACATCCCTCCTGGCAGTGAAAAAAAGCCTGGAATGATTCTCCAGCGGGTTTAAAAAAAACCAAAACAAACAGAACCAAAAAAAAAAAAATTCAACTAACCAAACAACCCCCATCCCAAACTGCAGAAGGGAACAAACACCATGTAAACCCCTAATTTCTGTATTTTAAACTGGTGGACATTACTGGGTGGACAGCCCTCCTCTTTCCATCCTGCCCTCTGCACTGCCAATAGAATACTGCTTACAACTTGATGTGATTCAGCCTTAAGAGAACATTCTCATTCTAGACTTGTACCCAGCTGAAAAGTTTGAAAGATGTTGTAAGACTCAATACAATAAAACAACTGTCCTTGGTCTCCCAGATAACAAGGCTTTTTTAGTGTTTAAAATAACCAATACACATTCCATGCATATTTAAAGACATCTTTGTATTATTTCTTTATAAAGACAACTTTGGCCCTCACAAAAGAGGCTGTTCATGGTGTTAGGTAATGCAGAGTATATAATAATTGGGCAATACCTCACACTTATTTTGGAATGCTAATTCAGACAGAGCCCAGCTCTCACTGCACAGACTGTCACTTGCTGACTCTTTAGAGGGGTGGCAGTGAATCAGGAACACAACAGCACATTTGTGAGGTGAATTTCAAGCATGCTTGGGTGTCACAGTATGGCTTGAGCAGTGCCCCTGAACCACCAAAGCTGATGGGTTGAGATTTAACCACCTAGTGTTAGGCGGTAGATGTCATCAGCAGTTTGGGATCAGCTTTTAACTTCGGATGGAGTAAGAGAGTTCAAAAATTAACTAGACACTCCCTGCCACTATCCACCACCAAGCCTCTGCCAGGAATGAAACAGCTCTTACTCTCTGCTTATGCAGCTTGTATCAAAGCTAGCCCTCAAATTCATGATATTAAAGAGTCCATGCTGCATAGTAAGTTGGGACACCGCCTGCCTGCAGAAAATACAAGGAGCATGTTTAAACAAATGGAATGACCCATAAAGCACAAACTTTCCCAGCTTGGGTTGGAACAGAGGAACTCAAAGCAGTTGAGGATTTGCATAGATGCCACTGCAGCCCTCCCTCCTGCTCTCCTGAAGCCATTCCTGAGGCTGTGCCCTGAGACATGCCTGGAGGAAGGCTGAGAAGGGAAAAGTCGAGCCTGGCTCCGGCACCACCCAGCAGTACAAGCAACTGGAGGCATCAGAGCGGTGCCCTCTGAAGTTGGAGATTGCTCAAGGAGCCTGGGGCTCCAGGATTCAGTGGGGCAGCCTCGGGCTTCTGCTGTGTGCTGGCTGGCACTGGCTTCTCAGGGCCCCAGAGTCTGCTGAGCCCTCTGTACTTGCCCTTGGGACTGCAGGGGCTGGCTCCGCAAGGCTCTGGGTGCTTCGAGCTGAGAGCAGCCCCGTGGGAAAAGGCATGGCTTTACAGCACCTCTCTACTCTTTAAAATCTTCAAATCTACTCTTTAGCAAAGCCTGGTCCACAGCCCCATTCCTTTCCTTCCCATCCCATCAGTACTATCTGGACCACAACTAGAGTTAGTCAAACCCTTGCTATCCTTAGCAGTTTAAGTACATCAGTTTGCCAGACTGAGCCCAGTAAAGCCACCAGCAACGTACTGTGACTTCCTCCCCTTATGCTTCCTTAAGGCACCCTTACATTGCCTTTCCCCTTTCTCAAAATGAAACTTGGTTAAATCAACACAAAATTAAATACAGAGAACCAGAAAGACCCTTCTTTCCTTTAAAGACTTTCCACTGACAAGAGACAAGTATTTTTGGTGACTGGTGTTTTTTATGAGCTGGGCAACCGCATACAGTTCTACAAAAGACCCCATTCAGGTTTTGATTATTTATGTGCTTCTTTCTTCCACAAAAAGATGCACTGAAACAGACAGAAGCTCCCACAGCCAAGCCCTGCTGTGAGCACCAACCCTGGGGCTCAGGTGAGGACTCTGGGCACTGCCACCTCCACTCAGCTGACACATCCCTTCTCACCGCTCGGGAAACGTCACTGTTGACCCCAGCCCTTATTTCCTGCTACTCCCTCCCTGTTGCAATGGCATTCCCAGCAAGAGCTTTAAATAACAGCCTGGGGTACAAGAAGAGTGACTAACTCTTTACATTTCCAGTCATACACGGTGATCTTCCAACAGCAACAGCACTGACAAGCCCTTCCTGCAATACGCTATTTAGCCGACGTTTTTTCTGTGGAAAGATGCTCGTAATCATATCTTAGAGCAATTAGAAACACAAATTGTTTTTCCCTTTCTCCTCCCAGGCACTGGCTGGCTGTGCCCTTGAAGCACAGCCAGCCCAGCCAGGACAGGTAGGGCCAGCTGCCGCAGGGAGCAGGGAAGCAGGAAGGGCTGAGGCCCCAGGGGATGAGACCTCAGCTCAGCCTGCTGGGATTCAGCAGGATTGCTCTGCAAATGAGGGCTCAGGCAGGAATGGCTGGGTCAGGACCAGATGAAACTAAGCAGATGAGCAAGAAAGGATGATATTTAAATGGGGAAGAGCATCCCAGTGGCCAGGGCAGGTGGCAACCCACCATGAGAAGATGCCCTCATTAGGGCTCAGTGTTTTTCAGACAAGGTTTACTAGAGAGGTACTGGGGAGCAAAGCACCCACCTCACATGGGAAAGTGAGCTCCTAATGTAAGGTAAACAGGGTCACTGTAAACTTGTCATATTTTATTGCCTTGGTATTGCAGACACCCACGAGAACACCACAATAGTCTTTATGACTCTAAGAAACTTCAAAATGTTTACACTAAAATCAGCATGATCTCTCAGCTAAAAAATATACTTCCAGTTTTATTAAAACTAAAATCCCAGTGATTTGCTCACATGCACATGATTCAAAGGAACAGTCCTTCTCTGGCACTTCCCTAAGCTCAGGAGTTTATACTAGCAAACAAAATGAGTGTTGTAGGTTGAAGTTACTCTTTGATCTGGTAAATAAATCCATAGTAAATTCAGGTTCAATTACAGTATTTAAATTTATGACATCTACAGTGCTTTAAGAAGTTAGTGACAAATGCCAGTTTCATATAGAAAACATGTATTAACCTGCACAAGCCACAAAAAAAAGAAAAATCAATTGGCTCTTTATAGATGTATCAAAATGTACTCTGACAGTTTTATACAGTCTTTTACATGCATTTGTCAATACATTTGATTGCAGCTGTAGATACTGTGAACCCACTGTTACAAAGAAGTTTCTAGTTTGATACACTGAAAAGTAAAATTTGCTTTACTGATACACCTACATGCATATTCACCAATGCAGTCATTGTTACTGCCAAAATTTCATTTGCATGCAAAATACCTCTGGTGCAAATTACCAATAACATAAGGGAGCCCATGAAATGTTAAAGACTTCAAAGGATGAGAGAAAAACTATTTGCATTTTGGGCCTGATCCAAAGCACATTAAAGCCAAGAGGAATCTTTCCATTGGCCGCAACAGATGTTCTGACTCGAGGAAGTTTTGATGCAAGTCATTGACATAACAGCAGACCAGCAAGACCACAAAATCCACTTTCTGAAGAAACCGAAAGTTAACTTTGCCAAATACTGGTTTACTGCATGGCAGTTGTCTCTCAGTTTCTCCCAGGACAATCTCTGCTGCCTCTCTTGCTGTCCACAGCACGTCTTCCTGTTTGATAGCCCACTTTCATCCCATTTTTACACCTACACTTTCTTCTCTCTTGTTCATGCCTTTTAATTTCTTTCTCGCTGTGCAGATACATAACTTAATAATAGCGTTTTTTAGTTCCACAGAAGTGACATATGAGACAATGCAAAACAATTTACAGGACAATACAAAAACTGTCAAAATGCGTTTTGATAAATCGCTACATATAGAGCATCAGCTGCTTTCAGTCCTTGAAAGACTGCTGATGGGTCTCGGTCTCCTAACAGATGTAAGCTGCTAGCTGCTCATCTGTTTGACAATAATCAGCTTAATCAATATTGCTTCAGCAATCTCTGTTCTATTCCATCAATGCTTTAGGTACAACTTTTCATATGGCATGAACATCACAATGGCTCCTACTTCAGGGCAGAAAAAAACCTGTTCACAGTAAGGACAGGAAGCACAGTGTGGTAAATGAAAACAAGTGACTGGACTTGCAACAGTGCAGCTACCAGGTAGATAAATAACAGCATGTTTATTTACATAAACTTGAATAATTTATTCCTTTTAGGAAGGAACATTTTTCCTAGTGTGACCCAAAAAGAAATGAACTAGTAAAAGGAGCATTTCTCTAGCACAAACATTATTAGCAAATGCCATATCTATTCTGTGTGTCACCAGTAAGCAAAAACAAACCCCTGCAATAAAACAAAACCAAAACAACAACAACAACAAAAAAGTACTACGACATAATGCACATTTTTCTTCCTCTCTATACTTCAAAATCATAAGCACTCCTCATATTTCACAGTAAATGGTTTTATTTCTTGGTTCCCGCAGCTCAGGTAATGATATCATAACTCAATGGTGGTGCAAGGCTCACTATAGCTCTGACCTCATAAACAATTTTAATATCCCTTCTCCACATCCTAACAGATACAGGACTGCACCTGAGCAGACACTATCTCCTCAAGAGTTACCTGTTTATTCAACTTATAAGTGAGCACATGTGCTCCACATTAAAACCAAACTGGATGCAAAGAGAAGGCTTCTGTTGGCATAAGGGGACCATCTTTCAACAAGCTGAGGTACGTCTGCCAAGGATCTCAGGTGCACGGGACGGAATGCAGAATTAAACCAAAACACAGCACAGACCCACAAAGCAAGTACACCACATCTGCTGTGCATATCCACTCTGGGCTGCTCCGAGTGTCCGGGACAGCATTGCTCCACGGCGAGGAGAGCAGCCCTGCTGCAACGGGGGCAGGGGAAGGACCCAGGCAGAGCAGCATCTCTGCTCATCTTTCCAGGTGAGCCAGTGACAGGCAGAGCTCTTCATGGCTACTCCACAGCACCCCTGACATACCCTGTCATTACCACGGGCTCAGATACTCAGAGGGGATACTAAAGCCAGTAAAATGAAGCTATGAATCTCTTACGTAGAGCCATGATTCACTGGAAAAGCCAGGGCCTGTTCAGGGTCCCTCTGGCTCTGTGAAGGATGGGAACAAACAGAGAGGGCTTGACACCTAAAGAAGGTTCTGTTTAGCTGAAAGGAGCTGGTTAAACTGGAAAGCTGAACAGCACAGCAAGAGCCCTAGTAGCCAAGAGACCTCTTCAGACTGAAAAAGTTTCTCTTGAGGGAAAGAAGTCTGGAGACAGTATGATCAAGTCCCTCTTTCTAGGTCAGACCTCAAGAGCTACTTTTCAGCTGTAAGACAATGGTGATCCCATAACGACTGTACAAGAGCACTTACCACAAGAGACACAGGTGGAGATGATCCCAGTCAGCCTATTCCCAGCCCCACAGGAGGATAATCTGTAGTTCAACTATGGGTGTCTAACTTATTCTGAAAATCCTCTGATACTGAGATTCCCCCACATTCCTGGGCAATCTGCACTGGCACTACAGATCTCAGTATTTATAATTTTTTTTCCTTGGGTCTAGCATAACCTCTTGTTTTTGCAATTTAAGCCCTGTTTATCAGCTCCGTCTTTGCAGCCAACTTCTGCATCCCTCTGGTTAAAAAAGAAAGGTGAGAGACATTTCAAGGTATCTTCAGCTTTAGCAAGTCCAACCTTTGAACTCCTAAAAATTCTGGTCAGTAAGCCATAACATGGGCAGAAGGGATGCCTTAGTCTCTAAAGCCTGCTTAACAGCTACAAATCTATCAATCAAGCTCTGGACTACCTAGAAAGCCACTGCCTACTGTTTCAATTACTTCCTTCTGGAGTAAGGCCAAAATAAGCTTGTTGATGTGAATAGGTAGAACAGAATCTCGTACTTTAAAAAAGTCTCTTTGAGAAATAAATTGAGAAGTGCTCTCAAAAATTTATTTCTCCTTACCGTACCAGGAGGACTTCTTTGTTATTGAAGGTCTGCCTTCAAGACTCATGCTGCTGAGCTCAGGGCAATAAATAATTTGAGAAATCACATACAGACTAAACAAAGACAAAGGAATTAGAACCTAATACAGAAAGAAGGAGCACGTCAAATCAGCACTGGGCCATCTTGACAGTATCTCTATAAAGCATCAGTAATGATTAATAAACTTGAATTTATGCCATAGTTCTGGCTTTCCAGAAGGATTTTACATAAAAAAACAGCAAGAAAAAATACCTGGCAGAGGGCAGGGGTTATTTTCCAAAAACAGTAATTTTCTATTTCATTGGCACAACTCATCCATAGCCTCACTATCTGGCTGACAACTTCCCTGGACAAAATCAATCAGAGCAGTGGCACCAAGCAGGGCCAAGTCTCCAGACTGCAGAAAACTCCTAGGAAACACTAGGAGTCTTCTTCCGATTCCTGCCAACACTCTAGCAGGGGAGAGGAGGAGCTTTCATCCTTTTAATCATAAAGAGCTATAGGTAAATTGTCAGAGTATCACACCTCCATATACACTTCAGATTTTTTTTATAATGGGCAAATTCTGCCCTCTTCTATAACTCTGACAACCCCTGCTAACTCTGAGTGACATAGATATAGTATTTGACCTAATTGCATTTTAAAGCCCAACTAAGGTTCTTGCACTCTAAGCTGAGACAGACAATTTTTTTTCTTTGCCCTACCCACAAGTCCCTGTGACACAATACTTCTGACACATTGCAAATTTCTGAAGAATTATTCCTTCCAAACAAGTATCTTCCTTGTTATTTAGCCAGGCTGAAGGGCAGTTCACTGTCATTTATGGCACAGGCACAGAGAGGAGTGAATAGCAATTACTCAGCATTTGTTAAAGAGAAGGCCTCACCTTTAATAATTGCACAGTCACATTTCTTTCCACAGGGCAACCAGAACTCCGGAAAGGAGACTTGCTGATTGACACAAATATGTTTGTATTTCAAAGGGCAAACTACAAAGTCAAATAAAAGGCAGTGTTTGCACAAGAGTTAACTTTGTCATTCGGCATTCTCAAAGAGCTCAGCAATCCCATGGAAAAATGTCTCTCCTCAGTTACAGTAGATTTTTGACTCAAACTTTAATACAGGTGTATGGAGAGGTCAAATTAGCATGATTGCTGCAAAAGGCTAGCTAAACACACAGTCACAAGAAAGAGGAGTGAGTGGCAACCTTTAAAGAAGCAGAGGAACATAGTGGACAGAACTCCTGCCCCCCATATTCCCACAGTGAGCTGGGAGCTGCTAAAAACTCAGCACAAGTTAGAGCAGCAGGGTCCTCTGATTGCACTGATGGACAAACCATTGCCCAACTGAACAGGAAAGAGGGAGGAGGTCTCCTTTTGCACACTCCCATACCCCAATTACAGTAATCTCGAACTAAAAACACCAGTTCTGCACAGTCGCTGCCTCAGCGCAGCCTAATGGGAAGGAGATGAGATAATAAGGCCACATACTGCTCATGGGACTGCACCACTCCTGTTAAGACAAGGGCAGGTCCCTGCAGTGCTGGACCAACCCACAGTGCACCTCCACCAGCCTCTGTCACAGCCAGTGCTGCTGTTCCACAGTGGACAAAGGCTCCTGCCCCTTTCTGGAGCTGGCCAGCCGCCTTCCTTGGCACAGCTGTGGCCGTGCTCCTTTCCATTCTGCTGCTGTGACTGTAGGTGGATTTTGTTCTCCTTTCTCTCCCAAATTAAAGAATCCTAAAGCTACAAATGGGTGCTTTCACAGTGCCCACAACCCTTTGAGCTCACTTTCCCAAGCTATTGGGTGTGTTGAATTCAAGGCTACCAAGTATATTAATTCTGGGCACATTAAAACTGGGCACTGAGAGCACATCTTCAAAGAGCCACTGAGAACTTTAAGGCGAACCAACTAAAAGGTTACAGGATCTGCACATGGGTAGATTCAGACGAAAATGATGGAAACAGTCTTGCAGGTAATTAGTGATGCACCTTCAGTTATACAGGCTGACTTCACCCCTGTAGCTGATTGCTTTAAACTTTCTTCCCCACGTAGAGAGGCCTTTGAACCTCAAAGCATTACAAAACTGTACATTATCAGCCATGTCTATAGGCATGTGTGTTACACTCAGCACCCACTGAAGTGTCATGTCCAGCCAAAATACTGGATCCAGTATTTTAATCTTGTATGGATTTTTGGAAGTAGTCCAAATTTGGGTCAGCCTGACACAACTGCACCTGGGAGTAGCAGAGGTTTCTAATGTGCCATGGGAATGACTTCAGCAACACACCGCAAAAAAAAGTTCTTTCACATTAAGTGTAACTGTTGCTACTCTAAGATTAAATATTACCTGGAAATTACACTCATTAACTGCAGAGTCCTTGATTAATGAGCAGGTGGAGTGCACACAGGGACCTGGTCCTGATTTCAGCTGTCTTATTAGCTCTACCCTGGACACTACTGATCACCACAAAAATAAATGAGGAAATCCAATAACTAATTAGAGTGGACAAAATGTGTCAACCTAATAACTGTGTTAGGGTACTTCAGAGATTAAGGGAAGGCTGGCAGATGTGCAACATGCAAATACTGAAGCCACTAAAAAGAAACAGCAACAGAACTCTGCTATCTTCTGGTATCTCTGGTGAGCGGCTCCAGAGCCATTCTGATTACTGCAATCATTTTTTCATTGTTTTAACAGTGGTGGACAGAGGAGGACCCTGTGGTGCTCCCCCCACTCCCAAGGCAGGGGCTGTCTTTCCTCAGGGAACGGACACTGAGCTCTGCCAAAGGCCCGGGGAGGGAGGTCTGTATCAGTGAGCAGGAGCCTGGCAAAGGGAAAGCCAAGGACAGGAGGGAGTATCCCACGCCAGCTCCGGGAGGGAGCTGCTGCAGGTGTGCGGGCACGCGGGCTGGGGCTCACACGGGGAAGCCAGAACCACCCTCTGCAGTTTGTCGGCAAACACAGCTGGATCTAAGCATCTCCTGCTACACTTATCCCGCAGCCACTGCCTCCAAGCGTTTCTGTCAAACAGTAGGGACTGCCCACACACCCTCTTTTTAATTTGTGTTTACTTGTCTCTTCAAAAAGCCCAAAGAAATCTTCTACACACAGCAGCTAAGTACAACAGGACTCAAGCATCAGAAGAGGAGTTCAGCCAACTTGTGCCCTACGATTGATCTCCTATTTCTCCCTCCACTCTCCTTCTAATCCTGTTTATAATTACACAAGCTGCCTGATCTTCCCAAAGCTATCAATTCCCCCAAATCCATTTTCAAATTGCCGTCCTTGAAAGAGCCTGGGCACTGGATCAAGCAGTCTCGGCTTAACGCAACCCACGCCACTATTGATGGCTCCCCTGAAATGCCGGGGTGCAGCCCGCCAGACCCCGAGCAAGGGCTGCCAAGACCCAGCCCCAGCAGAGATCAGGCGAGGAGAAGGTATTGATCCGCTCCTTTTAACATGCTAATTTTCCCAGTGGCTGCTTCAGTCATTGCCAGGCTGGACACTTCAAAAGGAAACTGTTTTCAAAGCAGCGATGTCTTTTTCAGCAGCAGAAAAACTTAAACTGAAAACAAATGAATTCAAGCCCCAAGTTCACAGAAGCACTCGTAGGTATTCTTCAGCTCCCCAGACAGAGATGTTTGATGTATAGAAAGACAGACTTGTTAATTAGGGTTATTAAAATGTGGCCTGGCAAAAATCCTCTGGGATTTAAAATAAGAAAATCCACGCCCTCTAAGTGCTCACTTAAATATAAAGATAGCCTGTACTTGTATCAAAAATATTCAGCCATAACCTCTGGAAGTGTTCCATTGATTCCCCCACGCATGCACTTCTTAGGACAAGAATATAATGTATTTAAAATTAAATTTCTGTAATTCAATTTCTGTAATTCAGCACCAACACTGGAGAACATTTTGGCCTTTCCTAGCATTGATAACGGGGAAAATAAAGGCAATTGTTCAATCCCTTCAGACAGCTGAGAACACACAGCGAAGGCCAGACAAAACCCTCGGTGTGACAGAGACATTATTAAAGTATTTCGGGAAGCAGCAGCGTTATTGACTGACGCCTCTGCTACCAACACTCGCCTTTCAATCACGGGCTAAATACAATGCCAGGAACGGATACAATGGCAGGTTTTAATTAACGGTCTGGGCAAGTACTGAACTATGTCACATACACAAGTTTTGCAGGCAGAACAGAAATCGAGTGTTTTGCGTCAGTGTTTGTGGCTCGCATCATGCTCCTAGGAAAACCTGATATGAACTGTGAAAAGCAGAAGTGCTCTCCAAGCTAAGGGAGATAAGCTGTAGCTCTGACCCACAGCGTATTACCTTGTTTTCAAAGATTGAAGAGCCAAAAACTTAAATTTCCCTTGAAATATGTCTTTATTTCAAAGTGTAGGAAGAGCTTAAGTCAACAAGCTCAGCCTGCTCCTTCTCTGGACCCTGGCCCGGGACAGCCAGAACCCACTGAGCCCAGCGCTGGCTGCACCAGCAGCACCAGCCGCCCCCCTCCATGCTCACCTGCCCTGGCACAGGAGGGAATTCGGGATGCTGCTGACCTCTAACCCCCAGCTGCAGGAGAGAATAGGCAAATGGGAAGAACTGACTGTCAATCTGACATTTGCTCTGGAGCAGGCAGCAGCATCACAGCAAACTCATTCACAGAAACAAGGCATGAGGAGATAACAGAAAGTACAAGCAAAATGGAACTTGCTTCCTTGCCACTAAATTGTCAGTTTTATGGGACTTCATGCTGAACGGTATGAAAAAAAATCCAATTTGCTTTGAAGCACATTAGTCTAACATCCTAATTATTGTTTACATTGCCATTTGCCTTCTATTAAGAATTGAATAATTACCCAGCACTCCATAGTTTAAAAATACAAGCAAACAGGATTATCTGGGTAATTAAGACACTGTACTGCAGCTTTGTAGTGTGGCTGTACAAAGCTTTCACATATACAAGCAGACGCAATCTCCTTAGCCCAAATGATGTTTTAAGGATGTGTAAGATGGGTCCCTCATTAGGAAAAGGTGAGTGATAGCTTTTGGCAAGTGAGGAGGGGTAGAAGCTTTCTGCACCTAGGACACTACACTCAGCCTTCACTCTGCTCTTTTCTCAGTCACAGACATCCTGTGTGCCTCTGGGAAAGTTACCCAGTCCATCCTCCAGCTCCTGCAGCACAGGAGCATCCTTCCTCCTCCTCCTCCTGCCCAGGACCCCATCTTTGCCCAGGCTGCTGAAGCTGCTGCCTCTTCCCAGCCCAAGCTGTGCAGAACCAGGCCCCCAGTGAATACAAAGCCTGTTTCCCAGAACAGCTCTTTCACTGGGTTTGTACAGATTAACTCAGTGTTAGTGGGATTTAAACCCACCCATCTAAGGGAAGTATAACAAGCAGACCAGCAAATGGAGTTTTTTCTAGGCATCCATGACTAAATGAGCCAAAGCAAATACCAACTGTATAGTATAGCTTTTTTTTTTTGCCTTTTTTTTCTCCAAACCTTAATAGCCCATCCATATTGTACTTTGAACAGCACGACCTCCCCTTCTGGGTGACTATTAGGACAAAAGCAAAGTTTTTGCACGTTCCTTTGTTGTTTTAAAGAGCCTTTCCTCCATTTAATTACACCACCAAGTTTCACACTGCGCAGTTTACTACCCCTGTGAAATTACCTTCAAGTTAAACACTAATTGGACATCCAACAAAAACGAAAACCCCCCACAACCATGTTTTTCCTTCTGGCTTCTTATAGGATGTAGCCCCAACACGATTGGGGTCCCAATTTCATACCACTGATTTATAAAGACACAAAATGAAAAACAGTCCTTTAAAGAAATACAGTACATTCATGCAGCATGTGTTCTAACTTATATCAATAAACCTTTCAACAAATCCATTCTGAACAAGCCTGTGTTTTGGGAGCATTTAATGAGCCTCAGCTTTATTTCAAGCCAAAGGCAATTTTAAGTAAAGTTGAAATAAAGAAAAGTTAAAAAGAAAAGAAAGCCACTAAAACCAAAAATAAAATAAAATATGGGTTCTTGTATAATCATGAGGCTTAAGAAAGCAGAACTTTTCTCACAGATTATTTTCATTCAATAAATAAAGACAGCAGAGCATTTCTGCATGTTTGCTTACCCAAGTGCTGGAGCCCCTTTTCACCACACTACAACCATGGGCCAAGGCCAGCCCAGACAGCCCAGGGAAGGGCACTAGCCCAGGCCTGAGCAGGTACTTGGCATAAAGCATAGGAAATGTCAAAATGTAATGCTGCTTTCTTACGCCCCCAGTGCCCACTTACAGCCCAGAGGGGATCCCACCTCCTGAACCTCACCATCCCCCCAGCTGCGGATGCAGCTACAGAAGAGCTTGGTGATCACAGGTGATCACCTGGAGGAGATGACACCCAAGGGCCTGCAGCCCCTCCAGGCATGAGAAGTGGCACTTCCACACCCCAGCCATTATTTTGCAGAGGTGGTCAGGGTTTGAGCACAGCACCGTCCCACACACCAGCTGGAAGGGAGCTGCACACCGGGGCAAGAGCAACAATCAGCCACGATCAAGACATGACGAGCACACTGAGCAAATATTACACTGTCTCTTAAACAAGGAGATCAAAAAAATCAAAACAGAATCCATTTGCATAAAATCCAAATCTTTGAGCTCTGCATAAACAGAAGGAGATTTTGGCTGGCGTTTCCAAAGGAAGCTCTTATCTCCTTTGTGAAATGGGGAAATGGGTGTGCTACTTTGCATGAGGGTGTATACAAAAGATGTAAATGAGGAATTTGCTGCATGCAAAAGGCAAAGCGGCCGACAGCTGCCAATCCGCATTCACAGGGAGAGCTTCCCCAGTCTCTAGCAGGAGGAAGGAGAAGGGAACCAACATGTTTGCTTCCCAGGGAGGTGAAGCAGGCTCTGAATATTCATAAAATGGCCATTTAGTCATGGGAGTGTTAATTGTCTCTGATTCACAAAACTGTGTGACCTCACCTGCTCCCTGCAACATATGAAAAGGATGTGGCATAATGGGACAAAACCAGATAAGATATTTATCTCACAAGTTTGGGGGGCTTTTTGATGCAGTCTCAAAGGACCTTAGTGTACTGCTGAGCATTTCTTTAATCACGTCTCACAAGCACAATAAAGACCAAGCTCAGTGGAGCATATTATTAGACAGATAATAACCCTTACCCAGCCAGGATCTAAATACTGAACTCATCACATACTGGAAGAGTTGTCTGGAAGGTTTTGGGTTGCCCCCTTTTTTTTTTTTTTTTAATCCTAAAAGAACACACGAAAAACAGAAGATGGGCTGGAAGTCCCACAAAAGACTATGCAGACCTACCATGAAATTCATACCACCACAGCAGCTCATCTGGCTTTGATTCTGGGGACCGTACTTTTTACCAGTAACACACAGAATAAGGACGAGATATTGCTCCCCTGTGTACTAGCAGAAGTCTTGTGAGAAATTCAAAGGGAAGCAGTCACAGCTTTTCTCCAAGCAATACATGAAGGGACAATTGCTTGACAACTGTAACTTTACTTCTGAGGAGGCCAGGCAGGAGAAAGCAATAGAGCTCCTCCAATGCCATTTAAATGCAGATTTTGAAATGCACCAGGTGGAACAAGAAAATCACAGAGGGAGTAACCCTTGGAAGATCTATTGAGCTACATGAGAACATAACATAACCAAATCAGCACAGAAGAGAAGAGAAGAGAACCAACTAAATTTGTTTCAGACAGACTGTGTTTCAGTATCACTCCCAGGCCCCGCCTGTAGCTTCCGTCTTCTCAGCTCCTTTTAAAACGTAACATGTTGAGTCTGTGCATTTTTTCCCCTGCCAAAAATAATCAACCTGAAAAAAATTCCTTCTGAAATCTCAAATCTGCACAGTCTTAGTCACCCTTCTGATCGCCCTTTTGTGCAGCCAGACTGTACATCAGTGCTATTCTGGCAAAAAAGTTATCTATTACTAAAATGGGAAAGTACACACAAATTACTTTACTTCCCCATCCCTAAAAAACTCACCATCCAAGAATCTTATCACAGAAAAACATATAATTAGACTGTACCCTTCTGATGTAAACTGAACTGCTGCTTTCACTGATCACAGCCACTCTTCAAAGCCTCTGAGATAAAAAGAATCTTATCATTCAAATTATTACTTCTTAGAGATGCTCTTATCAAAGTTCGAAGGAAAATTCTAAAAACAGCAGTGATATGAAACCAGGACTGAGCCATATTTTAAATGACACTGGATTTTCTGCCAATTGGCCAATTCACAACTCAGAAAAAGCAAGTGTAGATGAAGACAAAGCTGTTGGCTCTCATAACCTTTACAATATCACAGTAAAAATCTCAACTGTCTCACATATTTATACTAAATGGCAGGTCTAAAATTGAGATTTGTAATTTCACAGCATCAAAATCATCACAGATGGCTACAGTCTATTGCTTCTTTAATCTGTCTTTTCTCCCTTCCTGCTTGCTTTCCCCCTCCTCCTTTGAGTTAGAAAGATATGTATTTTATCATAAGGAAATCATAACTACATCCAAACCACATTTTATTAATATGTAACAAAACAATTTACATAACAATGATGGGTACAAGTGAAGTTTACAATTACTTTATGTCTCAGCTTTACCCTAAAGCACTAATTGCAGTAGCCTTGAGATGTGCCACTATTTGGGATAGTCATCTTCCATCAACAATATTCCACACTGACGTTCTCCTAAACGGATAGCCACTAACAGAGAACATTTGAGGGAGAATAAACAATAACAGAAAAGGCAAATTGGCATTTTTGTGTCATCAAATTCACAGCTACAAGTTCACCTGCAAGCAAAGAATCAGAGCTCACCTAAAATTTCTACTGATCAGGACCAATTTTGCAGAACCACTGCCATGACATACCTGTGAGGCTTCCCAAATAAATATGGATTAAGTACTTAGCTTCTTTTCCTTCCTGTCCTGGGTTTTTAAATATATACATATACACATACACTTATGGATGTTCAGTAAGACAATCATCATCAATAAAGTCAGCTGGAAGAAAAATAGCAGTCAGAGAAAGGACTGGTTTTTGTCATCATATTCAAACACCTCCATACCACTGACACAATTTTTAAAAAATCCCATTTGAGGTCAGAAAGTCATTAACTCCCCCTGCAAGAAGAACTTTAGAAGTGAAAAGGCTTTCCATTACGCTTCCCACACACACATCAGAAATTAGGCAAAAGAATCTCAAGGAAAAATGTATTATTTAAAAATTGGGAGGGTGAGTGAACTTGAAGCAGCTTGCAGGACAAGGCAAGGGCCAGCTGGTCTGTCCCAGCACTGCAGGGAGCAGGTCCCAGGAGAGGACAAGGAGCTCCAACATAGACCGGGGATCTCCCAACAAGTGCAAAGCCCCAGTCCACTGGCCCGAACTATTCCTGCCCACTGAGCTTTTGTCAAACATTTAAGATCTTAATCAATCCTAACTCTGACCCTAGGATCACAGGGGAAGATGGATGAGGAAACGGACAACCTCTGACCTTTCCTTGTATTTGTCCTGCCACAGTCAACCTATTGAAAAACGATTGAGGTGGAACCTGCTCACCAGCTCCAGTCCCAGACCAGCACCCTTTTCACAGCCTTTCCCAAACTCAGTCTCCTCCCCTGCCCCCAATCCCCGGTATCAAAACCGCAGGAATCCTCCTCACTTCATCCTCCTCCTCCCCTCCAAAAACCTGTCAGAGCAGAGCATTTGCAAAACGATTAAGTTAGGAGGGGAAAGAAAAGGGGAAACTTCATTCAGTGGTGTCAAAGGCCAAACTGCTTTAACAGCCTCACTGGAAACCAGAGAGAAGCTGCACAGTTCTGGTGAGCTTTATGAATTCATCAGGAGGAGCTTCCCAGTAAACTGTTCTGGCTGGAGAATGGCAAATGTGAGAAAAGAAAACCACAAATAACAGCTGATGAAATGGGTTTAGCACTTTCAATTATGGGCTGGCTCGAACGCTCTCAAAATGAATAGCACAGGCCAACTTCCCTCTGGAGAGCCCAAGAGACAAAACATTTCTAACACCTTTGTCAATATGGCATCACATGATCTTCCTTTTAATTGGGAAATGGAGAATTGGGTTTCCTGAGCCCAAACATCCCCAGATGCAGCTGAGAGCCTTTAGGTAAGATGACAGTCATACCCAAGGTCTAGTCCAACACTACAAAAATAAATTTAAAAAGCATGCCACTATAACCACTGCCCATCAGCGAAACCTCAAGAGATTTCCCCTGAACAATATAGGATTTGTTGGACAATTAGCTCACCCCATCTGGGCCACTGACACTGAAAAATAGATGATCTGTGTCAATCAGAGTGACCCAGTGCTGTCCTAATAGGCCTTTAGGAGAAGGTGGAATCATCTCTGTGCAATAAACCAATAAACGCTTCCCCTCTTCACTTCCTCCTCTCACAACCCAGGCTGGTAAGGTGTCAGGAAGCTTTGCTCAGAAGTTATTGAGCTGTAAGAGAGTTACAGCATCTCCTCAGCCACCAGTGGCTCCCCCGGCAGCACCCAGGCAGCACCACAGCCACAGGTTCACACACGTCATGATAAACAGGCTTTCAAGTTTCCATCTCACAGGATGGAAAAACCAACAAAAAAACTCTAAGAAAAACCAGAGTATTTAACCCCAGACACGATGCCCTGTCATTTTGTAGCTCATCATTCAGTCCTCTGTACAGCCCACGGCAATTTTGTTGCCACTATGCCACACTGAGCTTCTGTCATAGAGCAAAAGCTCGGGAAATTAAGGCTGAAGTTCTCATGTAGTGGTTCTTTCCTACCTAAGTTTAATTTCAATGCATAATAATGAACTTCATATTGACTGTAAATTACCATTTAAAAGAAATCAAGTGGGACATTCAAACAACACCATTCTCTTAGGGGTCCATCACAAAAGCAGCCAGTTACTCGCTTTGCTAACTTGTTCTCAGTCTCAAGATGATAAAAATGCCCTAGTAAAAAACACACCAAGAAGATGTGAGGCAACAGACTCCAAAGAACCTTTTCTAAAAACATGGTTCCAAATCCCTGAAGGAGCTGAGCACCTTCAATTCAGCACCCAGCAAAATTAAGCTCACTGACCTGTGCAAGAATCCATTTAAGTTTGATCTTAATTTATGCTTACATGAGCAAGAGTTTCAAAGCAGAGGCTAAAGATATTTTATTTATAAACTCTCTTCTCTCCTTCCCTAACCTTCTACAGCTTCTTTATCCAGAAAAGGGAGGCAAAGAGAATATAGGTATTGAGGTATTTTCTTTTGGGCGAATCTGTCTTTTATACAAGCTTTAATCCCTAATTCTGCAGCACACAGGATGGTGTGTGTGTGGGAGGGTGGGGTGGAGACTTTCAGCATTTCTAAGGGTATCCTAGCACCTCTATTATTTAACTGACAATGGAGACTCTCTGAGAAATGAAAATATTTAACAAAGGCAGCAGTGTCAAATATCAAAGGGTATTTAGCGCTAAAAATTTGCAACAAGTAAAACACCAAAGACTTCCACTTCCCAAAGTGGGAAAGTAATCCAGCTAAAACTCCTGTCCTGCCTCCCAGACTGGTTCTTAGCTTACTGCATTATCCAAAGGCAACTTTGCCAGAATTTCCTGTGCTTAACAAAGTTTCCTTGAAAGATTTGTCTCTTCAAACAACGGTAGCTCAACTGCACTGCTTTGCAGTCATTCACATTTTGGTGACAATCACGAGCCAAATCAAATTTAGGCGTCTGCTAGAAAATGTGTTTCACCTTCTGCCTATTACAGCAGTATCATTTGTTTTGCATTATATAATTCTTAGCCTTGCCACCTGGAGCTATTGGACTTCTTCATTAAACCCCTCTGTCCCACCACATCCCACAGGGCTGCTAATCACTGGCTTTAGTCCATGTCCTCTCATCTCCGATTCAATTATGCATTCCACTAAGCCCTAATGAAGAGTACAATATGGCTCATCCTACCTTGGCATTCTCCATTGCGCTCCTCATAGCCAGCATTGCACAAGCAGTTGCCAATGGGCACCAGCCATTCGCCATCTGCCCCACAGTACATTTTTGGCACATCCTTCTCTTCCGAGTTGTTGACACAGGAGCCGCGAACCTCCACCAGAGAGGAGGTATCAGCCCCAGTAACGGTGTCAGGAAACTGCGCCAGGTTCCGAACGGTCAGCGGGCACTTCTTATAGAACACACGGACAGAGACCAAAGCAATGCAGGCACCGACATCCTGAAAAGCCAAATAAAACCCCTTCTTGCTGAGTGGTCCCACATCCCGGATCTCTGTATTCAGCTTCATGATCCTGTCGCCAATGTCCACCTGGGTGAAGCTCTCATCAGCAGCAATGGTGTCGATCTTGGCAAACTGGCTCTCGCGAATAAAACGCTCCTTATCATTGTTTGATTCATAGTAATAAAGGTTGAAGGTCTCTTTGCAAGTTCCCATGACACCCGGCAGGCTGTTGCAGTCTCTCAGCGTGAACTTGATTTCAATATAAACCCTCTGAGCCCCCTCACGGGGAATCCAATCAGTTCGTAACCAGTTGTTCTGACTGGGCTCCATCACGTTGCAGACTTGATAGGTGCGGATCGGAGTGTTCTTCTCATCCATGATGCTCACTTCCTCCCACTGCAGGGAGGAAAAGGAGGAGAAAAGTACATCAGTATTAAAAGGAACAACAGAGCTTCACAACAAACAACATGCCCTTGTTCCATTACAGGGAAAAAACCAGACTAAAAAAGCCAAACCAGCAGACCAAGCCATAGCCAAGACCTCAACTACTTGGACATTGAAGAAGCATCTGTTCAGGAGAAACAAATTCCAAACCCCCTCCTGCCTCCAGGAGCAAGCATGTGTTTTAAGGGCCCTCTGAACCAATCCAAGAATGCTCCCTTGACTGACCAGGTTTATTTGCACTACAGTCCAGCGCTACACGCAGGATTTTACAGACTCACAGAGCAGCACTGACCTGCTGTGTTTTCTCTGCAGCAGGTATCTCATGGACACCACTTTGCACATGGGAATACCCAACAGGTGACACAGCATGACTTACTCACACGGAGAGTGATATCCACACTTCAGGCATCACTACCACTTACTTTAAAAACTCTTAAGTCATCCCTCATTATTTCTCTAAGCTGCCAACTACTTTCCTGGGCTACCAATATACCAGACAGACTCAGCAAAGCCTTTACTTTGGAGCTGGGCAGAAATAGCTGTCACAGATAACTGGGTCCTTGACTTGGGCAGCTCTTAGAGAAGGAAAAACAGGTATGGAGAAAACATCATCGGTCTACCAGCAACACCACCATAACTTTGTTATCCCAACAGAGTTTCTTAGTAGTGGGAAGGTAAAAAAGGAAGAAATACTACACATCTTTTTTTCTGGAGGAAACATCAGGAAACAGCTCAGTTCATATTATCAAAATCCCCAAAAGATTAGTAGAGAGAGAAGGTGCTGAAAGATCAGGATAGCAGCATTCTTCAACATTGTTATACCTCTCAAATCAAGTTCAGGCATCTTCAGAAGTGCCAAAGAGGCAACATGATTATGAAACAATAACAACACGTAATCCAAGGCGGGTATGGAAGGAGGAGATGCATAGGAGTTCAGCATAATGAACTTAGGAAAGGAGAGCACATATACTCAACAGTTCTTAAAAAATTGGTCAAAGAATTATCATAGACAGAAGAAAGTTTATCACAGTGCTCTACTGGCAGGGAGAGAAAGGGACGTAGGGGCATTAGGGAAAGAAATCTTTCCAGGAAAGAAAAAACAGCAAAACCATAGCACTTCCATTTATATTATTTGATTTATCCTTCCCCACAAGAAATATTAGATAATGATATGTGGACTAGGTTTGCAGGCAATACAATGAAGCATATAAAATTATTGTCAGAAAACAATAATAACTTTAAAGACACTTCTCAGAAGTGCTTTTCAGAACTACTGAAGCCACGGCTTTGATAAACAGAAGCCTTCTTGACATGAAGGGGCTTCTTGTATAATATCCTACATTCTTCTCACAAGGATTGCTCTTATGCAAGTGATTTTTACTTAAAAAGCTTCCAGCTTAGCTGAATCCATTTATAGAATGACAGCAGTTAGCACCATGAGTCACTAGGAGCAGAAAGAATAATATTTTATTTGCTGCCTAGAGATAACTGCAAATTAAAATGAAGGAGGGGGGAAATCAATACTCAGCATGTCACTCCTTTCCAGAGAAAAGGAAAAAATAAATCTTAAAAAGTAATCTATCAATGTAAAGTGAAACATGTAGTTAGTAAGAAGACAGAGTTGTTTAATTTACAGCACCACAGAGCTAGTTTACCGTTACAATATTGTCTTTATGATCCATCACTTTCCATTCTGCTTATCTTCAGATTGTCTATGCTACCAATATTGTGTGTGGTACAAGAGAAAGGAAGAAGCAGAGGGAAATAATACTTGTTGATGGGATTTCCTTTAGTGCATTTACACAATGGAGGATGCTGCTAGAGGATTCAATAGAGAGACCGCTGAGGTCAACAAACACACAGCAACTGAATTCAGCAAGTTTTTGGATCAGGTTCTCAACACACCCGTCTGCTGACCAACACACAAATGTACAGAGTTGGGCTTCTTATTTCATTAACACACAAATACAAAACAAATCTAAGTGCACCTTTCTGACAGAGCTGAAAATAACTACAGCCCAAAATTTCCAGCCACTGTAAATGACTTGTAACTCTAAGTATGTGGTCAAAGCTGTAACTTTCTGCTTTCAAGCTGAAATTAAGTTTTACAATTCAGCTCTTCCCACAGTTTAATGATGCAGATTAAAACATTCTGGGCACAAAACCTGCTTTTCAACTGTGAAATGCAGGAGTAAATCATTAATTACATTTATAATGCAATTCCTTAACTCCTCCAGGGCTACTATATGGCTAGTCACTGCTAAATGACTATGTTTATCTCCAGCCCTTCCTATCCACACAACCCTCACACCCCAGGAACAGTGTGGTTCAGATCTACAAAAATACCTTTTTTCAAACAGACAATAAAGTATACACTGTTAAAGAAGAACATTGAGGGACAAATTTTTCCCAGGAAGATAAAAGAGTTTGTTTCTGCTGCTTGAAATAAATCTGCAGCATATGAAGTAAATGCTTTCCAAGCACTGTATCTCAGAAACAGACCATGTACTCTTAAATTTTTCACTACAGGCTTAAAAATAGAACACACGTATGTAGGTTTAGTGAAACGAGTCACGTCCACAATAGGAGCATACACTTTTCCTTCTCAAGCTTGTATGGCACTTTCAGAAAAAACATGGGGAAAAAGGGGGAATCTAACAGCCATTAATAATGTACAGCTGTCCTCTGATCATTGATTCCACTGCTAACTTATTAAAACTTGTATTTTAGGTTCTGTATTAATACAGACCGTAGATATCCCTTGGAGAGCCGTTTGAAAGACCTCGTCTCATTAATCGACATTTCCAGGGACCAGGATTAACAAGGAAGCCCGACTCTCACCGAGATAGAGCTGTACCTTTCCACACTGTCAAAAGATGAGGGCAATTGCCTGCAATCAGCGCTGAATGTGCACCATGGGCGCTGCCAGAGGCCTGCCAATCACATCCCCACTCTTTGAAAAACCGAGTTTTGGGGACAGCACAGTGTGCTCAGGCGGAGCACAAGCCAGGACTGTAGTCAAGTTCACCCAGAACAACAATGGGGGAGCAAAACAATCCCCCATTCTCCCATGTTATGGTTATTCAGAGCTTATGCATAATGCATCACCAGCCAACGCAGCCTCGGATTCCTTCCGCTCACTGCTGTTTCCTTAGCTCTGCTTCTTCTAATTACGAGTGGGAACGCACACAAAAAAAATTTGTAGGTTTCCTGAAGAATCCAGTGCTTTGTTGTGCACAGGTCCTGATCTTTCAGCACTTTCCTTTTTCAAACACTTTGACTTAGTTACTTCTGCTTAAGGATTCCAAGCTGCTTTTACTCATTTAATATTAAAAGGATTTTGGATTTTTTTTTTACATTCCTGTTCAGTGTGCATTGCTGGCATTTTTGCGTAAATTGTTCATATGAAGAAAGAAAAAAGCCTTTCTAATTACTTATTAAAAGAAAGTCCCATGAAGTACAGTCTCCTCCAGATCCCAGCAACTCCAGAGTCCAACATTCAGAGCAGCTTCCCAGAGAGGCATGGGGCACCCTGAAGGTCAGGGGACAGATAAGCGAGCAACAAGGTGCCCATCCAGTTATATAAAGCTGAACCAAAAAATAAAGCTACCTTGTGTGCAGCTCTCTAAGCAAAGGGACTCTAAGCCCAGCAATGAACCTCTTAACGTCACTGCATCACCACTGGGCAGTGCATTCGAGCAGCCTTCTCTTCAATAAGACAATTGTAGAAGTATATAAAAAGAAACTCCAAGGAATCATAGTCAAGCACTGGGTGCTGCTGTTTATCTGTTCAGAAACCAAACACACAATGTTTACACCCTGAAATACGACAACTGTCCCATCACAACAAAAGGTCTGTCGTGTATATTGATCCCTACTCCTTCATCCAGAAATAGAACGGCAATTGCCCTGAACGTCTCCCAGCCGAGACGGTCCACAGATAAAATAATAGCAGTCAAGAATGCCAATTCAGTCGGCAGATCACATTTCTTGTTGGTATTTCAGTTTTAAATAGGCATCTAAACCCATGCCTCAACCAATCTCTTAATTCTGAAACCTCTTTTCTGCCCTTTTGGTTTCCACTTATTCCATGACAGAACTATCCAAAGGGAGTATAGAGTTTCTCCAACAAAGAGTAATTCACTTGGTAAGCCAGGGAAGAAATCTGACCTCCTCACCACAATCAACAATAATCGAGCCATTAGGACTCTCTGAAAGTTACTAATCACCCCCTTTACCCTTTTGATCAGATAGCGGTTTAAAACTTACCCCTCCTTCCAGGGGACTTGCTATCCACCCCAGCTCTCCCTGAACTGATCTGGAATCCAGCAAGGTAACTGCAGAAAGGTACAAATAAAGGAGATTAAATTCCAGCTGCCAAAAGGCAATATTAAAATAAATGGTTTACCTGAACGTTTCCATATGTGCGGAGCACGATCGCATCCACCTTCCACTTGAAACGAAATGTTATTTCCGACCGCGCCAGTATCTTAAAAACACTTCGAAACTCTCTCTGAGGAATCGCACGTTCGTTTCCCGGCGCACTGGAGCCGCTCAGGGGCGCGGAGGGGAGCGGCGGAGTCCCGGCACACCTGCGGGAGACTCCGGAGCGCCTCTCGGAGCGGTCCCGCGTTGCTGCGCACCGCACGTCCCGCCGCCTGGGACAGCGCCCCGCATGCCAGCGATGGGCTCAAAATCGGTACTTTCCGAGACCCCAGGAGCACGGCTGGGCACCGAGAGACCTAGCAGAGGCTCCCGAGGGGGCCGGCGCCCCACGCCCACACCGCGGGACGGCCGAGGGCTTCCCCCGCGGAGCCGCTGCCGGACTGTCCCGCAGAAC
>WEIT01022512.1:89611-143557 GCA_013389985.1 Dryoscopus gambensis | reverse complement strand
CGGCTCTCCGGGGCCGGCAGGGACGGACAGAGATGGGCAGGGACGGACAGAGATGGGCAGGGACGGACTGGGGTAGACAGGGATGGGCATTACGGGCGGCCGCTCTCGGCGGTACTTCCCCGGCGAGCGGCAGCGGACGGGCCCCGCCGCTCACCGCGAAGGTACCAGTCGCTCACGCCTTCATGGACCGGGGCAGCGGCCGGGAGGGGCGGGCCGGTGGGAGAGCAGCGTTCGGAGCGATTCCCTCTGAACGCTAACATCCATCGGGACGCACAAGCTCGTGCACACCACCCTTGTCCACAGCCGTACACGGGACGCGGCCACCCGAGCCGTGCCCGGGGACCCCTGTGCTGGCTGATGCCCTTAGGCTGTCCCCGGGAACCTGCGCTGAACCCACAGCCCCGCTTTGCTTTGAACGCTCCGAACGTCTGAGTTCTTAAAAAAATTACTCCCTAAATGCGCCTTGACAACAAAATCGTAGTTTTTAGAAGCCCGCTAGGCCTTGGGCGGCTCAGGCAGCGTCAGTGGGCTGAGCACCGCCCTTGAACAGCCCGTACTCAGAGCTGCCCCCGGACTTGTCTGTCTGTCCGGCCGTCCCGGCCGCCTCCCGGGGCAGCGCTGCGGGACCGAGGGAGCCCCCCCGCTGCCCGGCCCCGATGCTGCGTCCATCCGCCGCTCTCGGTACCGCTGCCTGAGCCTCGGGAAGCTCCAGAACCGGCGGTGCCCGCAGCGCCTCCCTCTTCGGGCGCCGACCCGCCCGCTCCCACCCGCGGCTCTTGGCGGCGGCGCTGCCTCAGTTCCCCGCGGATTCGGAGGCGGTAACACCCTCCCTTCTCCCGAGCGTGCAGCTCCCTCGCTCCCGCAGCGCCCTCTCGGCACCCCCGGCACTCCCCTGGCTCCGTGCGGGACACAGCTCCTTCCCCCGGCTGCATCCCGGCACCCGGAATCGGGGAATCGCATCCAGACTCTCCGAGGATGTTTCCTCTGTCTGGGATAAAACGGAATCCTTGCCAGCGTTAGCTGTAGTTTCCGCACAGAAGCTCTGTATAGGCTCGATTAGCTAAAAAAATACTTTGAAAGCGGCTTAAAGTATGACTCATAATTCTGTGCATCAGGAAACAAGTCTGCCCAGGACCTGCTGTTTTCTCTTTAAATCACTCTTCTTTTCCCCAAATTCAGATATCTGAGAAACATAATACTTACAAACATATCCATACTGATACTTTTTGCTTAAAACATATAGTATCTTCCACTTGGTTTAATTTCAGGTCAAGATCTAGGGAGGATGCATTTTTTGGCTCTTAAAACTGCTGTTAAGAAGGTTTATTAACACAGTATTTACAACGAGGTTCCTATTTCTGAGGCTCAGATTGTTTTCCTTTGCCTTAAACATTTCTTTTGGAGCTCCCACTGGCAGAACCTTAAAGATAACCCTGCAAAGATAGCTGGTGTGTTTTTCTCTTTCCGTAGAAAATAAATCTTTTAAGCGGCTGCTTGGATAATGGGCGTTAGAAAACAGTGCAGCACAGTCAATGCAACTGTTAAAACTTGTACTTCCTGACTTTAATTATCTGCAAGAATTCTTGGCCTAATGAGAAGGAAGAAAAGGTTTAGTGCCCTTTTTATTATTTACACAGAAATATAGGCAGTCCTCAATTAAAACTATCTGAATGTTCTTCTTTTCACATCTTTGATGCCTCTGACAGATCTACTACTAGTCAGGATAAAATTTATGGGAATGGTGGAGCATCAAAACGTCTTCTTTTTTTAATTGAAGTTATTTTTGTGGCAATGCCAGAGAGTCAGTCGTCATTAAAAATATATAAAATACTTTGAAACCTTAAATTTTTTTCTGTAATTTAATGCAATTTTAATTTGTTAAAAAAGTCACATAAAATAAGCACAGACAACGTAAAAAGGCCTGCAAATGTCATAGAATGAAATGTTTGCAATCCTACCAAATCCACTAAATTTTGGCTCCAGTATGTGGGGGTTTTTTTAAGAAGTCTTGCCAAAATAATCACAATTTCCTTACTTTGTGTCATTTCAACGAATCGTAAAAGCCCAGCTTGGTTTTAACAGATGTCATTGATACTTGGACTAAATCCTGTTCTCGACTGCAGCCAGTAACTCCACCCTTCAACAAAGTATCTGACATCAAAATTTATTCCTTAAAATTTTGTTACAGCCGTTGGAGTTGGTACATTTGTCTTAAACGCCTATTACCTGAGCAGCCTGCGCTGCTGCAACCTGCCAACTTACGTTACTGTAACTCACTATCAGGAGTGATTGGGCTTTGATGGGAACTAATCATGTTTGCACCATCATCAAGTTTACACCATTTAAACGGTCAATTTAATGCAGCTCAATAAAGCACAGCCAGCGTCTCTGGTATTTGTCTCAGATCTTATATTTGTCTCAGCTCCTCAGTGAAACTGTATTCACTGTCAGCAGACACTGTAATAATTATGACAGCGTGTTAAATGTTTGATCCTGTCTGCTTCAGAGAGGTCAACCACGGCCGAATTACTTAGAGATCAGGACTCAAGTGGAACAGACAAACAGGCACATGAACACACAAACACAGAGCCTCTGAGAAACTGTAAATCATCTGGAAATGTAAGGACTGAAATATTGTCACATTTCCTACGAACTCACAATTTGTTCTCCTCGTATTTTAAAGCACTGAGGGAATATATTAGTGTGTAAATAATTGGGCATTGACACAAGGGCGTTGTCTTGGATGTATCCCTGTAGTTAATATAATTTCTAACAGAACACTCTGAATGGATATCAAATGTCTCTCACACATGTGTGCTTATACACACACAGTTGCTTTACATTTCTTCCAATCACAAACACATTTATAAGTTACATTACAGCCCCTGAAAGGGCTGTGATTTTGGATGAACGTTCAGTTCTATTTTTACTTTATCTTTTCATTCTCCATTTTTCTATGTCCACCTACTCATACTCGTCCATCTCCCCAGAAGCTTTTTGCTGTCAGTCAAGTGACAACCTCAGTAGGAAGCTCTGTGTGTTCACGGGCCTCCTGAGGCCCAGCACTACATTTAGATGGGGGAAAGGGGAAAAAAAAAACAAAGGAAAAATAAGAAAGGGGGGGGAGGAAGCACAAGCTCTTCCTTTAGTATGCAATTCCACAGCCTGCAGGAAAAATTCACCCGTCTCCTCTGAAAAGCCTTTTCCTACAAAAATGCGATCCTATTTACTCCACTCCCACACAACTTCCACACTACTTGGCTATTTGCAAAAGAGTGTAAAATAACCCCAGGAAGTGTAAGACTCACACACAGAGTCTCATTGTCAAAGGGAATAATGCCCCAAAGGTGCACCTTTACCAGGCTTGGCACCAGACAGTCATTGCAGCTCCTTCCCAGTACGAGTGCTCAGATGTGCCTAGCCTTTCCCTCCCAGGATTTACTGATTCTTTTGGATCTGTGAGTATTAAACATTTGCCAGTAGATTACTTGACAAAATTTATTGCTAGCTATCTGAGAATAACAGCTTTTTATTTGATATGAGTAAGATTTCATTCCTCAGGTCATGTTTGCTTTAGATGAAGTTGCAGACTGTAATACAAAAAGCCGTAGCAGGAGAACATCTCCATGAAGGTAATATGCATTTCTATAAACATCAAGCTGGCAGAATGATTTTGTTTCAGCTGGGATTAGCAGGAGTTTTGCTGCTGACCTCAATAAGAAAAGGATCAGGTTTATAGCTCACTTGCAAATCCACTCTGCAAAAAAAGTGAGCTTTAGGCACTGCAGATTATTTACACTTCCTTTTGTTAATCATGATCATCATCACAAGATTTTCCTATTCATTACTGCCTTGGTGCTGATTACAGGACCTGTGACAGTGTCTTTATTCAGAGTAGGCACACAGCGTGACTTGACAGTATACAGACAGACAGATGCATAGATTTTTTTGCCTTTCCTAACCAGCAGTGCTAAGGGAAAATAGAGAAGCGTAAATGAAATGTAACAGGATTTTAATGACAACTGAAGTAGTATCTTTTATTACATTGGTCCTGACAACACAATAGTTAGTCTAAAATTTGTAATACTCCATTACTAGGTCCCTGAAAGGAAATCCTATCAGCAAAGCTATTTACAAATCCAGGAGTGTTTACAATGCAGATTATGTTTCCTAAAATAAATAAACATAAAAGGACACTGGCAAAAGGTAAAATCTGAGAAGCAGTACGGGTGGAGCAGAGAAATAAAAGCACCAAAATGTCAAAACAGGAATTACTGCTTTTCACTGAATAAGCAGATCAAATGTAACAAAACCAAGCACCCCGCTTTGTAGCAGAGGTGTCGGCTTAGCTGAACCGCAGCTCTCACCCTCAGCAAGGCCGGGGGCAAGCAGAGACCTGCAGGTTTTTTCCTGTGAAAGTGTGACCAATAAACCAGAGCAAATAGCTGTATAGGCTGCAGGTTGTTTGCAGTGCACAGATGCTTGGCAACCTGGAGAGGAATGTGCCTGCCCACGTTTCACTGGAAGGTTATTTAAAGCTGTGGAGGTTAACAGATACCTTAATTATTACAAACTGCTTTCGAATATCTCGGTCTTTGTACTGCCTGTCCTCAGCAGCTGTGCTTCTTACTCGGTCAGGATCATTTGGGAGTAGTGTCAGCTTCCAGAAAATAAAAGTTTGCAGATGAAGATGTCGGGCTGGCGCAGGAGCGGTGCTGGTGTAGGAGAGCTGCTGGCAGGGCCAGGGCCGCCAGCCAGAGGGGATGTGCACGGGCAGCCTCCTCCGAAGGGCTCCTTGGAGCCCGTGCGAGGGAGCGTGTGCCATTAATAATGAAACAAACGTCGGGGAAAGAGCCTCTGCCAGAAAGTGCAGGGAATCTGCCTGCAGTGGTTTCAGAGGAGTCTTAGCTGAATTGGAAAGGTAAAGCTAAAACTACAAACTGCATCCAGGCTTCTTTAAAAGCACCCACTCATTTTTCTGCCCTGGGAAAAACAATCAACCAGGCAGACTTGGATTTTCTCTGTCAAGAATAGGGTCGCAGTTTAAGATTCTGAACCAAATTCTGGCCTGTTCTAAGGTGAAGTGGAATTCCACCAGCAGGTTAACTATGAAGCTTTAATAGGTACACAGAATTTATTCTGTGAAACAGAATAAATCTAAAATTAATACAAATGAAAACAAAGTGTTTCCCAGACTTTTTTTTCATACTGGAATTTTAGGTTTCCTGCCATAATTTACTGGAGGTATTATTTAAAAAAATACAGGATTACTTTAATTGCACCACTAAAAATTCAGTATAAATAAAGATAATTTTTGTGCAAAAGTCTTTGAAATATCTTTCTTGTAAAACTGTCAAAAGAATAGAGTGTCAGAGCTCTAATTCATTTTTATTCTGTGTGTTCAGAGACAGCGATCTTTTCAGAGATTATTTATGCAATGATGGCACCAATCAAACTGCACCAAAGACAGGTTCCCTACAGAGCACTGAGGCTTTCTGGCACTTCTAATAGAGTGTAAATCCTAATTAACTCAGATTAAACCATCCTGAGATAGTCCACCCATTATTATGAACAAAATATTAGCAACCATAGAGGAGAAAAGTGTGTAAAGTAAGAAAAAATACCAACCCTCCCTTCTTTTTTTAATATGTGCTATTATTAATACTAGGGCAGACTCTCTGTTCTTCTTTAGAATTAAATTTAAAAATCCTTGCTTTTTGTTCCAAAAGTGGAAAGAATTCGTGCATTTTTTTCTGTGCAGGCAGGCATGTCTGATACATTCACAGGACAGGAGAAAGATTAATTTTGTGAGTTTACCTCTGAGAGAAGGGCTCTGCCCCAAGTTCTGCACAGGCCTCCTGAAACATCCACTGCAGAAACACTTTTGAAGCGGGATATAGGTGACTACCTCAAATTCCCACCTTAAAACAGTGATGCTAAATAAACATAGTCAGAGAGATCTGTAGGCATCTAGTGCCTCTTGTGCCATTGTTGCCAAGAGCATGGAGATGTGCAGTTCCTTGTGGTAACATCTGTCAGAAGTGTGGAGTTTGTGGTCTAGAGGTTGGCCAGCCTTAGAGTAATGATGAGCTTACCTCAGGATCTGAAGCACTGCCTGTGTTTCTCTGTCCTGATTTCAGATTACCCATAGATACAAAAGAATGATTGTTTATTATCTCAGAAGCTACTTGTCCTATTTTAAGGGAACCACTAACTGGAAGAAGTGAGTATATGTGTGTGCTCTAGTTCAGTATTTGCACTGATTTTATAGCAGAATACTGCAAATTCTGGATTAACTTCATGTAAGCAAAATAGTAGGGACAGAGATGAAAAACTGCAAGGACGATGGAAGAAAAAAAGCCATCCCTCACTTTTGTAGTAGAAAAGTGGCAGCCGTTATTTTCCTCAGTGCTGTCACTGATACTGGAAGAGTTCGGAGACTAACGTGGTTCGTTGTGTTGGGCAATGCTGCCAGAGTATTTCCTTGTTCTCTTTTTATTTATACCCATCTGCTGGGTCTTGTCATGCACTGAGATACTCTTGTACAGCTTTTAGCACAAGCAGTCCTCAAATCCACTCTCAAGGAGCTGAACGTCACTGTTGCATTAGAACAAAAGATGTGCACAGGTCTTATACCTGCCTTCCACGTTTCACAGGCATGCACTTCATTTTAAGAATTTTTAAATTTCTGACATGCAAATTAGTTCCTCCTATTTCCTACACCAGTGACACCATGAACAATTTTTCTCCAGTTGCAAACACGCTTTGCAGTCCCATTTCCTTCTGAGTTTTCCTTCAGCAGTAACCATCTCATTCCTTTGCTGGAAGTCAGACCCAAACCCTGAGCGTATTTTCTTATACACAGATCGGTAACAACAATAAAGAGCAAGGACACATCTCCCTGAATTCTACCTCAAGCAAGATTTCCATTAGAAATTACTCATTGGTGTTGCTTTACTGAGACAGTCGATTGTAAGGCTTTCCTAACACGCATGCAGTTGATACTTCCAGTGATATTTTTTTCCCAAACAAGTTATCTTGCATTATTCTGTGGTAAACAGCAAAAATATTAAGTTTGGGGAGACATGTGCAACCACCACAGCTTTTACAGGCACAAAAATGCCACCCCTTCAGCTACCTCCCGTGCCCACTCACCATTACTAATCCTTATTCACACAACCACACTGGCCACAGTTTCCAACGCAGACCAAAATTAGTGGTGGAAAACTTGCTTGCCTTACTTGAACAAAGGGTTCAATTCTAAGAAAGAGTGTGACTAACTATTTGCCTTGACCCATTGTGATCCCTTGTCCCCCATTTCCAGGGCTTGCACGGGACCAGGAAAACAGCAAGCAGTCATTTGCAGTGTGTTGGAAATGAAAGGAAAGGATTCTTGGTCATTTTTTTGTCCTCTCCCTTCTGCACAAAAGGAACACCCATAGCAAAATTTATGGGTTTTCTTCCCTTGATTGCTATCTGAAACTTTCATCAAAATATATCTTTGGGAGAAATCAAGTAAAAGAAAATATAGATTTGTTTGAGTTTCACACACATACACACCCCATTCCAAAATATCAAAAAATACCAGCAAGATACTCAAACAAAGAGCTGTAAAAGTAAAACAGATTCCCAGTGGTGACATCTGTTAATATAAGGATTATTCAAACATCTCTAGAGTTTTCCAAAGAAATGCCAGGATGGCTTCCTCCCAAAAGGCAGCTCAGTCTAACATCCTCCTTGGCTAATCTACATACAAACTACATTTCTGTATTTTGTTGGCACTAAAAAACTCACATGCTTGTCTTGACTTGGAAATAAAAAGCAATTCAAAGGGAATCAAAAAATGTATATGCTGAAGAATCAGCTTAAACTGACCTTGGGATTAGAAAATTATCCTTTTGTGAAGCTGAACACAATTGTCAGTGCATGGTTTGGTAAAAAATACATTTCCTCTGAAAGCAACTTTATCATCTAGTGCTAGACGGTTTCAATTTAAGAGGACACCAGCATGATAAGGTGGCCTGTAAAGAAATATTTTCAGTCTATTTTAGATAAAATGGCTTGTTTTACCGATGAACACAGGCATGCAAACGTGCAAAACCTGAATAAACACGCTGCGAGGCACATGGATGGAAGGAAAAACCAAAAGGACCCACTAGAAAGTGGGCTGTAAACAGAACCACAGGCCATAAACCTACTCCAGAGTTGTCCCAGACGTGGCACTCTGCATTGTCCTCACACTTCTCAGGTGGTGGATGCAGACCACCTGTGCATTGAGTCTGGTGGATAGAGCTCTGAACAAGCTGCAGTACCACTCCCTTTGTATCCGTGTCAGAAGTCCCACGCCAGTGGAATTGCACCAGGAATGACGTGAGGTTTGACACCAGCAGCTCCACACCCCACGTGGAAATACCTGATGGTTTCATCACACTGGGAATTTCCTAGAGCCTATAAACTGATGAATAAACTTTACCTGAGGATTGCAACAATATTTGTAACATCAACAATCAATCCATTGGAACCTGAAGTTTCCAAAGCTTGAGCATAGAAACTTAATTTGGGAGACACTTACCAATACACCAATGAAATCAAGTACAAGAAGACAGCATTTAGCCTGGTTCCAATGCATGATGTTTGTGAGTGCTAATGATTTTTCTCTCCTTTAATTAAAATTCACTTTAAAGTGTTCTCTAAATAAAACATTGCTTAAAATGCATCTGCTTCAGAGTCTATCACTCACACTAAGCTTTCAGAAAAAAATCGTCGCAACTTAAAAGGCACTATAGGATATTTAGACTAGAGTTATCTCACAACATGTTCTCTGGCTGCTCTGTTATTTGAGCTCTAAATGTTAAACACGTGAAAGCAACATAAAAGGATCTTCCCTTTAAAGCACATTTTCCAAATTCTCTCTATCTGTTATTTAGAACCCCATAAAGATCTGTGTGTGTCTACCCATCTGCAACCACATTTATTTTTGCATGTTTTTGAGTGCATATCTCTCAGTGTCATAAGGTCTTCATAAATAAATCAGCCTACTTAGATCTGCATGCTTTGAATAACAAGTCAGCCACCAAACCAGCAGATGGATACATTTTTAATTAGGTAAGCAGTCAATGCCTGTTGGTTTGAAAACTCTCGTTTCTCTTAAAAAGACGGAAACTAACCAAATTAAATCCAAAATTGCAGTGGGACAGCATAGTGGTTTTAATCTGCATGTAGCTGCAAATCAGTTTAGATCCCAGACTGTGAGACAGCTTGAACAAATGCAATATTTTATATCAAGCAAACCTCAAAGTGAAATATTTAAGGATCTTGCAAGAATACGTCGTAAACAATATGTATTTTTCAATAACACATGAGGTTACTTATGCAATCTTCTCACTTGAGCAAGACTCTCTGATCTTAATTCATTTACTGTGTTGCCTTTGCAATCTCTCAAGCAAAATAAGCAGCAACTTTTTTTTTTTAAGCAGCAACTTTTAATTTACATAATCAGACATACTTTCCCAAATAACATGGAAGAAACTCAGCATTAACATCTTGTACTGCTTAAATAATCCATGAAAAGAAACTTCATCAGTTCCAGTTAACTTCTTCCCACAAAAAGTTTTCAGTTTTGGACTCAGAACAAAATTTAGCATGACAGATACACATCTTACCCTGACCAAAGTTTCCACACTCCTCTGGACTTCCCCAGCTCCCTAAAGTCCAGGTAAAAGCTCCAGAGAACACTAGGACAGAAGTGAGGGCTGGCCCGTGTCAGAGTCCCAAAGGAGACCTCCACGTACCAAGGACTTCCAGGGCACCTTGCTGCCCGCAGGCAATGGGTCAGCCCAGAGCCACCTCTCCCACTGTCCCCACCTCACCCATCCCTGATCTGCTCTCCATACTGGCTCCCATTAACCAAAAGAAGGCCTTTTGTGTTCGTTTAGTTCTTTCTCCCATAAGAGTTTGGAAGTTTTCCTGTAGTTTCCCAAGCATCTTCTGTCGCTTTTCTGAAGTACTGAAATGAATCAAAGGGAATGACTCTCAGCCCAGGAAGGCAGCAGAGCTGGCAACTGGCTGTGGCCTCACGGGGTGTGAGGAGATGCCACGGCACCTCTGCCTGCCCAGACAGCGCTGGCACTCCCACTTCTCCTTTCCAGACAGAGCAATGACCAAGAGACAACGCTGTCCCACACAAAACTGCGCCTGTCTCACTGTGACCAGGCAGTGCAGAAGGCTGTCCTTGGAACAAAAAGGCTGCTCTGGCAGTAGGAGAGCCAGGGTTCTCCATGGGCAGACAACTGTCTCCTGCTTGCAAAAACCACCCTGCACCATGTTTGCTGTGCGCACTGACCCCAGTGTGCAGCTGCTCCATACCAAACACCCAAAACTGTCAAAGGAATCTCAGGGGCCAACATGAGGGTCTTATGTTTGTGCTGAGGTGACAAAATAAATTCTTCATGATCTTTATTAATTTTTATGCTTACAAAAAGGAATAAAATTCACAGAGTAGAGAAAATCTCCAGACATAAAATCTGATACTTAAACAAAATAGCTTAAAAGTAAATGGGCCAGGTTTAATCTTTGATGTCACTTCCTTGGATTTCATGATACAACACCTGAGGAGAATTTTTTCCATTTCACTGCAGCATGCACTTTTTCCTGCGTAAGCTTATGGTAAAATAATAACCAAGTTTCCCATATGTGAAATAGTAAAATTTAGTTGTATCATTTCTTTCTATACCTTTACAGTCTCTTCAGTCGACTAAACGGAAAATACTGTATCTCTAGAGCTGGCTGGAAAAGAAATAAAGGTCTGACTCTCATCCTAGTTTTATGGGGATTGTGCTGGTGTAATTGTACTGGTTTCTAGGAAATTGCTTCAGATTTGTGCCATTAGCTAGATCAGAATCTAGATGTCAGTGCACCCTGAAAATACCCAGCTCTGCAAAAAGGTTCAGGATTACTCTCAGAGTTTTACATCCTGACGTCTAATTGCACTGTTTAAAATAACATTTATTAAAGATCAGATATGAAACATAAAGATGGCAATTATTTGAAACTTTAGGATGTAATATTTGCCCACTGATCTACATGGGCCATTATGCTAAAAAACTGTAGTAGTACAGGAAATAAAATTTCTCTTAAATGTGGCATGACTTTATAGTCTTAGTTGAAATGAAAATACTGCAAGATGGAGAATATTAGTAAAGCACGCTGAGGCCAACTTGTATTGTTTAGAAAATCTTTTTAGCTGATAGTTCCTGTCCTGTGCTACAATTTTCCTTGTGCCTAGTCTGAGGTATATGTTGTAGCTCACAATTGAGGGGGAAGGAAAATGCTGTAATTTCAGAGTTGCTGCTGATGAGAACTCACCACATTTATTTGAAAAAGCAGAAAATTACAGTTGGCCATACAGAGCCCTACTGCTCCCATGTACAGCACCAGTGCTGAGGAACTCAAGCAGAGGTCTTGGAGCTCTGTAGGCTGGAAGGCAGGTGAAGGAAAGGGGCAATGTGCCCATTGGTGATCTTGGGGGCTGAGGGATGAAAAAAAATTGGATGGAAATGTCCTTGCTGTATTTCAGCTCTAAATTAGCAAACTGAATCTCAATATGACAAGATGAAGGATAATCTAAGTCCTGTGCCTTCAAGTATTTTTGTACTGGGACCTGGAGCCTTGTGCTCAGACTGCCCTATAGACTGTACAAATAGCATCACCCTAACTCAGAGGAGTAGACCCCATTAGCCAACCAACACAGTCTTTGTTTTACCACTTTGTACAGTTTCTTGGAAGGAGTTAGGCAGCCAAAAATTCATGGGTTTTTTTATGGGCAACAGTAGAAAGATGAAGCCTTTCTATTAAAATAAATGGATTTATGATTTACATTGATCTGATGATCAATATCAGAGTAAGTTAAAGGAGGATTATGCTCATTCCATTTAACAAGACTTCCAGACCAGTGTTTTAAACAAGAAGAGTTGGTGTAAATTTCAAAAGAATATTTTTTGTGCTTATCCTTCAATCCTGTTCTGATCTCCTCTCCTAGATTCTCTTAAGTAAAAGTGTATAAAAGCATAAAAGACTACAATACTGTTGCTTAATTTTGTCTGCCTTTCATTAACATTTATATGAGTTTATGCCATGCCTTTTGCTGTTTTCCAGCTGATAAATGTTTTTTTAATATTGTGCGCAGATCATTTTGCTTATAATCAAGGAAGAGAAACTAAGTTTAACATCTGAGAGCTTTAGGCAAAAATGTAAAGCGTGGACCAGATGACCACATGAGAGCTGCAGCCTCTCTTTGTGCCCCAGACTGGCTGGTATTGTTTTGGTGCTGCTGCACTGGAGCAACAGCACTAACGTAATTATGAGATCAAGCAACATCTGGCGGGTTTGGCACCCAGCTCACAATCGATTGTTCGCTCGGGTCACGGGATGAATGCGCCCCAAGCGCACGTTAGGGTGCGCGACCATAAAGCTGCATTAGCTAGCAAGGGGCAGCCCGGCATTCTTGGGTTTCATCGCCCCACAAAATTGATGGCCCGCAAAAGAGCAGTGGCACAACACACAAAAGTGATGATGCCAGAGAGACTGACGCGCTGCGGGCGGTATTTGACATCTCCTGGCTCTGGGCTCTTGTGTGTTGTGATTTATGTCACCCTAATGATTGATTACTTTCAGATCATTCTCATTCTACCATATCTCTGAGAATTTCCCTCTTCTTCAAACATCTTTTTGTTCCACCAGCCCTAGGCTGCAGATGGCATCAACCCACGCACCTCCATTGTTTGAAGCCTGCAAGAACTCCACCATTCTTTGGGGGAATGCTCATAGTTGAGTAGCTAGTGTCCAATTAAATCCTGAAACTGTGGCTGCGGGCACTTTAACCTTTATATTCCCTTGCTCTTTTAGGAATTTCATTGCCTAGGACAGCTGCAACTCAACAATACCTAAAGAAGCCATCAAGAAAGAAAATCAGAAGACGACACATTTTTAAGGTTATGGAAAAGTGCTTCAAGTGATGGCTACAGCTGCATCTGTCACACCTCCATAAAGGTTCTTCTGATCATGTTTCACAAAGTGAATTATCATCTCTGGCATGCAGCATTACAGCAGACTCTGTGTGAAGACAACAGGCTAAAGCTTCTGCGTGCTGGGAAGCCAAAAATGCCTCTGGGATGCTTATGCAAATCATTAGTTTTCTCTGATATCTCAACCATTCTGTGTGACACATAAAATATCAATGACTCAATATTCGTGTGATGGAAAAACACAAGAATTTAGTGCTCATATCAAGAAAACATTGAATTTTTAAGAATCCTTTTAATTTTGGCAAATTAACAGGGCACAGTGTCAGGGGAATTAGTATAGTGGATAATGAATACCTTCTTCAAATCTCAGCAAGCAGCTACAACAGACTTTATTAGTTTGTTTATTAGTATTTCCTCCTTCATCAGAAAGCAACACCACCAAAAAGAAAATATTTGCGACTACTTCTACTACTGTTGTCACTGACAACAAGATATCCAAAAGAACTCCAAGTTTGCACAGAAGGCTTTTTCTGTCACTGTGTATATGCAGTACAGCTGCCCAGTGCTCTCTGGAGCTCCGTGTACCCTCTTTCACTTCTGGAAGCCCTGGCAGATGGAAAGGGATATACCACAACTCCCAAGAAATCCATCCAGCTTCATGTTCCTCAGATAGCAGCAAACACCATTACTCAGATATAATACCAAAAAGTAGCAGAAAGAGCTTTGCTTTTTGTCCCTCAAAGCACAGACTGGTTTGGGGTTTAGGTAGGATGTAACAGAGCCTATAACACTTTATTTACCTACCATATCTGTAGAGAGATGAGCTCCTGTATAAACCCAGTCAGGATTCAAGCCACAGGGTACACTGAGGCCCATCAGTTTCAAAGGGATTGGGCTCCTGTGTGACAAGCACCACTGCCACTGTATGTCCAGTGCAGCATTGCATTTTGACCTTCTGTCAAAAGCCAGTGAAAACTTCCAGCTGGACTGAGGAGGTCTGGTGGTACCAGACAAAATACTCAAAGGTGCCAATATACTGTCAAAGGGGGAAAAAAAATTACCAGAGAAAGAGGGTAAAAGCAATAGGTCATCTTGTGCTGGCCAAAGTTACAACTGATTGTGCTTTTTCTTAAAAACAAGATGATCTTAAACTATGGCATTTAATAGTTCCATGGACAGAGTTAATTTCTCATATCCAGTGCTGTTCATCTCTTGCTTTGTTTAATTTTTGTACAGGTAACAAGGGATGCAAGATATCTGTCAATGGCTCCAAGCCTGGATGCGTCCTCAGACTGGAGATCAGAGGCACTGATCTGTGTTTTCCTTTCTTTTTCCTTTTTTTTTTTTTAATAAGTATCTGAGGAGTTCCTGTGAAAGCATTTAATGTAACTGGGTCACAAAGAATGAAAGCTGTCCTTGGGCAGCCTTTGAACAGGCACAAATATGTTTTCCTCTTTATTTCTTTTTCAGAAGAATAGAAAACATAAGCCCCTTTCCGTAAGCTTTATTTCATTTTTAACAGGCTCTGCAGCTCCTGAGAACCCATAAACAGTGCTGAATGTAATTCAAATAGTTTTCGATACACACACTCCAGGTCTGATTCCCATTTAAACTAAGGCTTGCATTATCTTAACACCCACTGTAAAACTGTTTTTATTTCTGGAACTGCAAGGAAGGGTTTAATTTTAGGGAGAGGGCAGGTCAAAATATTTTGACACTGCCAGTTCAAACAGGAGGTCCCGTGCTGCTGAGACAGCACTGCCACCCACGAAACAAGGGCCTGACCTGTACTGATCCTGTACTGAAACCCAGCTCTCACTGGTTTAATTTACTTAAATACTGTGGATGTGTAGAACTTTCTAGATGCAAGAAAAGACAGTGAATGTGTTTTCAAAAGAGGGCAGGTGAGCTCACGTGCCCTGGCAATGGTGAGTGATCCCAGTCCTGGTTTCCTTTGCAGGGGTGGGACAAGCCCACAGTGCCCCATAACGTGCTTTTACTGACTTTGGGGCACAGCAATCTTAATCTTACAATTTAGATATATTCAATATAACCTGGAGGTAACGAGCCAAAAAAAATTAAAAACAGATATGCACTTGGAGAGTCGAGAGCATATCTATGGCTTTCTTTTACCATACTGCCATTTAGCTGGCTTGTGATGCCCTGATGGCTGCTCACAGTTGCCATGAGCTACAGCAGCTCTCAGGTAATAATAAATTATTTGAACTGACTGAATACTTGCATAGCAGGGTGACGTGACGGAGAGGAGAGCTTCTCTTCAGTCGATACTGGCTCAGAAAATAGGTTAGACAGCTCAGCCCCCCCCCAAAAAAAAATAGAAACCCCAAATAACTCTTTGGTCATTGGGCAAGATGGTGTTTGCCCAAAATCCAGTTTACTTCATTGCTAAGCAGTGAATTGTGTTTTGACAGACAACTCTGCATCAATGCTTACAGTTAAGCATCAGAATTTCAAAGGCTGTGTAAAAGGTAGAGACTCACATGCACCCCTCTCTCTGCTGCACAAAGTTTGTGTTTTTCTCAGTACTGTCTTAGTGAAAATCAGAAGGATGGCTTTTATTCAGCCAAGCACTTAAGCTTAAGTATTGACTATAAAAGCACCTCTCTTGACTTCCTCAAGATCATTGGTGTGCCTGCCCTTGGCATTTAAGCACTAAGTTGAGTCAAAATCCACAGTATTATCTAAAGAAAATAACTCTATGGTATTATCTAAAGAAAATAACCAAATATACTAGACTAAATCACTTACAGAGTTTGTGAACATCAGAGCTCTGGATTCTATTTTGTAGAATGGATAACATTTCTAGGATAAAACAGGACAGAGGTTTCTACTGCTGTGTCACCTGAATCCAAATGAAGAGACTGAGGAGTTACAAATAGAGTCACAGCCTGAAGGAGACTGGCAGGGACCTGCAGAGTTCATTTTATCCAACCCCTTTCTCAAGCACAATCACCTACCACAGACTCCTCACAACTATGGGCATTCTTGTTATTTTGAAAACATCTGTGAATGCTAGAAACACCTCCAAGCTAAAAAAAAAAAAATGAAATTCATACTATGAGTGAATTTACAGATTCCTGAGAGAACTGAAATTAAAGCAAAGGCTGTCAGGAGAACAGAAACAGTCATGAACATCACAAAATAAACTCTCTTCATTCTCCAATCTGACAATAACTGATGATCTTAAGATAATACATCATACATCATTTTGGCCTGAAGACTGGAAAGAGCTCTTTTTGTGAAGTAACATCCCCTGCAAAAGGACAGAGCATTCTCTCAGTTCAATGTCTACACCTCTAGTCTGTACCCCTCTATTTCATAAAGATCGTGGGGACGTGACCGAAGGCAGAATCGGGCCTATTCTTCCAAAGGAAAAAGGAGAAGTTTTACATTTTTACTCATTTTTACTAAGTAAACCAATTTTTTGCCTGATGAAAACTATACAGTTTGACATTTATTGTTATGCCATATAAATTCTACAGTACCTGCAGAATGTATCTGCAGCAGAATCAGCCCCCCTTTTTGTCATGGGAGGAGGAAATGTGCCTTGTGCAGAAACAACCCTTTGAAGGCATTATCTGGCACAGTACCACACCATGACTGTTGATGGGGATTTTGCAGTGGAGACAGGAAGCCCACTGTCATGGAAAAGCAGAATTTCCATCACAGGTTGTACAGTTCACAGACCCACATGAGATCTGACACAGACAATGGTTGTACTTCCAGCGTTTGACTCAAGTCACACACAGCAGAACCTGTGGACAGCAGTGGGATCTTCCCAAAAACAAAGCAGGCAGAAGAATGGAGTGGAGATACTCATTTCTAGACTGCACATGCTTTCCAGGTTCCCTGCAGGAGGTATTTCTGTACAAAGAAGGACTAGCCTAATGTTAAAATAAAATCATCTACATGCTAAACACAGTTCTAGTAATGTTTCTGTGAAAATAAGCCTTGACAGTAGGCTCAGCATACATGATTGCCTTTTTGATCTCTCTCCCCAGTGAAAATAAGCCTGATATGTAGACCTGTGTCTGAATTTCTGTTTCATGCCAACAGAAAGAGAGAGGTAAACCAAAAATCACTCCTAAATCTCACTGAGTTTCCATGCTCTCATCAGGTTTGAGATATTCACGGCACATCTCATCTGGAAACATAGGAAGGAGTGATCAGTGTCCAGATCTGTGTTCTCAGGAAGAGAAGAAGAAAGATTTATTTTTCCTTTTCTACTTTTAGTGGCACTTATTCAGTAACTCCACTAAAAATCAAACAATATTCTTGTATCTACGACCAGCATATAGCTCGTAAAGAAGAATCAGACGTTTGCAATTTCAGCTCAGTCACTGTAACTTTTCTTACACTCTCTTCTAGACTTCTCTTATTTATTTATTGCATTTCTGAGGATTTTCTGTTAGGGCCAGTGGACACGTGTACATAACAGCCATAAAAACCAAAAATACGATCACAATCCCTGACCAAACAGGGTTAGTGAAAAGAAATGATTTATGCTCTGCACAATCCCTCTATGTGTTAAGCTTAACAGAAGCAATTGTTTTTCTTCCAACTGCACTTGTAACACAATCACTACATTTGCCCTTGAAAATGTCTGCCTAAGAACTACACACCTCCCAGGGTTAAAAACCTGGGATTTGGGGGTTTTCTTGCCCCAGATCAGAATCTTTTAACAGAAAAGGTTCAGAGATTTCGTTTGAGCTACTTCGATGGCTGCAGCCCTGCACAGGGTCAGGCAGCAATAAGCAACCCTGCTGTAATGGTGGCTTTTCTGCTATTCCCCCTCCAGTGAAGAATAAATGTCCTTTCGTCACTCTGTGGAGCACTCGATTTCCCACAGAATAGTTTATTTCTGCAGAATTCTCCAGGCACACAAACCATTCTGTTCTGGTGAGCTCTGCACGTCTTATTCATGGTAATTACGTTCACATCTTTGATCTCAGATGAGACCTCTTGTGCATATTTTGTTCTATTTATGTCTTTGATCTTGTTACTTGTTTTTCCCCCTTTTTTTCCAGTTGCCTGTCTTTCCATTTGAAAGATATTCATCCTACATCACTTTAAAGACAAAAGGTGAAACAGTGCTGTATGTATCCTAAGTAACCTTGCAGAATATACAGGAGTACCAAGCAATTTTGTGAGTAGAGCACATCAGGGTTTTGTCTCCCGGTTTAAACGAGCAGTAGCACATCATGCTGCTGACACCAAGAGTGTATGTAGGCAGCTGAATACAGAGAAGAGTATATTTTAAATAAAGGAAAAATCCCAGTTGTTGTGATGACCACGGTGACAGCAGATTACCCTGGCAGAGAAGAGCCACACGGGACCCAGGAGTGTGCAGGACCAAATCTGCTCTCCGTGGCAACAGGCAAGCGGCAGGGGACAGCGTGGCAGAGGACAGCGTGGCAGGAGCCCCATGTGGAGCAGGGACACGCTGTCCCACAGCCCCCACTGCCCTGACCAGGCTCTGCAGCTCTGTCAGTGCTGGAGGCTTCCGTCTCCAAAGCACCTTTGCAGCAGACTTGGCCCACAACAGGCATTTACAAATAAAGCGAAGGAAACAATAAATACTTGTGTCTTTTCAGGTGCTTGTACTGTCAATACCAAAATACTGAAAGCACAGGTGTCCTGCCAGCATCCAGCACCGTGTTGGCTCTTGTGCTGAGCAAGGAGCTCCTCAGTGGGCACACAAGCATGTGACAGCTCTAGCACTTAAAGTCAACAGGATCTGGACTTATGGTTGAGAGTAAAAATGAAATACTGTTTCACTAAAGCTGGTTTTTCACTAGTTATTAAAGAAGAACAGGGGAGTAACATTTTCAGGGCTCAGAGTTACCATAGTAAGATGACCTGAATTTACTGCAGCAGTTAATGAGGATTAAGCTGAAAGACTGGATGGATCTCCACTTATGAAAGAAAATGCATGGATAGGTCAGATCTACTTAAAACAACTGTCTCAAACCCCAGATTCAGCCAAAATTTAAAACTGCTTCTTTACTGTGAAGGGCATTTATCATTCCCCTGCACTGTGCTGGCTTGGCTGAACAGCAGAGAGCTGACAGCAGGTCTGTGTTGTGACACAGCCATGGAAGCATCCTCTGCTCTCCTTTATCACCTCACAGACAACATTTCCTATCAGTAATATAAATACAGAGTCATCACAGAGGCTACAGGGCTGGTTAAGGGTGAATGACAGTTTCTGTCTGAGAGCTTCTGTGGATCAATCAACACTTTCATGCTAGAATTTCTCAAGCTATGGGAAACATGTAGATGAGGGGCAGAAGACTTCCTTGAGAAAGTTGTTTCTAAATGCCTAAGTTTATCTGCCAGATCTCAGCAGAGTTCTCAGGCAGCCAATGTGTTCATCCTATGTTGTAGCACTGAGAAGCTCGTAAATCCCTGTTTGTCTTCCTATGAAACACACAGAAGTTATGCTAAAGCTACTATGTTATGGTAACAGAAAGCTACCAGGGCCATAGTCACTGCCTGCAATGTATGTGTAACTAATTTCTCTGAGATCTCAATTACCTCTCCACTCGTCCTGCTGGGAAAGTGGAGTTATTACCTCAGCAGGGAATATTAGTGTCACATTGCTTACTTTGCACAGGTTCCTCTCCACATGACTAATCCTTCACTCATGGATATAAAGGTGCAGGGATTGGTTGTTAAAAGCTGTGTGAAAATAGCAGACAGAAACTGTAAATCCCAGGTCATCCCTAATCCAACAGAGGTGTCACAGAAAGTATGAGTAAAATATGTTCTTCAGGTTTTTTTAATTATGTGTAAACAAGAATTCATTAAACAATTAAGATGATGAACAAACTTTTCATTAGCATAGAGCTAAGAGAACACAATATTATTCGAATATTACTATTTTGAAAAAGAGAAGACAGAATCTTAAAATTATTTAACCTCTATTTGCCTTAATTCCAGCAACACAGAGCAAGTGTTTCTTTGGAATTCATCCCAATCTCCTCAGAAGCTATGCTCATTTTTTCTCCTACCTTCTAAAAACATAGGAGAAAACTCACTTCCTTATTGTGGGTGAGCATTTCCCAAGCTACTCTCATTTTGAAGCAGAACCTGTGAATACTTTGCAACCAAAACCTCTCTGCTGGCAGGATCCCTGCCCTTGCAATTGAAGTGCCTTCTCAACCCGAGCCACAAATTGTGCAGCAATTATGTCACTTGCTGTCTTTGATGATGTGCAGACATCCCAGTCTTGTGCAACCCAACACAATACTCCATGGGAAAGTCCTTTCTGTTTAAATTTAAGGTAAATGGAAAGAAACCTTCATTATATAATTATATAATCCCATTTTAAAAATAATTCTAAGGCATGGGAGCCTGGAAATCCCTGTTTGATCTGAAATTAAAAAGCAAACAGAACCAAGATATTTTAAATCCTCCCATATGTGTTCTTCCATGATCCCAGTAATATGGGTTATCCTACTGCATTTCAGAAACTTTAATTTTCTCATCCACTGCTTGGTCGAACTGGTTTCCCTAAATCCAAACATCTTGTGCCATTTTAATCACTGGATTGTTAAAAATAGATAAAACAAATCAAGAGTTCTCCACTGAGACCCCTGCCCCAAAGCAGGATGCCATTCCCAACAGGCATTTGCTACCCTTTCCTCAGGAAGCTCTGCATCACCCCACTGAAGGGCTGTTCCAACACCACTGCCTTTTCCTCTCCCCTCAGTCCTGACGCCTGCTCATCCTGTGTGGTTCCTCTTCTCCACCCAGCCTCTGTCCCACATCTCCTCTCCTGAGCAGCTGGGCCAAAACATCCCCCAATTCCACACAAGCTTCCCTCACCTTTCTGCAGCTCTGCTGCTTTGCTGGGCTTTGGTGCTAACCAGAGGCACCACAGGCAGATGCCAAGTTTGGGGGTGTGGCTGCACAGAGAGTCCCTGACCCCCCAGGCTGAGCAGGGCAGGGTCCCCCCTTTAGCTTGGGGTGCTGAGCCTAAAACCTTCTTTAATCCGCCCTTGGCAGCTCCACCAGCCCTGGCTGGAGGGAGGGCTTGGACAAGGCCATCAGACTGCAGCAAGAACACTTCTGCAGTCAGTAGCATTCGAGGTGAGAAAATGATGGGGTTTGTGTCCAGCTGTGGAAGCAGCACCCCGCTGCATCCACGCCTGGTTCGCAGTGAGGGGGAGGCCGTGCCACTGGAATTCCCAGCACGGGGGCAGGGAGTGGGAGGGGGCAGAGGTCGGAGTGTGGCAGCAGAGATAAGTGCGACCAGCAGTGTGGGAAACTTCCAGGAACTCTCTCGACTTCATAGCATTTCTGCTGTTTGGGGAAACTGCATAAAACGCATTTTAATTTTTATTGTTACTTTTTTTGGTATGTGAAGAACAACGTGCTATTCTAGTTGAGAGTATTTTAACTTTTAACTGTTTTTTGCCTGTGTTCAAGAATATATAAATATTATTGTATTAAAACATATATTCCTACATAATATAGATGAATCCATATTCTGTATACATATATATGTTCTATATTTGCCTATAAAACAAAGGCTAAGACACCGCCATAACTAGCAAGTGTTTTAACATAATTTTAGACTTTTGCCATAATAGAATGTTACCAAGAAACTGAATTGTCACACAGATGAGAGGTAAAATTCAAGTCAAGCAGCTATATTTTTTTCCCTTCCCAGAAAGAGCTGTGGTCATTTTAGACAAGATCAAAAAGTTCAGTCCTTCCAACACCAAATTTTGTGATTTTTTTTTCACTTTTGCAGAGATGTTCAGTCAAAACATTTTGGCTGCAAGAAAAGGGGTTAACAACTGTTAATACCTTTCAGCTGCAAAGATTTCCATCATGATCATTTCTTGACTACGTGAATTTCATGTCTTAGAAAAGTATCTTAATTTCAGATTGAATACAATGGTTCAGCACTATAATTATACCCCGCCCCCCTTTTCCCTCTCTTATGGAAATAAAATTCATAATTCTTCCTGTCATTTTTACATATTATACTCATGTCACCAGGAGTTTTAAAGTTTCTTTTTTTTAAGGTAGTTACTAGTGGTATAATAAAAGAGAGAAAATTAATTTCCTGCAGTTTGAATCAAAGTGCCCCAGTGTCTCAAGATGCGATGTTATAGTAAAACTGTAAAGTTAATGGAATATTAAAATCTGTCAGTTGAGCTACACAGGGAAAAATAGTTCATCATCTGTAGATTGAGAGCATGATAGTAAAAGGGGCTATGTATTTCACCAATTAACTGCTCAAAATTAAAATAAGAGAGGGCCTGTCCTTTCTGTTTACAGAAACAAGAGCTGTATTGCAACAATTAAAAGCTCCTTCTCATTTCCAGATAGATAATAATTACTGATTCTTTTTAAACATCATATGACAATAACAGTGCTCCAAACACAAACAGTTTTTCCATGCCTTTGCTGGAGTGATTAAAATGTTGAAGGCATCCCAGCAAGTCCCCGAGCTCCTTGACAGCTGTCATTGCTATTGAACACAACTATAACAGCCAGAGAGAGCTTTATTGGTAAACTGTTCTCCTTTACCACAAAGGCAATCTCACAGGCATCTGCTGCCATATTTCGGAGCTTTATTCCTTCCCTCTCAGACGGAGCCGGTGATTCTGTGCCATGTGCAATTTCTCCCTCTTTATCAATACCATTTGGTGAGGCTTGTGCCACCAGAGCTCAGGAGGTTTTGTTTCCAGGAAAATGAGCAAGGAAAATACATTTTTGCCGAGTATAATGGCCTCTTTCTGTGCTAGTCATGTGCAACAATGGAGCCGAGGGCTTTTCAATGGGGAGTGGTGTGACTTCAGTGTTTAAATATAAATGCACAGAGTTTTTATGAGAAGTGCTGTACCCTTCCAATTTACATCCTTTTTTTATGGTGGGCAGAGGAGAAAGCTTCACCACAATGAGCTGCAGGCTCAATAAAGACAGGTCAGACAGCCCCACGTCTGGCTGAGCGCCATGTGCAGCCACAGCCCGGGCACTGCCAGAGCCCCCTGCCAAAGGCAGCCCCTCTTCCTCAGCTCCCCGAGCTGCCCTGCCCTTCACATCCCTGCACCCCAAAGCTTTCATCCCCACAAAGCCCCTCAGGCAGTGGAAAGTACATTTGCTCTACTTTCTGTATTTTACACACAGCAAACCGAGGCACAGTGAAATAAGGTTACCTGCCCAAGGTCCCTCAGGCAGCCTATGGCAGGGCTGGGAGCTGAACCTCAGCTTCCCAAATCCCAAAACTGTTTAACTGAGGCGCCATTCCTGGCCTCTCTGATGGCCTATCCCAGCATCTCACTTGCACCCCAGGCAGACCAAACATCACAAGTCCCCCAGTGGTAGGTAACGCTGTCCTACACCCTGTACCCAGCTCAGCCACCCTCTGCAGGTCCCCGCATGCCCCGAGTCCCTTACCAGCACATCCCAGTATGCAGCAGCACCTCCCTAGGCTCTTCCAGCACCTACCCCAGTTACACCTGTTTAACACCTCCTCCTTCCTCCCTTCCCCACACCTCCACATCTGGATAGCCGTGTAGCTGCAGGAACGCACCTGCAGAGGGTGGCTCAAGGTATCAGGAAGGACACAGTGTCTCAGGGAGCAGAGGGAGGGAGGCTGGCACAAGACCTGGGATTAAGCTTCACTGAATAGTTCAGCCAGGAAAGAGCTGTTGGAGCCCATCTATGTCAAAAATTTTTGGATGTTTGTGCTGTGTGCTCCTGGAATGATAGCCAGACTGGTAGGGTGCAAGTTTCACCTGCTAACAGCTGAAATACTTCTTGGCTTCTCCCCCTTAGTGGAAAATGGGAAATCAGGAAAGAGCAATGTCAATCACAAAGACAAGGACTACTGCAATATCTAAAATATGTATACATCTCTAGGTGCTGAAAGCAGTTAATATCAACCTGTATTTATACGGTTCTAATAAACCAAAAAGAAATCTTAAGAGCAGCATGATTCTAACAGACATAAAAGGAATTTTTATTCTCTCAGTCCAGATAGTGCAGTTCTTCAAATCTCTTTGCATGAAGCAGTAAGGAATGCTCTTTTCTGAGGGAATCACTGCCTGAACAACACTTTGAAGTTTGAGAATTATAACTTCTTCCCTATGTTCTGCACCTTTAAATCTGTCAGACTACTACTATCCATTTTGGACTGTTGTGTTCATTCATGTGTGCAGACACATACATTGTGTCATGGAGACTGCAGCACGCTCTTTCCTGTTTGGTGTTTTTAAATATAAGAGTTATTCTGACCACAATTATCTATTTACTGTTCATTGAAATATATAAAGCTTTATCCAGCACTGAAATGCAGTCATGCTTGAGGTGTAGTGTGAGAGCTGCCCAGCAGCACAATGGAACACCAGAACTAGAGCTGGTTAGAAAATGGATTTTATGTCCTGCAAAACAGTCCAAGATGTCTTCTTCATTGTTGTTCTGAATCAGGGAAAAAAATCTGTATTTCTAAATTTTTTCACTTGATCCAGTGCTACAGGAGGGAAATTATCTGCTGTTTGATATATCAATTCTCTTCACTTTTATGTAAAACTCTTATTTGAAATAAAAAGCATTTTATAGCTATATATTTGCACTTCAGAAATGACAAAACCTGGTACAGTTGGATTACTACCAAGTTCCCACTCCCTTTTTCTTTGCCCAGTCCCCATTTTGTGAAGAAGGGCCATTTTCTCAAAATACTGTTTTCTATGTAGGATCTGTTTTTTCAAAAGAGAGGAAAAAAAAAGACCGGATTCAGGTAAACAGAAGAGCCTCTGAGCAATTAAAACTGCAAATCCACACAGTTAGAATGCAAGCATGGGGCCTTGACATTCATTCTTCCCTAATTGCCAAGTACAGCCAGTAACTTCTTACAACCTGCAAGAGGTATCTAAACGTTTTTAGGTGCTCCCAAGAGAGCCCCTAACCCCTACTTTCAGATCTGTTCATTTCACCATTATGAAGCCTCATCTTAAATTTCAGACTATTTCAAAAAGCTCCAGGAAATTCAACACTGTCCCAAAGAACCAGTCCCACAGAGGGTTAAAAAAAAAGTGAACAGAAGTACTGTTGCATTAAAATAAATGGCTAGCAAGTGGTCTAAATAAAGCATTGCTATCTGATGCCTGAAAACAGATTTGACTGAAAAGGTATGCTTTCAGACTAAGAAAGCAGAAAAAACTAATTAGACAAGAAGCAACCGTGAACAAACATGTTAGCAGAATCAATAACTGGAACTGATCAGCTATTTCTTTAATTGTGCCAGCTGGGCTCTAGTGATGTGCTTAGAGGAGCATAATTACCCGTTTCGGTTGTACAGCAGAGTTCTTTTTCTTTCCCTATCCTTTTATGCACCCTCCTTTCTTTCTTTCTACGTTAGGAGCTGGTCATATGCCATTAAAGAAAGAAAAACAGGGTTGAGAAATTAGTGGAAAATGGGCCATCCTCATACATAAGACAATATTATATGAATAATTAGAAGTAGCCCTAAACAGTTATACCAAATGTAACCTAATAAGAAAGTGAGTCATCAAGGATACGTAACTCACTTCTTAATGTGAGAGGACATTGTGTGTGCTGTGTGCAAAGCAGCACTGAGAAATAAAATAAAATGAAATAGGGACCGTTCTCTGTCCTATTTGGACATGCGTACCAGGGATTGTTCTAATTTGTAAGGCTGTGACTGATCCAGGCACAGAGTTCTGCTGCTAAAGCACTGGAGTCCACGCTGTACAGCTGCCTGCTACTATTAGAAGGAAACCAGGACAGATATAAAATAAAGCACAGAAAGGAGAGGGAAAACATAGAGGAAAGAGAGAAGGGGCTCACTGATTAATTAACAAGCAAAAGAAAACAACCCACCCTTCCTTGACTGATGTTTACCCATCTTTAATTGACAGCAGAACAAAGGATTTAATAACTACAAGGCTCTTATGGGCAGCTCCATGGAAAATCCATAGCAGCACAGAGCAAGCTTGGCTTTTTTGATCTATAGCAATGGCTAAATGGGTCTCCATTAGAGCGATGGCTGCCCCAAAAAGTGAAAATTAAAAAGTGAAATATACATTTAATCAGCAACAGGCTAATATATCAAAAACGTCAGCCTACCCCAACCAGGGGCCTGATCCAAAACACATTGACGTGAGTAGAAAAAAGATTCATGCCCCACAAAAGCTTGAGCTCAGAAGCTTGCCCAAAGCTGATCTAAATCCTTTATACAGCTGAAAGCCTCAGAAAACCACGACTGGTCCTATTTTCTGGTTTCATGCAGGTCAGCTCCCCATTCCAGGAGCAGTCCTAATTGGTGGCATGACCAAAGGAGCCCAGTGCTGTGCTGGGAGGGTGGGGTGGCTGAGCCGTCCCCACCCCCTGGCAGGGCTCTGGGGCACTCTCTGCAGCACCAGCCACTTCTGCCCTCCCTGAAAACGGCATGAGGGCGAGGTGAGGTGGTGAATACCCACCATATCTGCTTTCTGCAGCCCTCATGAGGCTGCAAACTGCCCACTGAAGGGGAAAAGGCCCTGGAGTGAGGTAGGAAGCTGAAGGGAAGTAGAAGTAGGAAAGAAGTGAGATGCTTTGGGATTGAGATGTAAGAATAGGCACCAGTAGCAGCCAGCAGCCCTCACCCACAGCCTGAGGCTCAGAATAAATTCCCAGGAAAGCCATGGAGAGATGCTGCTCACAGGGGTCCCTACAGCTGTAGATCATCCCCAAAACCCAGCAGAATGCATTCAACAGCAGCAGTCCAGGCTGGCGTGGGTATGCCAAGAGGCTTGTGCAGGTTGGCATTTTATCTGAGACAAGTATTTCTATGCTTATCCTTTTCCTAGCTGAAGCCATTTAGCTTTATTGTGTGGCACATATGTCTCTTGATATGGAAAAGAAACTTTTGTGAGGCAATATTCAAAGGGGTCTGCATTTATGTGGGCAGTTACGTCTGGCAGACGTCAGTTCTTTACAGAGAGGAGCAGCAGGATTCAGAGCTAATTAGGGAAATTATAAAACAAAAAGGTATTCTCTAACAATAAAAGATTCTTCAATCAGGATCAGTCAATCATCCTGACAAGGAAAATAATTTAAGATTACTTACAGAAAGAATAAAAATGCCTTACATGGGGTTAAATTGCAACAACGTTCATGTTATCTTTTAACAGAAGTTGCTGTATAGGCACTTAGCATTATATAATACACAAAGAATATTATAACAGATCTCAGTTTCATCTTTCAGCCTTTCAAAAGGTATCTAAGTTCCTGATCATTTAAATCTTTGCTGATTATTCATCACTACCACATTTTCAGAAAGGAGATGCTAAATTAGCTACTTACTATGGATGATATTCACTATGCTGCTGAGCGCAGTCACAGAACAAGCCTCACAGAAGCAGTGGATGATAATGCTTCCTGTGCTCATCCTAGGTATGATGAGCTCCATTTCAGCACCAAACAGCCTGGCACAAAGGGTGGTCACGGGGCCAGGCTGAGGAAGCATGGAAGTATCAGCTGTTAGCAATGGCTATCAACCCTGCTGCAGGTGATACAGAGCACTGTTCCAAGGACTTCATCTTCAAACAGCCTGATCAGGACAAAACAAACTCAGAAGGGAGAAATCTGCCCCAAATTAAATTAAGGCGTTGATTAGATTTCACCAGAACCCATTTCTTACACTGACAACAGACCTGGTTTGGCCGCCCATCATTGGGCCCAGTTAAGGTTCATTTCCACAAATATTATAAGAGGTGCAAAGACAGCAGAGTTCTGCCCAGCATCGCCCTAGCTCCAGGAAGAACCCATGCTGCTACTGCTAGCCCGTTCCTGTGCCTTGGTGGGGTGTTCCAGGCAAGGGAGGGCTTTGATGAGCTCAGAGCAGCCTGGAGGAGGAGGCTTGGGAAAGAGCAAGACAAAAGATTTCCCCCTCCTTCCTGTCAGCAGACTGCCCTTTACTCCTGTCCAGTGCAGGTGGCCTCCACAGGCAGGGAGGAGATGTTTGGAAGGCTCAGGCAGAAGAGGAGTCCATGGGAAGACTCTCAGGAGGCCGCAGGCAGGAGGGACAGTGCTCCCTGCATCCAGAGCTCAGGAGAGCGGGCTGGCTGTGCCACCACATTGCTGCTGAAAAGCAAACCTGAAGGCAACAGATTTTCCCCTTATCCTTGAACAAGTCAAAAATTCCTCTTTCCCTTCATATTACTGCTGTTGTCCTCAGAGGCTCCAGCTGGAATCAGGTCCCCCCATGCCAGGCACTGGTCAACCTTAAGGTTACAGGCCCCTTCTCCCGGGGTTTGCAGCCTAACAGGACCAGACAGACCAAATTAACATCGGTCCTACTTTCCAAGTAGGAAGCTGTTGCATAGAGGGATTTCAATAGGAGCTGGGAAATGTTTCTAAAGTACGGCTTTCAAGCTTTCTGGGTCTCAGAAGCAGAATAAAACTCTACCTTCTCCTCCTATAAAAATACAGCCTGACTTTGGAGTGACTTCAGAGCCTGAGATACAAAGGGAGCATTTGGCCTCATCCAGAGCATGAAACCTGGCCCCAGTCACACAGTCTGCTCTAACAACCGACAGGCTTTTACATCTCTAAATGCCAAGGTGAGCATTTAGCGAGAAAGGGAAAATGTTTTAAAAACCGAAACAGCTCTGAGAACTGTTAAGCAAAGCTGTCATCGGTAAATTATTCCTTTCTGCTGTTATATTTTTTTTCCCCTCCTGTAGTATGATCGGAGAGCTAAGTGCAGCAGTCAATACGTAGTAATCAGGCTAATGATTGTCTAATAGCTAAATTAGAAGAGTGACTCTTAATCATGCAATTGATGCCAGTAGTCTAGCACCGAAATCCAGACACGAAATGTCTTTGATTACACTTCACTTTTTTAAAGACTTAATTAACTTTTATAAGACTTCTTGATTTTTAAAACATCTTGAGCAAACAGTATAACATAAAAGCTCTATAGAAAGCAGCAATTGTTTCACTGACATTCACTTGCATGGTCTACAAAGATGGTGGACCTTCACACAAAACTGTTAAAATTATGGAGCCCAGAATCATAGATAATGTTACAAATCTTTTGATATTTGTATTAATTTTCTATAAACCTAACCTCCCTAATAAATGCATTTTAAATGGTCTTGCAGAAATACAATCCATTAAGCACTATGTAATCTACTCCTGGACCGTCTTATAATGAAACCTAAGTGAATTTGTTGAGTTGCAGCTCAGAAAAAAGGTAAAGGGAAAATGGAAAAAAATAGTATAATACTGACAATATAAAACATGGACAAAAAGACAAATGAGCCTGTGCAATCTCCCTTCTGTGCACTAATATATTTGATTAGTCATGTACCGGTTCTATCATTCATATTAGAAAGAGCTTCCATTAAATTAGGGTGATTTCAAATCGTTTATTACAAATCTGTAATTCTTCTAATGAAATAGGAATACAGAGATCCTAATTTTAAAAAACAAAATCTCACAATATACTTTGCTGAAATTACTGACAGTGGAACAGGGGAACTGTCTGGCTTCAAATAAGATTATAGTTCTTGTTGCCACAAAGAAAAGAAAAAACAAAAAATCCAAACACCTCAAAACCCAAAACAAGCAAAAAACCACCAAGCTATAAATATCCTACCAGAGTTACTTGCAGTCTGGATGATCTTGCAGACTTCCTGCCAGAAAGGCATCTCAGAAACCAGGAGGAATTTACCATAGTAAAAAAGAAATAAGCTATAAAATCAGTGGGCAGTCTTTTGGATGAATATAAAAAAAAAAAAATGAGTGCAATTAATGCAGCTAGAGACCACTCTTCTTACTTAGAAAAATATTTCTGTTGGCTTCAAGCAAATCAACTGCATGGCTACAGCAAGTGGGACTTGGCCCATCACTGCTGGAGACAGGTGGGGAACACCATAGCAACTCAGAAAATTCTTTCAAGGGAAGGGGCAGAAAAGAGATTTAACATGCTTTCCCCCTACCTACACATTGAACTTCCTGAAGTTTTGACACTCTCTTCAATCATGCCCAGCATGCTTTCCATCATGGGGAGACTGCAATGCACCCCTCTCACTTGAAAATAAATTTGGATCACTCTCCATCTGCCTAGATAATGAAAACAAGATCCTCAGGTACTAAAGCATTTCAGAAATCAGATAATGAACTGAAATCATATGTTTCATGGATTAGTCTCTCCCTGAATCAATTTATGGTGGGTATTTTGTTGGAAAACTGACCCAGATTCCATACATTTTTTTAATAACTGGAAAATCACTTCATCCAATTCTCCCGTTATGGATGACATATTTCATCATTGTTCAATATTAAATCATAAAGGAAAGAAGAAATTAATGGTGAGGTGTAAGAGTTTGCATTTCACTTCCCTGCACTGACTGCAGAATTTTATATGTGATTAGTCTGATGGGTCTCTGAATTACCTTCAGATTACTAGGTCTCCAATTCAAAAGCATTTCTTCTATTATTATTACTTTAAAATTCAGTCTCCTGTTTTTTTAACAAAGGTGCAAGTCAAAATAGAGTTTTATAATATGTTATAATATGTTTTCCCTGGCCCCCTGCCTGCAGTTGTTTGGATAGCTGGCAGAGTGTGGTATCTGACAGTATAGGAACAGTGTGGAGAGTTTGCCATTCCTATGGGGATCTATCTTTGGCAATAAATTTGGACTGGATGTCTGTTAGCAGAGTGTGTCAAAACTGTGCCAAAAGCACTTTTGGACATATAATAATAATAAATGAGTGTTGCACTGCATTAGTAGAGGAATTCTAATACAAGTTGTCCATCATTTTGCAGTAAGTTCTTTACCACGTTAGTGAATTTATGTCTCATAATAAATTAACCATATCAAGTGCTTCACCCCTTAGGTTCAGTAAAGTAAACATACATAAGACTAGGTAATTTCCATGCCAACAGAACAATGCCCACATCCCTGCACATTCCCTTAGCACACAACTCAAACAAAACGCAAATCTCAAGGCCAAATCCATGGCTGGAGCAGGAGGGCACATTAGAGTACAACCCGCAGAGCTGGGCAGGCTCGGAGCCGCCTGCGAGCCTGGGGTTCTGCAGACATCCTCAGCTCATGGGGTAAAAGCTCCCTCCACATTCCACTATTCTGACTCTGGAACAGCCAATCTAAAAGGGCTTATCTTTATATAGCTTTCCACTCTGATGCAGAAATGTAGACAATAAATCTCAACTGGAAAAATATGACTTAATTGCTGTGACAACCATGCCAATCCTTCACAGAGTCGCAGCCAGAGTTTAGAAACTCGGTGCCTGTTCAAAGCAAACACATCAGAAATGTTGGATGTTTGTTGAAAAGCCTCATAAATATACAGATAGGTAAACACCCAAAAGGATTTTGGCATCTCCAAATTCTGAGAGAATATATGAGAACAGGTGATAGGAATCTGAAGATGCTGAGGTTTGGCACACATGGTGGCACCAACAAATGATCAATACACACAAGCAGCAGCCCAAACAATTGTTACACTCATGGAAAATTTACACTATAATCTGCAGGTGGAAGATCCAAACTTGCAAAGGAAAACACACATTAGTTTTAGCTTCGTTTTTTAAGCATACTTCTACAATTTGCTCTTTAAGAATGCGGGACAGTTATGCACAGGCTCAGGAACATCCCTAAATAAAGCAATATATGGCTGGAAGTCCATGATTCACTTTTCACCCCATAGCTTTCCTATTATATGGTCATGATATGACATGAGAAATGTTTTAAAATACTAGGTTTAAAATGCTGGCCAAAAGTATTAAAGACTCATCCAACTCTAAGGAACATCATGAATTCATCCTTTCAAAGCCAATAGAAGTTACAGGTGAGCCTACTTGCCAAAAAGCCTGTTTTTTAAATCTGCTTAAATATGGATTGCAAAATGCTCATGTTTGAGCAGTGACTTGCATGCACTGACTCCCCAGGGATAGCCTGAGGGGTGCATGCAGGGAGGCAAATTGGCTGAATCAGGAACACAGCACGTCCTGCCTTTGCCAAGAGGTGTCTTCCCGAGGTATCACAGAGCCGGGAGCAGCATGGGAGGGTGGGTTCAAGATGGCATAATTAGCAATGCATCTTGCACAGCAACATGGCCTATGGACAGCAAGGCTACCTGGAATTTCTGCTGTGCTGTGTACAGAGAAGCACTCCTCCCAGCCCGAAACACTAAGGAGAGAATTCCTTTCCACTCTCAAAAAACTCTACACGTCTTCTCAGGAAGAGTCAGTGCCAAGAGATCCACACGGTGTAGGAGACAGGCTGGAACACTCCTCCACCCAGGTAAGAGCAGAAACGTTCTGAGAGAGACTGCAGAGTGCAGCTCTGAGTGGAGCAGCAGGCAGGCAGCGAGCCTGGGTGCAGCTGGGATTGATGTGCACTCTGTGTGCTTTGTGCCTCGCTCTGTGATATTTCTGAGGGAAATCCTTCGGAGCAGTGACTGGCACATCAGTTGTGCAGCTTCCCTCACCAACAGGAGCTGCACAGCTCAGCTCTCTCAGCCCCACTGGAAGGCACAGAGCACAGGGACCCTCAGTCTAGATGTGGGCTGGGGTTGGCAAATGATATATTCAGGAACAACAGCTCAGCACCACGTAGTTTTTATTTGTATAAGTGCTTTCCTTATTAATTTATTGTGCCAAGGAGGTGATGGTGAGTTGTACTGTGGCAAATGGCACCAACATCAGTGAGAAAGGCAGGGATGGGACCTCCCTCCACAGCTCAGGCAGCAAAGGGTCACTCACAGTGAGTCCAAGGGGGCTGACACAGAGCACAAGGAAACTACACCTGCCATTAACAGGCATCCAGTAGCAACCAGCAGCAGGAGCCCACCTGTTAAAACACCACTGCCACTGGGTGATGAAAATGGCCACAATTTTCACATAGCCCTGATTTTGCTCCAGCACTAGGCACCTCTTAGGTCTGCTTTGGGGCAGCATAGTTGTGTGCTGCCTTCTACTACAGCTAAATGGGGGAAATTTTAGTTTAACCCTACAGTGGTAATTTTAAGGTGTTTTTTTAAGGCTATAAAACACCCTTGCTCATGTCGTAGGCATAAACGTACTTCAGCACTTAAGATGTTGGTTCAGCCAACTGAGATGGAGTAATTTTATTTCAATAAATGGTATTTTTCAACTGTCCCATATGGATATTTGTATTTCTCATAATGGCTGAGGAAGGAAAAGTCAAAATGTTATACTGTGAGAGCACTCTCATTACCTTTTCTTTATAAATACCATTATTTTAATTGAGACTCAAGTTCCTGCAGAAAAAGCTGCACATTTCTGAAATATACTTTTTTTAGTGCTGAAGAACAAACAGCAGACATCTGAGTGAAAGTCCCATTGTTTCCACTTTTTCATCTGAACACATATACTGGCTTACTGTGCCTTGAGGAAAGCTAGGAAGCATAGAGTGCTGTGGCTCAGATGTTCCCAAGGATTCTTCTGGATATCTATTGTAGAGCTCTTGGTGGTACTGAAGGTCTGCTCCAGAGTACTCCACCTCAGTTCCAAGGTTATCACTCCTTTTCCATGGTCACCATGTGACCAATCCCTTTCTGTCTCATTTGTATTCTGACACTGATTTAGAGGACCTCTGGTCATACCAACATCCACACCAAGAGAGGGTTGTGGGGAAACCTGTACCCTGTGACAGCAACACAGGCATGGCAAAATAAGATTCCCTCAGCAAATACTGTCCAAGCTACTTCAGGCCAGCACAGTTTGGACGCAGCACCCAACTCTACCCCAGGGCTTTTGCTGGTGGGGGTCTGAGCTCTGAGCTCTCCTGACCCCTCTGTCTGAGAGGCCAACAGCAGAGACACAGCCCCAGTTCTCCAGTTTCTCTCTCCAAAACAGTTGGGGGAAAATAAGTCTCTACAAATGAAAATATGCCAAATCAACCAAACATTTTATGGAAGAAGAGAAGGTTGGCGGGTTCTCTGCAGCCCCTTCAGGGATGATGCAGCACAAACCCTCCCACTGCTGCCAATGCTCCATCTCCCACCGAGATCAGAGCCAACCAACTGCTTGCTTTGGGTGCAGAGCCATCCCTGAACAGGACAGCTGGAGATCTAAATACCTAAATGGCAGGTGTCTCTAATAAATTCTGGATACACAAGAAAAGCACAAGCACTTTTTCCTTCAAGCCCCTGGTAGTTCATTTTTCTAGTTGTGTGCTGCATTCTGCTCTTGGGCTCAGTACATTTTGGTCTCTAAGTCTCTCCATTACAGCTCTCAGTGTGCACACACACCACTGACAACTGGAAACTGGAAAGCCTAAACCCTGCTTCATAAATTTAAAGTCTTTAAAGGCCACCTAATAGCATTTTAAATTTCTTAACATAATTTAATTTGTGTACATGCAACTCTTAAAAACTCTGATTTTCCTGTCAAAGAGGGCCAATGTGTTTTTATTCTGCATTTGTTGTGTACACTAGCCCCTATTAGTACATCCTAATAATATACACAGAGCGATTAATTTGTGAAGTAAAAGCTTTTCTTCCTTTCTAAAAGCTGCTTAATGTAAACTGTAAACATCATGAACACTCTCATTCAGACTGATTCCGAGTCCTTAGCTGGGGCTGAGAGGCATAAGATTAAATGTCTGTGAATGCTGATGGATGGCTTTAGGCAGAGATTGCTCAAATTTGCTCTGGAACCACTCCTAGCACCTTACTGGAGTAAAGCAAGCTGAAAACCACCAGCAATCATTCCAGATAGGTTATAATGCCTTGAAAGAACAGAGTTTTTCTTAGAGCAGCACCTGGTGTTGACAGGAACATTAAAAATCACCTCTCCCCAGAGCCACGATCCTTTGCAACGTTTTTGCATTCAGAATAAGCCTTAAACAAGTCTTGCTATTGTTTAAGAGTCACAGCATCTACTGTCACAATGCCTCTAATCATGGTCAAACTCAAAATATTTTAAGGAATATTCAATGGAACAAATATTGTGAACATAAGTGGATTTTTTTACATGTAATCAGAGCTATGTTTTCTAGAGATACTTACTAAGCTTGACCACTTCAGCTACAGATCAGCAAGGTACATAACAACACCTATAACTTCAAGCATAGGTGTTTCACCCCTGATTACAGCTGGGCAAGCCAAATATCTAAGTTAAGTACATACTTGAAGGTTTTATGGAAACATTAATTTAATACATGAGAGTCTGAAGTTGAGGTTTGTTAGGATTTTTTTGACTTCTCCTGTTTGGACTGATTTCTCCAGCACTTCTATAATTTTTGACTGATTATTTCTCAATTTATTTTTAATTTAATTTCATACAGGTCTTATTTCCTCACAGACAGAATACTTACTTTCCCTCTAACAGATTTCTGTCTTGAAATACTGACCTATTTACCACTGGAAAGAAGTAAAATATAGGCTCTGGTATAATGCCTACTGAAATGGGTCTGGAACAGGTGCGGGATCAGACACAGAGAAGCCAGTAAAATGCAAATGGTATTTAGTTATTGAGGCAAATGGCAGTCTTTAAAGCACCACCTGTGTATATTTTGCAACATATCATGAAAGCGTCGAGAACCATCCTCATTTATTCATGCATTAACTTGTGACATTTGGCTCAGAACAAAAAGCTGTAGGAAAGGGTAAGTTATGAGATGTCAGGGAAAAATGATATGTCACACTGTAAGATGGGGCACTTTATATTTTACTGTTCGCTTCAGTGTTATTCCCTGCCCTGCAGCAAGGAAACAGTCAGCTGGGGGGGAAGGATGGGCCATTTTCCTTACACACTCAGAAAGAGAGCCCAGAGTTATGTTCATCCCAGTACCTTGCCAGCCTCACTTTCCCCTCCACTTTGCCAGAAAGCCACAAAACTGCCTTTTCCCCCGCTTATTTCTGCAATGCAAGCTTTTCCATCTCCCATCTTCCCCAGGAAACTTCGCAAGAGCGAAATCTACTCCCTCCAGGGGGTCAGCAAAGGCAAATTGCACCCAAAGTATTCTGAAGGTCTGTGAGCCAGCAGATCCCCCCGTGATGGCAGATCCCCTACAAGTGCGTAACACGCCAGGGGAAGATTAATCTCAGACCCACCGGTGGAGTGTCCCAAGCTCATGCTCCCTTTAGTGCCACAAACTGCTGGAGAGGCAAACAAATCATGTCCCTTGTCAGCATTTTATATAAAGTTGAGTTTTATTTATTTATTATGTATTTAGACTGTTTTAATAGCTACAGAACCCTATTAACATAAGAAATTGCAATGCTGCTTCTCTATTTACTTCCATATATTTACCAGTAAAATCTGACAGCTGACAGCTTGTGAATGTGATGGTAATGTAATCATTACATTTACACTGGATAGAAGACAACTTTCTGAAATCGTGTGACAATATTTTCAGACTTAAATGATGGTTTAGGGATAAAGACATAAGTATTTGTTTATAAGTAATCTATCTTGAATATGTTCATTAGTAATATTCCTGAAGGCGTCCAATAAAAGTTACTTGAGATTAATTAGAACAGAAACAGCTAATTTGTCTGCCTGAGTGGTTATCACATAAGCCCTGACTTGACATAGCACCTAAATAAAACAAATATAAACCTGCCACAAGGATGTGAACATGCTGTCCCAAAAGGCACAACAACTTAACTTGTGTAATTGTCAGTACAGTCAAGAAAAGCTGCTCTAAGAATTGGTTTTCAACACCAGATTAAACAGCATGTCCAAACAGAGCAAATTAAATTAGGCTGCATCTGAATTAGACTTCTTCCAATGGCAAGATTACTTTACATCAACAGAAACATTGATCTGCGTTAGCAGCATCTGCTAAAGATGATGGCAGAGTCAAGAGGAGAATGTAGAAAGCCACTCTCAGACCTGATCCAATTTCCGCCATCCTTAAAATAAGACCACACGCAACTCACTCTCACAGCGTTCAAAGGACACCGACAAACCCCATTGTTCCTGTAATACCCCGATGTTTTCATGAAGAAGTTGCCTTTTATGGCCTATTCTGTAAGGTTCATCTCTTCTTGACATAAGCCAAATCTCTCTATTACTGCGTTTATTTACTGAGTGCTTGAGCAGAACTTTATCACTTAAAAACATCTCCAGCGTTGCAAGGCAAAAACCCCTAATGTGAAGAGATCAGTGTCAGTTTATACACTTCTCATTAAAGCATTCTAACAGAAAGAAAAGCCTTTAAAGATCTCTGCTGCTGACCTTATTTTAGGATATGAAAAGATGACCCAGAAGGCTTAAGTTTGAAGATATCCCTGCTCCATCTTTTCTCTTTGTACACCATGTACAAGCAGAAGGAGCAGGGGAGGGAGAGGAGAAAGCACTTTCCCCTGCTTGGAAGGACCCTCCAAATCTCTTTTAAGGATGTGCTTCTGAAAGTTCCATCTGCATCTACTGTTGAATTCAGCAGGAATTTGAGGCTGGCAGCCAAGCAGCAGGACTGAGGTGGATCTTGTATGGAAACCAAGATATGACCGGGGGTAGGTGGGATTTTCTGATTTTTTTTTTTCCACTTTGAGAACATCAGCATTTACTTCTCTAAAACTTGCAGCATATGCTAAAATCCAGGCTTCCAATTATCGATCAATTCTGATCAATGGCTCTGCAATCCATCAATAGTATTGCAGAGGAAACCAAACTGCTAAAATGAGGGCAGAGCAAAGGATGGGAGAGGGTTGGGGAGCGCAAATCACCCTTTCTGGGGGTTTCCCTGATTTCAGTTGCTGCCAAAATTGTGAGGTGCACACGACAGGCAGATGGCTGTCACCTGCCCTGCTGGATGTGGTTAACAGATCTGTAGCAAATATCTGAGCTCCTGAGTGAGATATTTTTTCATTTCTTTTCAATTTTGTAGACAATAATTAAGGAAAAGGGGGCTTTCATGTTTTTATTGAAGCATGGAGTCTATATTCTCTGTTTTGGTGGGGGAAAAAGCATTATTACTGCCTTTTCAGAAATAATGTCATGAAATAGAACCACGATAACCATTTCTTCAATCTCCACATTATCAAAATAGATTGAATCTTTTGTCACAAATCCACATTGTACAGCTGCAGAAAAAAATGACAGCATAGGTACCAGCCACAGTAACAGATAGGGACCGAAACATATTTCTGAAATTTTCTGTATTCTGAAGGAAATAACAATAGTCTAAGTAGGAATCTATGAATGTCATGAAACTATTCTTTTAATTTTAAAAAGGAGGAGAATGAGGTAAGAATAAAATCCAGGACAATCAGTCACAGCTGTTAATGAAACAGGTAGCTGAGTCCAGGCTGGATGACTGAAGAGATTCTTTACTCTCTAAACCAATTTTTATTGAGGATTGTTGCCTTCTTGGGGGAAAATGCTCCTGAACCTCCTTGTGTTTTGAATAATTAGCCACCACCATTCTAAAAACTCACTGAGACATTAGCTGCTGCACATGGACAGACTGAACTCTGATCTGCCTTCTCCCTGTCTGCACTGTCCCCCTGACAGCACAGGGTATTTATAGGTGTTTTCTCAAGGAAAGCTCCACTATACCTTAACTCAGTAAGCAAGCCTCAATCAATGACAATACATTTTTGCCTGGGTAAATTGATCTGTACAAAAAACAAGTCTTGTTCTGATTTTCCAGAAGGGTGTTGGAGGTGAACTGTGTTGCATGGACTTAATTCTTATCAGGCAGGATACAAAAGCAATATAACAGGTAAATGTGTCACAGGAATAATGGGGTTTATTGCTGATTGAAGCTTCATCTGTCTTGTGTCCGTCTTTCACATGGAGTACAGGTAACACAAAGTCACTGCTCACAGCTAATTAAACAGCCAGCTCACTGCTAGGTATTATTTAAACTGGGCTAGTGACCAATAAACAACCTCACAACATTGTTCTTTGCACCATCAAGTCCCTGGGAAAGGTGGATCCCTCCCCAACAGCTACAGGTGAACGTAACAAGCAGATGAGAAAGGCACAAATGTTTGTGTACCAAATATTACAGAATAACCATCAGGGATGAGCAGATTGGTGAAGTGGAAAAAAACCCCAAACCAAACCAAAAAACGTTTGCAGTAAATGATTTGCCTCACTCTCACTAGCAAAAACCCTCCTATTTATTAAATATGGAGCTTCATTTCGCATCTAGACAATTGCCTGGATAAATCTGGGACATGCAGAAAAGTTAAGAACCACTGGAAAGTTAATTTGAACATTCAGAGATGGCTCAGAAATATTTCTTCAGTTTTGAAACAGAGATCTTTCCTAGTAGACAAAAAAAATCTGTCTTTATCCAAAAATAGGTTAAAAATCATCCAGGAGAAGTGCAGATGAACAAAAGGTCAATCTTTCCTCAGTTCTGTCACCCCTGTTTTGTATCACAAAGAGGTGGCATAAGGTGTGAAAAGAGAAAAGGCATCAGAAAGCTTTAAGGGAAGAGGGGGAGTACAGAGGGGGCTTTTGCCAAAGAACAGCCCAGAAAGGAGGGGTCCCCACGCAGCCAGAGTGGGGCACGGCTGCACCAGGGATGCTCCAGAGCACAGGCATCACACACTCCCCATGTTCTCTCCTTTGCATGTTGCCAGTGTTCAAATCAATCATGTGAAAACAACACTGCATCACTCTGAGGCTTATGTACAGGAAAATTTAAACTATTTATTATTATGCCTGTAAAAAAGTTTTCGTTATATTATTAACAAGACAACAGATTAACTTCTTAACACAGAAATGTGACAATGAAGGGAAAAGGAAGATAATGTGACTAATAATTAATTCTGCGTGTTTGGGTGTTGATTATGAAAAAATCAGGGGGAGAGGAAGAAGACAAAAATCTAATTACAAAACCATCATCAGAAAGTGAAAACAGTACTGAGTTGTAAATAAACCAAGGAAAACAAATCAAACATTCTTCTGTGCTATGGAAGGGATATTTAAAATGAACAAAAATATGTATGATCTCAAGAAATGACTGAAACCACATGAATTCTTAGCGGGTTTCTTCTAAGAGAAAATACAGTACTCCCTGACTCAGAGGACAGTATTTGAAGGGATAATTAAAGTAGCTCACAATGAGAAGTCTTGTATAAATACAAAGAGATGGGGTGGATAAATAATGTGCTCATTGAAGTGTTGTTTTTTATTTTCTGAGGAACCTATAAAATCTCCACTCATTTGTCATCTCGTTTTGTTTCAAGGATTTACATTTGTAATAATAATTTTGTTAAGAACATTCAGAAAAAACTTCTCCACATAGGGACAATGCATCATATTGCATCTCACAGGCTACAGAAAAGCTATTTTCAGGTACAAAAATATATCCTGTGAAACATCTTCCCATCAAGTTATTAGTGTAAGTACATTGGAAAGAGAAGGAAAATATAAGCTGAAATATGGATCAGAAAAGAACTGAAGCACTGCCTTAACTGTGTTTCTGAACCGGGACCTTCGGTTTAACATTTTGTTGAAGGAATTGCGTGTTGTGGCACCTGTGTAAAGCATGCCAAGATTCATTTTGGTTTTAAGATCACTTTTGCATCTGCAGACCTAAAGACAATGCCTTACTGGTGATAAATCTCTCAATGGTTGAAGTTGGCTCTTGTGAAGTGTGCAATATCTCTTTCTCCAAAGAAATAGAGGAGATCTTTGAGGCCGTGGTTACCACTGGTCAGAGCAGGATTTAGCAGAACAGTGCTGGGTCCTGACACAGAAACTGTGTGGATGATGCTAAAGTGAGTCCATTGGTAAGAAAGCAAGAGAGAACAGCTTGTCTCCCGTTCTGAAAGTTGTGGAAAACAGCACAGGAGTCAGAGTTCCCCGCATGCAAAGGCAGGATCAGCAAAAGTCCATTAAGGAAGGCAATGGAAGAAATTGCAAAAGAAGAAAGTGTGTGTAAAAGATTAAGAAATCAGCCTAGAGCTCTTTGACAGAACAGATACCATTTTCTCCAGCCCTGCTGGAAGGAATAGTCTCCCATTGGTTTAAAATTAGGCTTCAAAGCCTTGATATTTGTAACACATAACCCCATTAAGACTCCTTAACTCTCGCTCACAGAGATCCGTCCTCCTGTAATCTCTGCATATTCACATGGGCTTTTTGACATCTTTCCCAAAAGGCCTGAGTACCAGATGCACAGGCTGGCAGTCAGAGCCCAGCTCCAGCAGGGATTCCCACTGGATTACAACTGGGTTCCTTAGGGCAGAGCTTTAGCTGTTAAGCCCGCCTGTGGAGCTGGGCACTGAGCAGACACTGGCACACACCGAATAATTTCCTGAAGGAATTTTGCTTGACATTATCCTGGGTGTCCATGTCAGCACTGACTGCACTTCTGGCCACCCAAGTATCTAATGGTGCTTCATCAAGCTGTGGCTGCAATCTGAAAATACACATATGTTTTCTAAACACAAGTGTGCTTTAATTCCTTTTAACTTTACAGACAGCACACAGCTGTTTTTAGCTAATGGATGTTACTTCAGTTGCAAGATTGCTTGCAAATATAACGGATCATATAATGGCAAATGAACAAATACATTTTTATCAACCTCTGAAATGAGTCATTTATCTTCTGGGCTATGTACTGAATCATGACACCAAATGATAAGTTTTATCTCTTTTACTGTCAAACTCAATCTCAGTCAAGCCCCAAATTGCTGAGAACACAAGTGAAGAGTGAGCTGTACTCTCGACTGAAAATGGAAGAAAAGCTGGCTAGCTGGCCTTTCCCTAAGTGGCTTTAATCTTTGTGGGGCTTGGCTTAAATGAAAGCGCATGGCAGTGTCATCCCCCAACACCCCAGCAGGAGAGCCCTGCACAGCTCCACTGGCTGGGAAGGTTATCAGCAAGCAGAGCGCCTGTCTGCCCTCTCTACCTTCACCTCCTTACTTTTCCTAGAAAAAACATTAAGCATTCTCTAGTCAGCCAATCCCACTCTGATATTCAGTCAAAGACATAAATTTCCTTTTATTACCTCTTTTAAACAAATCCAAGTTTCCATCATACTGTACAATTAAAACTTAATTTTGTGTTAATCCATGATAAATGATACCTAATATAAAGGTTGACCCTTGGAATAGGCTAACCTTTAAGGCTTTGATGAAAACCAAGCACTTACGACCTATAAAGCAACAGCTGTAATATCTTCATTTAACTCATGGATGGCCAGCTCATTTAAAAGCCATTGTATTGTAAAACTCAATCATTTCCTTCTGAATTACTTCAGAAGGAACATCAAAATTTGATAGTGACAAATGTACCCCATACAGGCATCCTAAAAATTACTATTCAGAACAAAAGAGGAGCAGGATGGCAAACATCCTTCTTGGGGGCAGGGTGCAACTTCTGGTGCTACCCATACTAGGAAATTCTTCAAACATGGAAATTTACACTCTTGTGATTATGAGCTTAAGATCTATCCTAAAATAAGTATATTTTAAAATATCTAAGACCATGGACATGGAAGCAAGAGCCTGTGGCAGAAAAGGAAGCAAAAGAAGATTTATGGCAGGCTAATTTCATTTGAAATAACCTGGTTTCAGCCAGCCGAAGAAAACAGAACCAAAAGGAAATTTAGAGGAAATAACCCTTAGGTCAATTTGATATCTGTTACATTATGTGTGAAGAAACATCCTTCACAAAACCCGGACCCTCCAGTCATAAGAGAACTGATAATCAAAAGAAATGTGGAGGAGAAATTGTCGTCATCATCAACAACCACGGGCAGCCACCGCTGTCACCAGAACCTGCAGGCAGGGCACTCCCGGACCAGCCCCAGCACACGGGCGTTGGAAAGATTGTGGGAATGTGGGAAGTGCCCCAAGGCCGTGAACCTGGGGAGCTGACTGTGCAGATACAGCTCTTGCCAGCAGCATCCCAGCTCCCTTCCTCACCTGGGGCTGGCTTTGCTTTCCCCCCACTCTCTTTGCCCAGTGGAGAAAAGCCCGTCCCAGGGACAGGGGCTCTGCAATGCCAGCTCAGACTGCTCACCCGTGGGAACCCACAGGTTTGATATTGCACTGTGCCAGCTGGAGCACGGGGTGAGGGATTTACTTTAAGGGACAGAATCTGTGGCCTCTCCATCTCTGATCAGCAATATACTCCACATACAGGCTTGGTTTTGGATAGAGGAGGTCTCTTCAAAGATTCTGCTCAGCATGAGAAGCATGGAAGCATCCAGGCATGAATGTTTTACTTTAATAAGTCACAATTTTAAATTGACAGTATTGCTGCTTGTTTTCCTCCTAGGATGATAGAAGCACCTGGACGTGATCTAGAGTCCAAAATATTTCCTGATGGCATTGTCTCTGTGTTCCTTTATTTGTAAGACAACAAGTAAATAACTTATCTGATCCTTCTGACACCAATACCAGAAAAGAAACATTCTTCTACTAATTTGTTTGGTTTTATCTCCCTATAGTTTCTACAGAAACTAATGTCACCTGTGATCTATCTCTGTTATAACCTCTTGTGGCAGTCTGTTTTGCATTTTCTTACAATAACCTTCCTTGCAAAATAGATCTGTCATGAATAATAGAAGTGCCACCACATTATGTATCTCTATTTCATAACATGTGATTCAATATCAAGAATGTTGGCTTTTTAAAAAAATCTATATCATTTTAAAATGACAGACTCTTGAAAATATTTCCCACCAGGATTCTTAGGGCTGCATAAGTCATTGCAAAACTTCTGATTAACTAAACGGACAAGAAAGGAGGATCCATGCCAATGGGAAAATGGCAACACACAAAAATACACCAAAAAATTATCTCAACAAATCTGTGCAGAAACACCGAGAAACAGGTAACATTAAGCAAAAGAAAGCAAGAACATTCCACAAACTTCTAACAAGAAATGCCTAGCAGTCACTCACTTAGGCTGAGATTATGTAAAGTAGCTCTAATTATTCATCTCAATTACACACCACATAATGTTCAATTTTACCTGCTTTGTAAGTACTGCTTTGTAAAGAGGAAGTAGTGTGAGCTGTCCAGCTACTTGAGAGAAGAAAGAGGGAGAGCATGAACATCTGAATTAAGGTACCAGCTTCTGCACGCTAAAAAATAACTGTGGGTCAAGTCCTCCACTCAGCACATGCAGAAGAAGATTCCTTCTAAAGATCCAATTTTAGTTGCAAGACATGCCAACTCTGCACTAATTAAGTTAGTTCCTGAATAAAGGACTTTGGGCTCAGGTATTAAAGTTCTATTTCAGGTGATGCCAAATTTTCTCTCCTGAAAGCCTGTGGTCAAATAAATATAATGTAATTTTGATGGTAGTTACGTTGAGGACAGATGTGAATAGGAACTGCCTCTATCACAGCCTTGCCTCAGCTGCAGATCTTCTTTTGAGTGAGGAAATTCCAAGCCATACCTGCCTTCTGCTGGGAAATTCCTAACCCGTGTAAATGTCCTTCTTCCAGGGCCAGGGTAATAACTGGATATTACCAGTTATTATGTATAACAGGAATACTTCTGGTTGTATCCCAAACACATATGATTGAGGTAGGAAATGGGAGTGCTCACCCTTCCCCATAAAAGTGAATTTAAGAGAAAAATAATGGATTTCACTGCATCAGAGTGACTGGGAAAATCCAGAGAGCAGGGATCGCGCGTTGCATAATCTGCACAAGATCACAGCTGCAGCTCCTTGTCTAGCCTGATTCCCTGATCTCAATTTCTTGTCTTCATGATAGCATACCTTTCTCCACAACCGTCTACAGAGTTTCCTTCCTGAAGATGTGTGGCTGAATTTATTCTGGCAGAAGAAGGAATTGATCATGGTTAAACCACTGAAGAGTGAGCAGCATCACTCTTCCTTTTCTCCTTCTGATTGATTTTGTAGAAGTGGGGAGAGAGAAGTGGGGAGAGAGAGCCCTGCTTAGCTATCTGAGAAGTCTCTACCTTCAGGAGACATTTGCAAGCTCTGGATAATATGTTGCACAGAGTCTCTCTATACCTGAAGAAATTGTCTGAAAATTACTGTCTCTCTCCCATTTTCCTGCTGCCTTGTTTAAACAACCATGCTCAACATCTTGCGTGGTTTAGCACACTCTGAAACTGCCCTGTGCTTTCCCCGTGCACTGTCAGGAAGCCTGAGGCACTGCAGCCATTCTGAAGCATTTTCTTAGATCTATTCCTGAGCAGAGCAATGCTACAGCAGTGTTTGTGACAATCAACCTGACCACTGCAAACATAAACACTTGGTTCTGCAGGTCCTGGTTAGCACAGATGTGATAGAAAGAGTTCAGAGTAGCAAGGTAGGAGATGAACATTCAGCTTAAAATGAAAAGATTTTCTTCTACTGTGTCTCTGGCATTTAACTCTGTAGCATCAACAACCCTACTCCAAATTAAGCTTTACTTCTCCTGTCTGATACAGAAGCAGCTGGACTGTGTTTCTTTGATAAGCTCTCACCACCCCTAGACCTCTAACCCTTTCTGCCTATTTCCCTTCTCCCGAAGCAAGCGGAGGAAGATGGATGTTAGCAGCCTCCTTGCTCCAGCCCTGAGCTCCCCTCCTGCCTTCTCTCACTGCACAGGCAGTATCTCCCATCCAAGTATGTCCACACATGACTGAAACCTGATTTCACCATCCACTTACCACACCTGCTCTTTCAGGCCAGGCACAGAAAAATGACCAACCTCCCTGCCCGCAGTCAGGACTGTGTTCCGTCCTGGGAGCTGCACATGTGAATTATGCAAACCAATGGGCATGTATTTTGGCACGGCAGCTAAAAAAAAAAAGAAAGCATGTAGAGTCTAAGGACATTGCTGTTGCAAAGCCACTCCAGAGACACCCATCACAAGACACAGAATAAACAGCAATGGAACTTGTCCTGCTTAAAGAAAAATGGAGGAACAATGATTAATATGTTGTAATGGACCTTTTCATCCTTATCACTTACAGACTGTGGAATGTTATTTCTGGCACAGAGATTCTTGGTCAAGTATGAAGAGTCATCGATTGGATAAAGTGCTTTATTTAGCCCATTTTTATTCTATTACAGAATGACAGAAAGAGGTTTTAGACAGGAATAAAATCAATAGAGGGGAAAAGTAGAACTTAGCAAAAGAACTATAGCTTGAAATGAAAATGATATATTTGCAATGTTGAATAAGGATTAATTTAAAAAAGAGCTAGAAATCTATTGTCAGAAATCAAATAAGTATGAACAGTAATATTTTATTTTTAAAAAGTGTTCTTTATCCTTATTCTCCCCAGCTAAAAACTAAACTTTGCATTCTTTGACTTGAGCTGTCATACAGGTTCCTCCATGGAATCAACAAAGCAGGAGGCAGCATCTCTGCTGCTCACCCTGTTCCCCTTCTCTTCAGGACACTTGGGTGCCATGAGATCCAGGAGCCTGGCATGTTCAGGAGGACCCTTCCCAAACAATGGGACATGGTACATGCTATTCCACAGATGACCCAGGGGGAGGAGATCGTCTTGACCACAGAACTGGTACGGGTACAGAAGAGGGCTGTGGGTGTTAGCTTCCCTTTATTAATGCAAAATCACAGTAACTCCTGACAGGCTGACACCAGACTTTTCGTCATACATCTGAGGTTGAGAATGTTCTCCAAAGGTTATTAATTGTTATTTATGTTAAATAATATTACATGGTCCGGGTTGAAATTATACACTCCACATACCTACATTCATCAGGCACTTTCAGTGCCTTGAAATGTTCAAAATGTACTTTTTAAGGAAATTAAATTAGGGCAGTGGCAGAGGAAGTGCAACGTTAGCAGTTACAACACTCCAGGACACTCTTCACTATCATTTATTAAACAAAAACTCTCTATGAAACATGTTCTTTCCTAAGTGCCACTAATCTACAGAGCTGACCAGCTGAACTCCTGTGCACAGCACATTACGGGGGTTTCTTGAGGCAGGTTTAAAAAATGGAGAGGGTTTGGACTTTTCAGATCACCCAAGGAAGAATGTTCCTTTTGGCATGGACAGATTGGCAAGAAGCAAGCTAACTGGATATTCCTCACCCTGAAATACAATGGGGAGGATATGATCTCACCTGGAGCATCAGAAAGCAGTCTGGCTCTAGAGCAAAACAAGAAGAGCAAAAGTAACATATTTCAATTCCTGAAAACATGACAGCCTGGCTGTGGTGGCTAAGTTGGCGTGGTCCCTGTGACCAGCAGCGTTCACTGCCTTTGGAACAACCCTACTTTGCCTATGCAACTTCTCCCAGCTAAATCTGGGTAGCAAAACTGCACTGTGACCTCTGCAGGTTTTTCTCCCAGCACTCCCTAATGGAGGCTTTCTCCTCCTTGTCTTCCCCCACCTCTGCACAGCCAGTGGGGCCTGTAATGCTTTGGCACAGAACCAGCAAGGCAAACACTCTGCCAAACGTCAAGATCCTCAGCAAGAATAAACACAGGCTTATTCTTCCTTCAGTTCTGTGATCAAAACTTCCACAGGGGGACTGATAAGACAAGGGGACTGTTATTGTTAAAAACTGCAAGTACACATGGGGTAGATTAATCTCCACTTTACTCCAGGGTAACTGATAGCTTGAGTCAAGTTAGAGAGATAGGGAAATTAGTTTCTTTCTTTGCTTAATATTACATTAAGTTTCTTGTTCACCAGAACAGGAATGCAGCTCATAGGAGAAAAAACTACTTATTCGTAACTTAGGGAAGGGGATATATGACAAGTGGTAAAATCACAGGAAAGGGTGGAGAGCACAAACATCCCATCACTGGAGAGGAAGGTTTCCAGTGAATGTAAAGAAAATGGCTCAAAACTGGCACCACTGTGAAGCAGTGACATATTTGAAGGTCAGAGGGGACTGCTTTCATCCTTCTAGTTTGTCCCATGAAGCACTGAGAACAGTTCCCTTTTTCTCCCTCCAGCTATCTTCACTGACTGAATTTCCCCATATGCACAGACCTGTGTCCTGAGGGCTTTTCTCTGGGTGAAAGGCGAGAGCTCAGAGAAGTCCTGCAGGTTCTCATACCCACAGGAGAGCCCAGTCCCAGCTCTTGGCATGACAAAGCCTTTATCCTGGGATGCCGTGGCTTTGCCTCTTTCTTAAACATTTGCTAGCTATTTTCTGTCATCCTCCTCATCTTTCTTACACCTCTCCTTCCACATTCTCCAAGCCCCTGTCCTCCATTTATCCTTTACTGGAAGCCAGGGAGACTTGAAGGGGTGCCACTGTGCCCTGCCCAGCACAGGTAAACATCCCCAGTCTTCCCTGAGAACACATAAGAGTCTGTATCACAGGCTCTTTCCATTGTGCACCAAGGCCAGGGGCAAGGACAAACTTCTTTGTAAAATGGAGATCCAAGAGAGGGCGGAGAGGGTAAGTCAAGCTCTTATTGAAGTCAATGAGCAGGATCAAACCTCTAATCTGGGTAAACAAAATACAGAAAATGACATTGATTGCAGATTGACTTTAACAATAAATAATTGTGCCTTAATGTGCACATAAATGTGATAAAAATCAAAGCAATATAGTCAAAACAAAATAGAAGAAAAAATACAAAGGGATATTTTACAACTAGGCTCCATTACCATCTATCCTAACGAGATTAAGTAGTAATTGCTCTGTCAAGAAAAAATATTGTGGTCTCAGTGAATGAAAGATAGTGATAGGATCCTGCTGTATTTTAGGCTCAGGTCTAGCTGGAGAGCAGTGAAGGGATTTTTCAGCATTGCACAGCCAATTCTTTTTATTTTTTAGTTTTTTAGTATCAAAGGCCTTTTCCTGGAAATGCAATTCTTAACAATAAAAGCACTCCTCTTTAGCCATACCTGTAAGCCCTGCTGAAGCGAGCAGTGGGTTCTTAATCCTTTCACTTTAGTAAAAAAGTATCTTGAAATCAGTACTGATTTTGAGCAAGCTTTCCTGGTCTGTTTTCTTACTGAGGATGTAAGGCCTGGTTTGTCATGGGATTTTAGGTATTGCACTCAGTCATCTCAAAGTGCAAATTTCAGTATCATCTTCTAACATTAATGAACAGTGGAGAAATACAGAAGTTTGCTAAAGTCACCTGAACTTTCATTGCCCTGATGGTAACATAAGTTTGTTTAGGCTCATAGGCCACACAGAGTCTTCAAGAACTAGACACCAATACCACATTATAATTCAATGAAAATTAAGTCATTTCAAGGTATCTTTGAAAGTTTCTTCCTTAACTATTCTTCGGACTTATTCACAGAATATAAGGTGATCAAAGGACAACAGCTGAATTCACCTATTTTCTATAGACAGAGAATGCTGGATTTCTTTGGCATAATATTAAACTGAACTAAAATAAAAATAACAGCTCTAGAATTAAGTAGTAGGTAGAAGAAATTCACATTTCCTTCTTTTTCTCTGAAATCCTCAAGACAGGTAAGAAAATAAATTTCAAATCTCTGAGACACATCCGTGTAGAATAACCTACTCCCCAGAAGGCTTGGGGTTACTCACATCACTAAAGTAAATGTAATTTGACTATAGTGGAATGATCTCTCTCGAAAATGGTGATGGACACCAGTTGTAAAGCTCATCTTAAGACATGAGCTCCCAGCCCATTTGTTTGAATCCTGCATGCTGATACAGTGCCAGTGCAATGTAGATGGAACAAGTTTCTACAGGTAGCTGGCTTCAGGAAGAGAGGTTTGGAACAGAAAGGCCTGAGGAAAACAAAGGGGTTTGAACTGGTGCAAAAGATGAAAATGGAATTTAGTTCTGGTCCTCCTTATTTAAGGAACCAAAGCAAGTGAGCTTCACTGATAAAACAAAATAGGGAAGGAGCAAAGACTGCTTCTTTTGTTCTTTTTACTCAGCTGGCATCGATGAACTCACTCCTCTCCCATTTTCCTGCTGGCTGCCTCCAAACAACTGTACTTGAAAAATTACATCAGCAAGTCCAATCTCATGCCTTGTGCATGAGGCTCCATCATTTGATCCAGTACAGCTGCTGCAGGTTTTGTTCCCATCTGCTCCCTGCTAAGGTCTATAAGACAGCAGCCTCTCCACTGGCATGAGCAGTGAGTGCCAGGAGCCTCTGCACTGCACGGTGGTGAAACCCAGCGCTTCTGGGCTATGAAATGTCATATCAGAGAAAACCAGTCTCCTAATTCCCCCCTCCTTATCGTGTGTCCATGTCTGTTCTGTTGTGGGAACCCACCTGTGGAATGTCACCTCTGGGAAAAGCAAGCATGAGTGTCCTGTGGGGGGATCTCCCTCACTGTACCAACACCCCTTCCAGAAGGTGCTGCATGAGCCATCCTCACTCTCATACCTTTAAAAAGCCAGATTTACAAACTGCTGAAGTCACTCACCACAGACCATACAGGTACAATAACAGGCAAGTTAAACACTCAGATTGTAATAGTGTTCTAGCAGCAACTGAAAACACCACAAATTAAGACATCTTTTTTCCTATTTGTTTAAAGCTATCAAAATATCACAAAGAGCCAACGCACCTTCAGTCAGCTGTATGGGACCACACAGGTGAAAGATAGATCGCTGCCACAGCTGAACCAAACAAGAGCTGCAAACCTGGAAATAAAAACCAAGTAAAAACCCCCTAAAGATTCAGAGTAATGACAACAACCGTAACAAAATAGTACACATTTTGGTTATCCTAAATATTCGTAGTTGCTCAAACACTTTCCCCTAAGACATTTACATGACTTTCTATTTTTATACACTAGTAATTGAAGTTTATAATTTACATATTACAGTGCAGTAGAATCCAATTATAGCAAATCTACAGAGAGGCTGTATTTATTTCAGGAGGAAGATACCGAGGAACCATGTCAACACGTAGCAACATAATGACTTGCTCACTTTCTGGCTTTCATGCAAAACATTGTAATGATTAGGTTTCAGACACTGCATGAGGATACTTAAGGATGAGCTATAAAACCATTCCACATCTGTGCTTGTTTTATTAGCAGAACCATTTCTGGGAAAAACAGGAAAGCAAATGCTGCTCCTGCTGCTAATTCTGGATAACTCTTTTATGTCACTAACCTCATTACCAAGCACTACTACTTGTAATCCTTTCTCCATCTCCTCCTTTCTCTGCTAAGTATAAATTTCTTGTCATTTCCTCCATCAGCACTGACATATAATTATAACTACTGCTAATTGCATAGGTTTTACATTTCATGTAAGCTCAGTTACGGAGATGGTTTGTCTATGGTATATCAACAGAGAATAAATAGTAAGAGAAGGAATGAAAAATGGAGAATTCATAGCAGTTCTGAGATCGGCCAGGTTGGAAGAATAAAATTACTTTTTTTTCCAGCTAACCACCCAGATTATTGCTAAAGTGATCACAAGTGACAAGCACCTTTATCTGAGTGGGGCTGCTCACATGCAATTGCTGCCCAAGACAAGGGCTATTACTAGTGCTCATCAAATCCCAGACTCCAAAGTTCTATTTCTCACTGGATCAGCAACTGCAAGTCCCCCTGCATGCATAATTTTATGCAGGTAAATTCAACGGGACTATTAAGCCTCCCGTGAATTGAGATATGCTTAGCTGATTTTCTGATAGACTTTGCATGAGCTGAGATTACCAAAGCTGCTGAGGAAACCTGGGAATCCAGCACCCCTATTCATTTTGAAAATTTCAGGCTAATGACCCGAATACTTGCAGTCTTTCCTTCCCTGTGCATCTGCTGTCTTCGGGAAAATATTGACACATGCTACTGTTATATTTTTTATATCTCTCTCATCTCTCCTCCACAAAATAAAGAAAAAAAAAAGAAAAAAGAAAAAAAAGCTGTTATGATTGTTCATGAGTCATTCCTCAGTCATTGTAACGAGCTTGTGCTTGATTAATTAATAACATCAGTCAAGGGTAATCAGAGAAGCATGCTACTCCCACTTCCCTATTGGAAAACCGCAGCTCAGCACCGGCTGGCTGCAAAGCCAGCTTGAACAATGACACTTTGAAGTCGATAACTCTCTGTGCTTTCTTCCAGAGTAGCAAAATTAATCATGTTACTCCTAAAAGCTTTGGTGTATCTTTAAAGTCTCAGAAAACATTCAGCATTATGAGAAAACCAAGTGCTGTTTCCCTGTCTCTGCCAGCAGCTTCCCTTTCAGTGCCTTGATAAAATGACAGTCCTGTCACAAAGAAGGGAAGGGAGCATCTGTGGCAGGATTTGCCAGCATCCTGAGCAGCTGCATGCACTCCAGCTTCGTATACTTTTCCCACTAAAATTGTGCATAACTGAAAGTGATGCAAATAACAATAAAGCTTGCACTCAGGAAGACTGTAATGTCTTTGTAGACAGATATATTTTTCTCCCTGAGACTAATGAGAAAGGACTATAAAACAAAAACCTGCTTCATTCCTATTAAAAAAAAAATTCAAAACCAATGCTGCTAGCTAACCATTAAATGAAAAATAATGAGGGCTAATGAAATAGCGAGGGTCCAGATCTTTCAGTGCTCAGACAGGTCTCTTAAGGGAACTGAAAATGAATTAGCCTGAGTTTGACAGCAGAAAAAAAGGCACTCAAGACACTGGAAGGTGGGGATGAGCTGTCAGAGGAGTAAAGAACAGATTGACAGACAGCCTTATATGAAAAAGAGTAATTTAGGGGTTAGAGAATAACTCAGAAAAATGTTATAATTGTTGGAAATCATTATAGAAAAGTAGTGCTAAGCAGACTTTTATTCCAGCATTAGGACTATTCAATGGCCCTGTATCATCAAGAAGAGGGCCAGAACAGACCAGTGTAATGGTCCCCTCTGGCTTCATGTATTGAAACCATCCAGACTCTATGCTGCTGCAGTTCTGTGTTCCCAAGTAACTCAGTCAGGACTTTTCTGTGTTACATAAAGCTCATCCTCCAGAGCTGTGAATTCCCCACTCCGCCCATTTGCTTGTACACAGGTAACAGGATGGTCCCGACAGCTGGGCTTGGAAAAGGTCCAGCAAAGACTTGGAAACTGGTTCTATGATCTGTGGGTTATAAGCACTTTAACTCAGGACCTTCTGACAGTCCTGCCTTGGGCAGGAGACTGGACTAGATGAGTTCCAAAGATCCCTTCCACCTGCATTTTTCTAAATATTTCAACAAACACTAGCACAGGAGCAGGTAAATGTAGCAATTTTTTTTTTTATTTCACCTGCAAGTGATATCTCTCTCTGCATTTTACTTCTGCATTTATTCAAAACTGACCCAGCCTGAACATGGATGAAGATCTGCAGGCAGACAGAGAAGAATACCAGTCCTTTGGAAGGCGCCCCTTCCACTTGCCACATTCAGAGCAGGTCTAAGGAATGAAGCCCTTAAAAAACTGCAAAAAAGTCTGTAGTGCCTATGGTTTTTAAAACAGGCATGGTCAGAGGAGAGGTGGTATCACTGCCATCTGTAGTTTACACAGCAGCTGAGTAGTCAGAGGCCTTGCAGGACTCAAAGATCACATACCTTGTAGGAGAGCAGTGCAATCCCAGACTGACAGGCTCAGAAAGCTTCATTCCCTCCCACAGACTGTGGCACTGCACAGAAGGAGATGCTGGTGTTAGGGAGATGCAGGATGGGGCAGGGTCCTGTTATCAGGGCCCTCAGCGGGTTAGAATCACACCTTTTAATACTTGAACCTGATGGTTGGTGCAAAGAGGAATCAGGAACCAGGGCCAGGACACATGGAGAAACAACCCTGGTTCTGGCTGCACACAAGGACTTTAATAAATCTGTGTCATAGAAATCTGGCATTTCTAAGATATCTAGCTCTGGTCAAGACAGCAAGAATCCTAAAACCAGGAATGAACAAGTCTAAATCTAGCTCACATTAAAACACCAGGCAGCAGCAGGGATTCTGATTAGAGTAGGCTGTTTTGGATGGAGGGGCATGGAAGTAGACCTACACATTCAAATTAACAGACCCTTATTAGGACAGAATAGCTCTTTGAGAGCAGACTGAGGCTCTGGAAGGATCAGCTCAACA
>WEIT01022512.1:370-89592 GCA_013389985.1 Dryoscopus gambensis | reverse complement strand
AATGGAGTCCCAAACAATGTAGTGCATGTAAATTTCTTGGATAAGACCCAAGAAGACTAAGAAAGGCAGGTCCCTCAGCTTGACTTCTTGTATCTTTGATTACAGAAGAAGTTTACAGTGATGTCTTTGCTTAATAATATATCTCTCTGATATGATATATCATTTACTGATTGTTTAGTGCCTACAAAGCTCTGCATTTCAATGATGTGCACAGTGTGTACCCATATAATGCCTTACAGTCAGCTTGATTAAGAAAAGAAACAGATACACAGAGCTACTCCTTGTTTATATTACATTTCTCAGTCCAAGCCTATCTGCATCAGAGCTCCTTGGGAACAGCTGGGATCATTAACCAAAGCTCATAAACCCTCTTGCAGCATACAGGGAGCAAAAAGGAAAACTGAGTAGGTGTAACCTCCTTTCAGAATTACTGCCCCACGTTATGCCTATTTCAGGGACTCCTCTACCCAAGCAGTTTCATGCTTGTTACAAAGGTCACAACAATAAGCTCAGCACCTTTTATTCAGATTCATAGGTCAAGATGTCTCAGCTAATTGAGAGCTCGCCTGGATAATCTACTCAAGTACTTCATTATAATTTTGTGTAAAGCTATCAGATGCTGCTGCTGAAGAAGATTATTGCATGAAAAAACTGAAATAAACCCTGAAGTATTCTGTTTAAGCACTTAGACACATGCAAGGGATTGTTATTTCCAGTGCTAGTTGGAATGAGCTGAGACTGCCATATCCCCTGCTCAGAAGGCTCCTGCTAAGAGCTGGTGGGTTCCCCATCCTGGCAAGTACAGTTTTTCCAAGCTCCAAATGTACAAATGAAGGGAGTTCTCATATCTGCATGTGTTCCAATAAACCAGCAGGGTGATTTCAGTCTTTGATTCCTTCTCAGCTGAAAACCCCAAGGATTTTTACAGGAGGAAAAAGAGCAGAAGACAGGACACACAATTTGTCCTGTCCACACTGTATTTGTAAGAAAGGTGCAGAAGGAAGGTGCAAGCATTGCAGTGATCCACATGTGGTGCTGTGAGAACCAACATGGTTTCTAGAAACCATCACTTGCCAGTTCTGCAATGCACTCAGTGCCCTCTTTACAAGGCTTGCAATAATTTCTGGAGCTGACATTGCTGGATTTCATGGTGCGTAAAAAAAAGGGGGGAAAACAGAAGATTAGATGGAAAAGGTTTAGTTTATCCCTGGTTTGAAAAAAAGTTGGAAATTTCAATGATATCTTGCATTTTCAATCCCTGAAATTAAGGCCTGTCATTTTACCTGGCAGCATCTGAGAGAGAGCAACACCCCCGGGTGTCCAAAGCTCCTCTGAAGAAAGCATCTGGAATACGAGCCAACTCCTGCAGATAAAATGGACCCTGAAGTCTCTCTGCAGGGAATTTCTGCACACAGGGTACAGAACATGCATCCTGGAGTGATTACATCTCTTCCTCCCTGCTCCCCTATTTTTGGAGCACAGCCATGCCTTGCCCTTTCCAAGAGAATTTACAGGGTGCCAGTACAGCCTCAGAAAAGCATTTCAGCTGGAATGGCAGATTCAAAATTTACTGCCAGAAGAAGGAAAAAGATTGGAAAGCCAGGATTATTCAAAGTTATTAATTTTGCCTCATGAGTACAATTACTAATTAATCATGGGGGGAGAAAACTGAAAGAAAATAAATCATTATCAGCCTGCAACACGTGGGTAGTTTCCACCCTCACAGAGTGGCAATACCACTGCCTGGTCTGGCACTGGGTCAGCTGATACTTAGTTTGAGGTGAAAAGATGTCAGCATCTGTACTGGCATAAGCAGCTTTCCTTCTCATCCTTCCCCAGGCATTCCCAGCCATTCTCTCAGCTGCCCTACCACCACCGGTTTGGGAGCCCTTTTGATATGATTTTTAATCCAGATCATTCCCTAATCTGATTTACCAGGCAACTCTGCAAATAATTGCATCGGTACAACCAAGGGGGAAAAATCAGACAGCAACTAAATTGTTATTTGTGGGGGGGAAAAAACCAAACAAAAACTTACCAGGGAACAACCTTAGATTTACATGAGGGAATTTCTGCCCAAAGTTTTTATTAAATGTTTATGTAGAAAGTTTTGGGTTAATACTAAACTAGTTTCATTTTAACAATTGCAGGTCATTACATTTGTAATGATTGCTGAGAAGCACATCCAGCATATCCAGTATCCCCATAGCAAAAGTACTTTGAAGTCAGGGACTAGTTCTGAGACTTGTTTTCCCCTTTAAAAAGGCATTTAATGGAAGATAAAAGACTATAAACAGTGCAGCACAAATCTTCAGTGCAGGAAAGAATCAATGCAAAATCTCAGATAGTCTGCAAATTGCAGTTGTGTGCATCAGAGCCAAATCCCACTTTGCTTTTACACCACAGCCTTATCGACTAAAGCAGGATTTCTCCTGTGAGAAAAGGGGATTCCAGATTTTTGTTTAGAATATCTATAATTAAGTTAGTAGCAAATTATATATAATTACAATTTTATTGTCTTTGGATGTAGTATCATTACATTTATCCCTGATGGACTCTTAGAGATCCCAGTTTTCAGCAACCTCAGGCCCTTTCGGTGCTCTCATTGATTTTTAACGAGGGCAGGACTGGCTTCATGTTCAATTAGAGCTAACAATGTATGGGGCCATGCTAGAAGTGGGAGCTGCATATTTGTTCCTAGACCAAGCTCAGCAGGGAGACCCTGACATGCACATGGACAGAAAACTCTATTCTTGAGCATACCAGGTGCTGCAAAAAATAAAAACTCAGGCAAGCGACACAGAGGAAATGCTGGCCTTCAGGTGAAGGTACTGTGAAATTAGTGGGCATCACATGTGCACATCTGCAGACAGAATTAGGTTTTACAGAGCCACAGTGTTGAAATCATGGTACGATTTTAACTTGAAAGGAGTAGTTCTAAAAATTAAACATATATCTATAAATGTGATTAAAAGATTAAATATTTCAGAGCAAAAACCTTTTCATACAATATTAATGTTTAAAAGACTCCTTTGGTTATTTCCAGCAAATAAAAACATCCAAAAAAATATCTCCAGCTAAAACAAATTCTGAACTATCATAAATAAAAATGCATTCGTGGTCCTTAATGTTCTACCTTACCATAAAAAGAGAGGAAATGTTAATGAAGCAAACCTTGGTCCATGGACAGAAATACAGTATTTCTAAAATAGTCCTTATTTCTCTGTCAAAACTACTTGTGGCTCTGTGCTGATTCCTGTTCTCCCTGTTAAATGGACAAAAGCATGAGTATTGTTAGAATTTATTTCTAAATAAAGACAAGCTGCTAGAGATGCAGGATGTTCAGGAAACCGCATTTCAGAAAAGAATTCAAATCATTTTGGTTTTATTGCCTATCTTCCCCTCTTAAGTTAGCTTAGACTGACAAAATATTTCCCAAGACAGCACTGGAATTGCAGGTGATATTTAGTTATATCTACTCCTCAGAGCTGGCATCTGCTTCCACTGACTTTGGTTAAAGTGCTAATGTGCAATTTAACCTTAGCGTGCAAAGCAAGGTGCTTGCATTGCAGAAGTTCTGGAACAATGTTTAGGGACAGCGAGACTGATTTACAGTTTTTACCAAAGTTTTTTTATCAAAGTGCCAGAGAATCCAAACTGGTCTCCCCCTGAGGCCTTACTGGGGAATCAGAAATTTGACAGCATCGGTACCCAGAGATTCACTGCTTCAGGATCTGGTCCCAGAGAGATTTGTACAGCACACCTCAGACTATGTTATTTTTAAAATGTCTCTGCTTCCTGTGAGTGAAGCCTACAATCCTTTGTCATTAGCATGAAACGGTTTTTGTGTACATTTGCAGTATTTAATTAACTTTCTTCAATGCACTTGCCATTCCTCATGCTGAGGTGTATGGGAGGTAAATCAGTACAAGATGGCAGGTCTTTGTCTCTCCTGGAAAGGCAAATTGCTTCCCTCAATTACAGGTTTTCTTCCTTGTTGGACCAATACACACAACCCAGAATTAACTTACTGCAGATGTAAACACCATTGTGCATCCCTGGTGGGTTCTTTGCCCAAGTCCCAAGATTTTGGGGTTTGTCACCACCGAGGTATGGAAGCAGAAGCCATTGTCTCTCACCATCTAATCAAGATAATAATTACGGGCAGTGGATCTGGAGCTAAGAAGAGGAAAAAGGCTTTTCAATCACTGCCTCCGCATTTCAATCGAAGCCCCATGCTGTACAACATTGGAGAACAAGGTGTAAATCAGCTTAAGAACATAGTTCTGCATTCAATGCGTTGTGGTTTACAGCTCCCAAATGACCTTCATCTATCTTCCTTAGCTGTAGAGGTGTATAATTGAACTAAAGAGAGCCTTGAATAATGAGGTTGAGAGTGGCAGCTCTGTTGCTGTTGCTTAATAGTGTACCAGCCCTGCACTTTGTTTTCTGATATGTAACAAAATACTAGAGTGGGTCCAATTCTTCAGGGTGACACTTGGTGATAGTCCCTCTCTTAAAATAGAAAAGAGCAAGGGTTTTGCAGGAAAAAAAACTCCTATAAATCTTTGGCTGCAAGTAGGCTCCCAAAAATACAATTATATGAACCACTTTCTATTCAATATCTGCCCACAAAAGCTCAGAGAGACAAATAGCAATTATCTGCTCTTCTTTCAGTCATGGAATTTATTTTTGCAACTTTTCATCTTTCTTGTGAAAGATTCCCTGCTCAGCTCGGAGGAGTACTATGTGACACCCTATAGCAAGATTCCTGTAGCGGGACCATGCCAGACTGAGCAGAGGTGAAGTCTCTGAGAGCAGCTTTTCAAGCAACAGGACCTTGTTTTCAGATCATACTCTTCCTATATTTATGTGTGCTGGAGTCATCCTTTCTCTCTGTGGTGAGATTAATATTAGAGAGCTGCAGCCTTTCCAGCCCTTCAGCCACTCCTTTCCACCAGTTCATTACTGACAACTGCTCTGGAATAAAGGTCTGGCAGTCCAGCAGCCCGGGATCAATGCGAGACACCTCCCAGCCAAGTGGCTGTTAAAAACAAATGTTCCTCTCGTGGCATTTGTGTTGATTTCATGGACACTAAAAGGCTTACTCGTACATTTACAGCACCAATTAAGCAGTCACTGCTAAGTGGCTCCCTGTGCACCACCAGCAGCTCCAAGCCAGTGTAGGATCTGAGAAGCCCAAAGGAATCTGGGGCAGGGCTCCCAGACCACACAAGCACAGCCCCAGAAGCACTCAGGTCCTCCATGGATCCGCCCAGTGGGGCAGGGTGGTGGAGGTGCCAACCCTTGAGCCAGTGAGGAAAGCTGGAAAAGAGGAGGAACATGTAATGCAGCAATTAACTTCTGGAGAGAGGCATGTCCCTGGCTGAGGAAGGGAGGGACAACCCATTTTGCTCACGTTTCCAGCTTGTGGGGTGAAACACTACTCTACATGTCCCCAATCATCTCTACAAGAGCCCAGGAAGCCCAGTGGCAGTGTTCCCTCCATAATCTGTATCAGTCTACCTCACATCTAACACATACAAGAAAAAAAAGAAAAACTATACATTGTACTGCCCTCAGGATTCTCACTTACTAATTATTTTACTCTCCTCCCTTCCCACTTTTGCTGTTTGTCTGCTTGACAGGGCAGGTTTATGCTGTTGGACTGGCATATTTCTTTTGCAGTGTTCACACAGACCATGGAAGTGCTGCCTTCACCATAACTGAGCTCTTAGGCAATGTGCTTTCTCACACTTTCATCAGAAGGGTGATGTAGGTGACAGTAGTAAACCAAAGAGAATCCTGGAAGACAGCAGGACTAAGTCCTGTTGCCCAGAAAAATGTCAGGAGATAAAACTCCTTATGGGTTTAGTAATGCAACAACATTTCCTAGAGTGAGAGGCGCGCACACTTGAGATACACAGAGTCACAAGGCAAATAAACCACCATCTATTTAGATATTTCACATGAAAATCAGCCGTGTAAAATTGCAAAAATATAAAATAGATTCCATATATAAATGACCCAGTCTGGCTTTGTACCAATCGCTGTTGATTGCTAAAATACACATCTCTAACAGGAAAAAAATTTGGCTTATCAAATTTATGTTTTTCCTGGCTCTAAGTTGCAATTCTATCCTGTGCTAAATACCTCCAAAAATATTAAACGGTCACCATACCCACATAACTTTATTGTCCTTCACAGAAGTAAGCTCAACTTGGCTTCACTTGACTCACATTAAATTTTTTTTAAAGTAAAATAGTGGTAGCAAACACTGCAGGTGTATGAAATTGTACTATATGAAGTTGTAAGTGAAGTGCAGTAATATATAAATGCTTGCGAGATTAAGTAATAGTGAATTAAAAGCCTTTAAGAGCAGTCTGATATAAGTACTGACTTAAGAGAGTAGGTTTCCTTACTTCTTAATGGATTTTTGTTTGCAAGCAAAGGGTGCCCAGTCTACTCCTAAGCCTGATATGGAACACAATTCTGATCAAACTTCCCTCTTCCCAAAGCCTGACTGATATAACAGTTTTGTCAAGGCTGAATTTTTCCCCTTCAGAAAGGACAGTATCCTGTGTCAAGGTTTACATGCATTAAAGAAAGATGTGGAAATACAGACTGGCAAGAGTTACAGCTGCTGCTTCCCTGGCAGGCACGTCGAGCAATGCAGCAAACGCTGGTATCTCATTTGTGTCATGGGATGTGGCTTTGCCACAAATCTGAAAAATCTCATTAGAAAGAAAGTAATAAAGGTGGTAACACTGTCCTTTGGGACTCCTGGCCTTTAAATAAGTACAAGAAACCTGTCTAGAAGGAATAAGGCAGGAAGCATTTGTGACTTTTTCAATTTCACACCTCCAGTACCTGCCTACATTGGTTAAACTCAGCACTGAGCTCAGAGCCTGATGGCTCCTTGCATTTACCCTGACGACTGATTCCTTTATAGGAAAGAACTGCTGGATATTATTTTCCAACATCATAACACTGACACACCAGTCCATTTCACCCGGGAATAATGGAGAAACTGTCACTTTTCTGTCTGATGGCTTATGTTACTGTAAAGAAGTGCGAAGGTAAACTTTACTTATCTTCAGATTCCTGCTTGTGAAAAAGGCTCTGCTCTCAGCTCTTCCCATGTGAGTTTGCCACAACACCCTTGGCTCCAGCTCAGGGGAGTTACTCAGACCAGTTTACCTGAAGCACGGGCTGTGCCTGTGGGCTGCTTCCCATCAGCCCGCAGCCTGGAGGACTTTAAAGCTGAACAGAATGAGCCCTCCCTTCCCTTCCTTCATCAGCGCCACCACTTGTGACAATGGCACCAGGCTCAGACGCTGTGAATCTTCAGAGCTACTGGTAAGTTTAGGCCCACAGGGGAAGAAACACATTTGGTTTTGCGGGACTGTGTCTTGTATTCCAAAGTAAGAGATCAAGACTTTGGAATCCCTCTTCTCCCTCACACAGCAGGGCTTCAGCCATTTCCAGAATCCCAAGTTTTGTAGATATTGAAATTACCCCAAATATGATGATACCAGGGAAGTTTATGCTCTCTGAGATTACTAAATTACCACCACTATCTTATTACACTAAAACTTATTAAAACATATTATTATTATTAAAACTTATTATTAAGTTTTTGGACAGATTCTTAATTGTTTGAATTTACTACAGTTCCCCTGAACTCTGGAAAAATCCAGAACTATTACAGAGGACATAATTCTTTTTTCTGACAGAGGCAGAAGGATACCATGCATGGAGAACCTGAAACAGGAAAACACTTTGAGCTGGCAGAATCAAGGCAGGTATTTTATTGATCTGACTTTGGTCCTTGGGAAGCTGGTGCAGCTGGAGCGGGCTCAGAGGATGTGCTATATGCAGGATATTGGGGTTTCTGTTTGCAGCCTCGCAATAATGATCTTTAGCCTCAATTACCAATACAGAACTCTGTTCTTTGACTGTACAGGTCACTGTAGTAGGTAATACAGTAGGAAAGGGGCTTGAATTCTAGCAGGGAACACCCACTGCCTGCATAAAGTGGCTTTGCAGCTGTTGCAAGGCACACAGACCTGTGAAATCTCAATCAGCAGCCTTACTCTGGCTGGGAGACAGCTTGGTCACTTGTCACAGACACACTCATCTTGTTTAGTTGCACCTCACTTGAAGATTTTTCATTGTAGAAGTGAGAAAGCTTTCTGTACACACACATGCTTCTTGCTTGTGTGAGGACTAACAGATAAAGACACACAGAAGAAGCCTCATCATCTATTTTGTCTGCAGCCAGAAACAGGAGGCACCCCTGAGCACACAGCTCTGTTGGCACCTCCCGTGTCACACATCAGGGCAAGGTTCTCCTGAATGACAGACCTGCTTTTGCTCAGACACAGCCTGACTGTGGCACACAAGCAACTCCTACCTGGTCCAGGCAGGGCCTGCCAAGGAGGTGATGCCCAGTGGGGTCTGTCACTGCAGACTCCCCTTTCCCAGTTTTCTATTAAAAAGCGCATACCTACGCTTCACCTCTGCCTTCATTCAGTATTTGCACTGAGTGCAAATCTCTTCTGAGGCACAGAAAAGAATATTTCTCTTCTGAACATCTCCCCTCAAATGGAAGAATCAGCCAGGATCCAAATCCAAAGCTTTTCACCCTGCCAATAGCTGAACCCCCTTTCCCTTCGTGGGTGGTGTCCATTTGAGAGGTGTCCTCTCCCAGGGCTGCAGCCAGGCACCAAGGACTCACTGTGCACAGAGGAACTCCCCTCCTTTATGAGGGTGGTCTCTCAGTCTGATAAGTGCACTTCAAACCCCCATCAAGTAGATTAAAACTTTATTATAAGCAGCCAATACCTGAGTCAAAAACATCAAAATATGATCTCCATTTCCGGTGGAAAGTCCTGTGATTTATTGCAAATACTTATTAACTGCAATAGATAATGTGTTCTAATCATCTGAAATAACTGAAAACCCATCTCTCCTGCTAGGTCATCCATGAAAAGAGGCACCAACATTTGGCAAACTGATCAAACTTTGCCAAATGTTGAATGCAGGCGCTCATCAGGCGATCTGTTTGTTTTTGTGGGATGAAGACTCTGACCTGACTAAGGAAGAAAACACAGAACTGTTATATCTTTTTCTAGGAATGCTTTGAAAATAAGTGCCTTTTGGTCCTTTTGGGCCCTTCCAAAGGCAAACAAGCTGCTCCTGAAAGGAAGTACCGTAAGTGCTCTCTGACAAGAATGTTTCAGCTGACTGTAAAGGCAGCACAAGCTCCACCAAAGGCAAAGGATGCACAGCTCTTTCCCTCCCCTCTTCACAGCCATCCCAGAAATACTGGGCACCTGGAGGCCAGAGACACACAGTCCCCCTCACTACAGCCACCTGACATGCCGAGTGGCCACCTGAGTGTGTGCACTGGGCTCAAAACCTGCCATGGGTTCATGTACACATGAGCAGCATCTGAACATCCCAGGCTGGTGGAAACGTAGGGAAAAGGCAGATGATAAATTGACACTGTTAAAAACATACCCTTTTCCTTACAACAGTAGATCTGGCACGTCTGGCTAAACTGTTGTCTGGAGACTTACTGCAAAATTATTTATTGGGAGATTACAAAAGCAAACTATAAAAGTAAAAGCAGCTAGAATAGTGCTACATTAGGAAAGTCTACCGAGTCAACTCCTGAATTGCTGCTAAGTTCAGAAACCAGTAGAATCTCTCCAGTTTTACTTAAAATGATTACCTTGTTTGAAAAACCCATTCTATTTCGAGAAATAGAAAGGTCCTGTGTGCAAATTTCTCAGTTTCTAAACTTTCAAACAATGCTTGATTACCTAATCACCTTCCCATCTCCACAACCTGCTTTCAACTCAGAACCAAGTCCATGTGATCCTCTTGGGAAGCACTGCCGGAAGCTAAAGCTGCTCTCAGCACTTGGCAGTCTCTTAAGCTGTGCACTATAATTATAGAAGAGGGGAAAAAATGACTTTGCATAATGTAGGTGAGAGAGCCACATTGCTCTGTACTTCATTTTAATTAGAGAAAAATGAGAGATCTGTAGAGCTTAAGTGTGGACAACAGTCCTAACTGTATTACTTGGCTATTAAGCTGGACTAACCCCATGCTAAATTGGCTATCTTAGGCCCCTGGTTTTTAGCCACTCTCCCTCTTTTATCTTTCTGTAATTTGAAGACCTCAGCTATAACAGTGGAGAATCCACATAATGTTAAATATAATTTCTAAAGAGAGAAAGAACTGACAAGGTATTTAAATAATTATTGAGCCCATTCCTTCATTACATCTTTAAGAGACACTGACCAATAGACTATTTTTGAATGTACACTTTTAGTTCCCTGGTAAAGACTTACAGAGGCCTCATAAGCATAATACTAAAATCACCAAAATATCCATGATCTTTAAATATTTTATTTTCTTTAATGCAGTTTTTGTGCAATCAGTAAATCAGTTAATCCTAGCAATAACTAACAGGCCCTGCTGATCATAGTTTCCTCACAATCAGTTTTAGGAAAGAAGGTTCTCAGGAGCCAACAGTGACCTGTCTGAGTTCAGTGTAAATCAAGAGCAAGTCTACCAGAATTGTTGGTATAAATTTTTAATTTATACACAGGTATAAATTAGAAGAGTAAAGGTCAAAGATTAAGAAAAGGTGAAAGTTATCAATTAACTCTCAGTGAGTGATTATTTGTTTTACGGTAGTCCTGAGAGGCCAAGGGAGACAGAGCATTCCTTGTGATAAAAATCACACATTAAGAAAACTGCTCATCTGGAGAGCTTAAATGAATTCACCACCATCCAGACTATCCTGTCGGCACCTCTAGAAAATTAAAACTGCGGGAGTTGTGTGCTTTGTTTACATTTCCTGAATATTTTCCCTATTTTGAAAAAAAAACAGAGACAATTGCCATGCAAGCTGCAGCAAGTCTGTGCTCCAGCACACCCAAGCTCCCAGCACCGAGCAGACTGGCGCAGACCCCAAAATAAAGCCATTTTGTCACAGTTATTTAAGAGCTTTCCAGCTCACCTGGTGTTCACCCTGCCATAGAGGCAGCTGCTTTCACACAGTGGAAACGTGTTTGCATTGGTGCTTTTTCTAAGAAATAGTTAACATTCGTAGAGCAATCTTGTACTGTTACGAAAAACAACACCTAATATTAGCATTATTGTGGGAAGCCAAAGAGGGATGCTCCTAACGCAGACTGAACACAGCCTTTGTAGGCTGTTATCCGGATTTTTGATTCTTGTCCATGCCCCTGGTTAGACATCAGTAATGTCTCTGAGGTGGTGTGCAGTGTACAGTATCAGGATTGGAAGTAACTGATCTGAGCTGATTGTTCTCTGGAGACTGAGCAAACAACTCCACAGACTGGACTTTCAATACCAATGATAAAAAGTGCAAACATTTTATTCAGCAGACAAGTGTGTGAAGAGGCTGCCACATACATTTGTCAATTGTTAAAATTTCTCACTTAACAGTTCTGCCTCTCTCAGGTTAATATTTTTCCAGAGCAGAGACTGAAAGAATTTAATGATCACAGCATCCTTCAGATCTTCTGAGCAAACCAAAATTCTTTCCAGGTAATTGGCATTGGGCCCTGTTTACCAAATGCTCTTCAGCCTATAACCAATAAATGATTAACAAGGAACTTCTCAAGTCACTTTCCAGATGTTGTTTATTGAGACATCCTTGCACTGCAATGACAAATGGGGCAGAAATGAGCAATGCACGGCTTGGCAAGATCCTGCCACTCAGCAGAATCTCCCCAAGGCTGAATAATTTGGGTGAACACCACTGTACAAAGGTTAAAGCTACTTTACTTTGCATAAACAGAGATGCGTCCCAGCTGGTACTCGTTAGGTTTGAAGAACCAAACACTGGTATTTTCTCAAAACGGGTAGGAACAACAAGGCTTTATCACAAGACCAAAGGGTAACACTTCAGGGTAATACCGTTTAATGTGCCTAATGCTTTATTCTCTTTTTGCTGAAGAGGAAATCTTAAGACAGCCACAAAATTTGCTAGAATGAGCTGTGAAAATTTACACTAATAACAAAGTGGGAGGAAGGCTTTTTTTCCGTTCTTTTGCACCTCATTACACTCCCAAAAATAGTAAGTGTTGCTGTGACAATAATTCCGATGCAAAGCCATTTATATGGGACAAAGCTGCACACACACTGCACTGACCTAAGGACAACTCTGTACTACCAGGATTTGGAGGGACCCAAGTGGCCAGTAAAACCAGCAATACCTGGTGCAGTTAAAATGTCAAAAGTCATGGCAAGGGCTCTACTGCATTAGCATGTATACAGGTGTAGTGCATGTCTGTAAGTATTCCATATAAATGCAGGCTGACAGAGCTCTGTTCTCAGAACTACTGTGATGAAAATCTCGACATCCATAAACAATTTTTTTCCAGACTATCGAATAGGATGGGATAAAAAAAAATTGACTCCATATGTATACACGAAATAAATTCCAGACTTGGAATAATAAAACCATAATTCAAAGCATTCTAGGAGGAAAAAAAAAGTATATTTCAGTGACCAGATTTGCAGGTAGCATTGCGCTAAGATAAGATGTTGAAATCTACTAGCTGGTTTTGCAAAATTGGAATCTCAAAGCCTGAAATTCTACAGAAATTTGCATATTTTCAGTGCCTTATGTTAAAATCTATGATGATTCAGGTACATTTGAATAAGAGACAAAAAGAAGGATAATAGGACCTGTCTGGTTTGGGATTCAATCAAACCTGGGACCCTCCCTTCGATTTGGTTGTAATTCTCTACTCTGCATCAGACAAATAACAGTAACAGCTCCTGAGATAATGGGTGTTTCAGCAGCCAGAAAACAGGAGAGAACAGCAACACAACACAGCAAAAAAGAGCCTCTTCCTTCCCCTCTCCCCCTCCTCAGTACTAATGCTTTGTGTATGACAACAGGAGACCCTTTCCAACCACTACAAGCAACCTGTGGTGATGTTCTAACAAACCTTGCTCTGATTTTCAAATCCCTGTGACCCTGTGATAACAAATAAGACCTGGGGATGGGAGAGGCTGGAGTGGATGCACCACTATTTGACTTCTGCTTCCTGTGGTTTCAGCCACATACTGGCAGTTCCCCATCAATTTCGCTGGCTTTCTCTAGCCCCAGAGGATTTAGGATTTAGTTCTGCTAATCTCTGGATCCCATATAACATTAGATATTTAGGCTGTGATCTCAGGCAAGGATTTGTCCCTAGAGTCATATTAGATTACTAAGCCACTGGGGAACCAAATAATTAAGGAAATGCATAATGAGGGGTATTAGCTAGAGATGTATTCCATGCCACAAAATAAACCAGCCAAAAGGCCCTGTTTAAAAGGAATAAGAATTTCCTTCAAAGTGCAAAACTGGCCACATTGTAGGCAGCATCAGCTGGAGGCAGCTGGACACGGAGCTGGGCAGCAAGGCCAACATGAGGTCAGCGGGACTGCACAGCTCAGGCACAGCCTTGTTTTCTAGGCTGCGTGGGGAGATGCTGGTAAATCCTTTGCTGCCCAGATTGGAACTGGGTAAACTTTATTCACCTGCATTCGCTTCCAGCTACACCACTCTGCTGCTGCACCAGCACTGTGAACTTGAGGAGGCAGTACCCTCCCCAAGTTTAGGTAACTCAGACGCTTGGCCCTCCCTTCTCATTTCACTCCTGCACACAGGCCCTGGCACAGCCAAGCAGGTTATTTATCTGGTGACCTCTAGATGCTGGAGTTTGATAGGTGATGATTTCACTACAAAGCAGTTAATCAATAAAGAGGCTCAGTTTCTTTCGGATTCAGGTGCTGACACAACTGCAGAAGGGCCTGGAAGAGCAGTGTGATAATATATTGATTATAAACAACCCAAGAGCCATTGTCAAAAGCAGCAGGCATTGTTCTTTCCAACAATCAAATCCATACTTCAACGATCTGTTTTCCCTCATTAAACACTTGAAAGGCTTTCTTAGCAGCACTTTTTCCTACACAGATGTCCTATTTCATTTTGACACGTACAACATGCTCCTGTCATTATCTTCATTGTATAGTGGCTTGTTTTGTTTATTGTAAGATGGAGATGTTAGTTTCTGTCATATCTTCTCCTTTGTAGCGCTCATTTACAAATGGAAAATCCATGTAGACCTTTGTCTCCTCTGTCTTTAGCAATCAAATGAACCAATCAAAACCTCTGAGTAGGAAAAGAAAAGTCACACCAGAAAAAAAGTGGGGAAAATAGCAGAATTTGGTTGGAAAATATTTGGAATATTCTATTCTGATTTTTCTTTTGAGGTTCATATGTCTTACATCTTTGATGGAAAGGTAATGACCGCAGACAACCATGCGAGCAGATGCGATGCAAGCAGATCACCTTCCTTTGCTGTATTCTCTTATGCTTATCTTCAGCAATCTCATGTGAAATGATGCTTTGGAAATGTTGACAAAGAAGATTTCATTTTTTACCTCACCTAGGACTAGTCATTTCACCCCCGAATGGCTTCATGACCTTTTGCAGGGACTTCAATTTTATTTACTAATGCTTTGACTATACAACAAAAAGCTATTTTCTCAGTAGAAACAGATCAGTGGGAATAAGGTTCTGGGTTCTGCCTAAGTGGATTCGGTATTAACAAAACATTCACTCCCATGGCACACAGGACACCTCTCTCTCCCCAACTACAGCTGTTTGGTGTCGAAATCCAAGAGTCATCATAAGCAAAAAAATCTTTTCTCCCTCAGAGGAGCCCAAGTCATGCTGTGCTGCAGAAGACAGAGGGGGACACATCTCAGCCATCTGGACCGCTTGTCATTTCCACAAGAACCATGGCTGACTTCTGTAAAATGCTGGGTTGTGAAGAGCTAAGACATCTACAGTAGCCGACACAGACAAGGGAATTGGGTTGATACAGCTGCAGGATGTTTAATATAAACTTGAGCTGCTGCCACCTAATTACTCCTTGTGTATTTCTTGTTTAATGCTCTTAGGATCAAGGGCTATTCCCCAGAGCTCCTGCTGAGATGCAGCCTCCCAAATGTTTTTGAAGTATGCACATGTTGAAACTCACTACCCACAACCTTACAGATGAAACGGGCTGAAAAAGTACTTTGTCAGCATGAGACATTATTGACCCTTGTAACATACCATGCTATTTAACGGTGAAACAAAAAAATATGCTAACTGGGAAATACATGTAGTGCAGTCCATGAGTTGCAATAGAGTCACATGACAGTAACCAAGATCATCATCTGGTCTATTATTATTAATTATTTAAAATAATCTTGGTTTCTGTGTATGAATACATCAAGCACAGCCTTCTCTTTGCCCTGACACACTGTGCAGTGCACATCCTCAGATCTGGCACTGAACACAGATACAAACAGAAAGGCTGAGGGAGAGCCTGGGAGCTGCCTGCTCTGCTGCCCGTTCATCGCAGAGCCACATGGAAACAACGTATCAGGCTTTGTTCATGGATTCCAAGGCTGTTCCTCCCCATCTAGGAAGCGCAGAGACTTTGAATTATTTTCAGTCACTCCCACAGCTGTTTCAGAAGGGGATTAGACAGTGTTTATAGGGATCTTTGAGAAAAAAGCCCTGCATATGCACTGAGCACTATCTTTATTAGTTTCATAGGCAGCTCTGCAGTAGAAAAACTGCAGTAATTTTATCGTGCGTTCCCCCACGTTAACTCCTCTCTCCTGCATTTTCCTCACTGCAACAGAGCTGTTCTCACTGCCCTTGTATTCGCTGACTGCCCTCAAATAGCTGAACAAACAAAGTGGCAGTGTTTGCCAGAGTGCTGAACCCCTCGGGTTTACAACCTATGAGTGGGCTGGCAGCAGCGCCTTGAAACGACTCGCTTGCCACAAGCACCCCAGAGAACAGATTAGGTCGGAAGAAAGGAAAGCTGAAAACCAACATCCGCTGGAGCTCCTTTTTTTATTTCAAAAGTGTTTGAGAGAATGAGTGGAAGGAAGGAGTCTAAAGCTCCCAAACTACACTTTAAAGTATTTTACTTTAGTGTCAAGGACCAAAGCCCAAATGTCAGCTCTTCAGGGCTTTTTTCATGAATCACTGCAAATAGAGCCTGAGACAAGAAGGGGAAGACAGTAAAAAGATGTTAGGAAAATTCTCATGAGGTTGCCTTACTTTTCTCTCTTTTCAAGATTTATAGACATACCAGAGCATGCTTTTAAAACAGTTCTGATTTAGTGCACTATTTGCAGTGCTGTTCTGCTTATTATTGTAATTAACTAGTAACCTATTCTGTTAGAATTTGCCTCAACTCTCCTGTGTTAGGAGTTAACTGCACGGATATTTCCTAACAGATTGCTGCTGACAGCTGGAAAGTGCTCTACCTGATGAGCTTTCCAATGCCTTTTGTGTTAAATAACTATTACTGGATTCATTTTACCCTCATACACACCAAACCCTGGAAACACTCACCCCTGCTGCCATTCTGATGTTAAGCAGTACTCCACCCAGGAAACAGGCCCATTCAAACCAGCATAAAATCACCACTGCTGCTGGGATTCAGCTTTTTTTGGGTCACAGAGGATGGAAAACTATGCCAGGAATGAAGTCCTGCTAACAATGGAGAATTCAAAACTCTTACCCCAGGGAGCATGGACAGCTCTTTAGGTCTTCCAAAGAGCTCCTGCTGCCTCAAATACCAAGGACAGGGACTCTCAGCTCTGAGTCCAGGACAGAGCCATCAGTTCAGACAGGAGCAGGGTTCAGTGTTGCCAGCTCCTACTCATCTCTGTGTGGGCACACAGTTACTCGAACTGACCTTACCACACAGGAGCAGGAGTTGGTTGTCCTCCAGAGCCTATCCTCAAGCACTTCCAGAGGGCAAAGCCAGCTTCAGTGCCAGCCCACACGCCAGAAAACATGTATAAAGTTTTATACATTTAAAAAGTTAGCTTTTGTCACGTTACTATTTAGAGAGGAAACTGAAAGAGAAAGTGAGAAGGAAAGGGAGAAACAAAACACCACACTCGAGAAATGAGGATTTCAATGTCAAATTGTAGAAGGTTTGTATAAAAGGACAAAAACCCATAAAATCAAAACATGATAAATTATCAAAAAAAGCTAATCAAATTCTAGGCAGTGGGCTAGAGCTGACTTGTAACAAGCTACAAAGGCTTGTTCTATTCAGTGAAAAAAGAAAATCTCTGTTACTCTTTCACTTTGTATCTGCCTTATTTTGGCACATGTTGCTGGAAACTCAAACAGAACTCTGTAACCTAGATAGTAAATAATCTCCAGACTTTTCCTCAGGTCATGCAAATAATCTGTGTGCAACAGAAGTCAAAGGTACTTTTGTGAGAAGAGCACTTGAAGAGATTTATTTGAACTGCACTTCCAGTTTCACATTCCTTTAAATTCTTCAAATTCGATATTCTTTCAGTAATATCAGTTAGAGTTTCACTGCTCCTTGTGATGTTATGCAGCATTAATAACATTTAGAGAGAAAGAGGAATTTTTTTAATATTCATTACTGGACAATTATGAGTCACATCATGCATTCATTTTAAAAGATCCATCTGTACAGTATCTATAAGCACAAAAGCAACACTGAATGCAGTTGTAATAGGCACCCTCCTGCTGGCTTCCTGAGGGAGACAGCAATAACTTTGCTGTAGCATCACCTTCAGCGGTTCAGGTGTCAGACTGAGCTCACACTCAAGGAGTTTCCTTCAAGCTTTTCTAGCTCATTTGCCACTGTTACCCTGAGTATAGGCACCCAGTACAGTGCTGAAGCTCTCCTTGAAGACCTCTAATACTGCACAAGAGAAATGCCTGGCTGTAGCCTCTGGGACAGGGCTCTGCTCTCTGACTGCACAGCAGAGGAGATATCCAAGATCCGGATAAGGGCATTTCAATTCTGCCCAGATATGCCAAACCTGGTGATACTTTTGATACTGAAAAGTCAGTAGAATTGAAGTTCTTTTTTGATAAAACTGCTTGCAGATAAATTCTGAAGTATATTTGCATACCTTTAAATGACCCTGAATCTGCTAATCCCTGCCCGTGCTGAGAAAACTGCGTTGCTGCGAGCACCAAAGCCAGCAAGTTTATACACTCACCACAGGAGTTAGGGGGGGCAGTGGTTATGCAGTGTGAGCGAAGCTGTTCTGGCCTCACTCCCCCATCTCCTCAGCTCCAGACCGGCCCATTTGGGTAGTCCCTGTGACAACCTCTACCAGAGACTGGAAGCAGAAGAGAGGGAGGCTGGAGTCCCTTGGAAGCAGAGGCTCTGCACATACAGAGTGTGCAGTGCAGAGCCTTGAAAGAGAAGAATAAAGGGAGCAGGGCTGCAGCTCCAAGCTGCTTCAGCAACCCAGTGAAGCTGGACAATCAAAAAGCAGAAAACTGTACCAGCTAATCCACAGGAGTGTGGTCTTCTCCACCCTAGAACTCTAAGGAGGGGCTGTCCTACTCAGGGCCAATTCTTGCTCTATCATTACCAAACATGATCTAGCTGGGAATGACTGCAGCAGAATCTGTGGCTGAATCCCTGGCTCTCAGTTGGAGCTGCACCAGCACAGACACAGAGCTTTCATTCTCTCACTTGGACTTTTCCAGACTATCTCATCCCAGCAAAATTAAATTGCATAGAAAACAAAAGCCAGTAAAAACATTAAACACAGTAATTAGTCAATAGAACCAAGGGTAGGAAACCATTTATTATGAGAATTAAGGGAGTGATTCACACTGAATAATTTATCTAGCAAATTTAGTTTTGGGTTTTGTTTTTTCCCCTGCTGGGAGAGAATTCAGTAAGAGTTTTGCTCACTGCCTTAACACTGGTTTGGTCCCCAGGAGTCAGCTGTTTAAACTGGCTGTGCCTCAGCAAGAAGCCCAGCTTATACAACGGGACAGATGAAACTAAAATAAAGGTCCTACGCACCTGAATTTAACCTTTTACATTTATTTCGTAACATCTGCTTAGCACAGGTATTCTTAAGGCCACATTAAGCATGACATGCCAGCACTCCTCCCTTCCCCTCTTTCATTCAGAAAATGACTGCGAAGCTCAGCAACCTTCATGCCAGATGAAAGACTGGAACCAAAGAAGAGTCATTATGATCTGCAATATTGAACACAAGGCACAAATAACTCCCACATAATAACACTATAGATTCCAACCCTTCCTTCATATTTCACTGCTCAAATGACAAATAAATGAACCTATCATAGTTCCTCAGATGTATCATAAAGTGGAAATATTGCAGATAGAATAAATAAAACATTTTTATTGTAGTTAATAGCACCAGAGTGGATAGAGTTACATTTTAATAAAAGTCTCTATTATTTGAATCAGTATTGGACTCACTGTGACTAGTCCCACCTTTCTTTTGTGCAGATAGAACAGTTTGGTCTCCCATTCCCCATCTGAGGAAGCTGCAGCAGCTTTGCCCTACACTCAGCTTGAAGAGGGCCAAGGACAAGACAAAATCTGCTGCAGCACACAGAGGGCTTCCCAAGCTGTGGGGCCTGAACTACACCTCAGGTGCAGGGCACTTCATCGTGGTTTGCATCCCAGCAGAGCCTGGAGCCCCATGGCCAGAGCTGAGAACTGCCACCACTGCTGCTCCTGGCAGTAGGACCTGGCCTTCCTTCACTGCTGACAGCGGCACGTGGTACCAGGGCTGTGTGACCAATCACAGAGTACCCATAGAATTCACCCAACTAAACACCATTGCCCTAGGAGATGAGACTGCAGAGAAAGGCAGAAAAGGATGAAGAGTCCCTTTTCAGGTACTGACAACTCCCTTGCAGTTATACACAAAAAAAATCCCTTACATACACAAATTTTGTAATAATAACTGCCGCTCTTTAGTAAGCACTGCCTTTTGACTGGCATATCTAAAAGGCACATCAGCTTTCATATATGCTAAGCAGTCTTTATCCTGATTAGTCCTTTTTTTCTTTTTCTATTTATAGATCAGATAACACTGAAAATACCTGCACACAAAATGAAAAGACATTTGAAGGTTTAGCCCTGCTTGTCCTCCTCCAAAGGTGATAAACCGTATTACAGCATTTCATTAGGAGGCTCAATACATGTCTTCCCACATCAACAAAACGTTTCTGAAGTAGTAGAAACATACAGCTTTTATATATTCTTACTTCATCTCCACAGAAATTTACTTCAGGTCAAAGCATTCCTGCTCTGAAGTCCTCGACCCCTGGCGTGTAATTTGCAAGTGTCTGTATGTCAGTGCTCCAATGCCACAGGGCACAAAAGTATGGTTTGGCCAGGAAAACTCAGCAAAATAAATTATTACCCAAAAATGCTTACAAAGGTAAACACAGAGCAGCAGGCACTGGAGCCTCCAGCAGCAGGTCAGGCTAGAGGGTCCTCTGCACACATGAGGCTTGATGAGCTTTAAATAACAGATAAAGACAGTAATTCTGCACCTGATGCTTGTGCTTTCTAAAGTTCTTTCTTTCAAACTAGAGGGACTTCTTTTTGACTCCTAGGAAAGGCATGGCTAAAATGCAGCAGAACACAGCTGCACATGAGCCCAGCAGACAGACCTGTGGGAAAGAATATGATTTTCTACTGAAAATAAAAGCTTGAGAAAAAAAGATTGCTTTAGATTTGGGAACATCTTTTACCTTCTGAAATGGCACATGTTGACTTTAGACTTTTCTCTAGTGTGAATGTTGTTAAAGGCAGAGCAGAATTTTTGTCAGACCCTGTATCCATCATGAGATGTGCCAAAGAAGGATTACACCAGACACCCTCTAACCTTGCCTGAGCTTATAAGATCTGTTTGGAAAATGCTGGGAGACAACTAAAAGGGAAAGAGAGCTGTAGATAGACCCTCTTTTCAAAGAAACCAGACACTGCAGATTCAGTGGGAGCACAAGGATTGCTGTTTGGAGAGCAGAGGAAGGGTAACCACTGCTGAAGAGGGAGAAAGAGATTTGCACTGCACTAGTTCATTTAGGACAGGAGCCTGAGACCACAGGCAGCCAGGCTGTGAGGTGCTGAGCACTGTCTCCACACACGTGCCCAGCAGGCTGCTTCTAACTTCAGCGTGCCCAGCGCTCCTGGTCAGCTGGATAAATCAGACACAAAAAGTGTCCCAACAATGCCCTTCGATTCGCCCACCTACTGCTGTGCCACCCATAGCTCACACCACTGAAACATCAAAGCCTTTACTACAGTCATAGAACATTTTTAGCTGAGGTGATTAACTTAAAACAGGCATGATGCTTCTGTGGAGACAAAGCAAAACAGTGAGGTGATACCACTGGAGTCTTTTCTGCAGCCTCCTCTTTTTGCTAAAACAACAAAGCCTTGTTCTCACGTGGGTTCCAGCAGGAAGATTGCTGACACATACTGGTTATCCCACAATTAAATAAAGCAAGCAAGGTCCCCATCATAAAAATGACACAGACACTTGGAACAAGAAAGCTGATGGTTTAATTTCCACTGCTTGCTTTCACAGCATTGAATGGTTAATAAAAATCCTTTAGAGTCAACACAAGAGAGTGATACTCATGAGACCAGTTGTTTTTTCCCTGCAGTTCTGAGACAGGATTCCTTTTAGGCTCTGGGAAAGAGAAGTTTGTTACTCCCTTTGTGCCTCCAGTTCTTGTAAAACATGAATCAACCCTTGGTGCAGCCCTCAACACAATTAAAATTAGATACAAAAATAAAAAATGCTGATGCTTTAAGGCAGTTCCTCAGCATGTTAATCATGGATGTTGCCCCCACTGCCTCCTAGAGACACAGAGTTCAGAGTTTATCAGTGCCCGTGCTCAGAGCAGCACAATCACTGCCCTGCATTCGAGCTGCCTGCCAACCCATAGGCACTTTTTACTCTTCCATCTCGCTTTATTGTCACGGCTGCGTTTTTGGTTGGGGCTTTGTAGTCGCGCCGTGTTTGCTGATCACACACCAGCTTGCTGTCTGGGAGGGCATTGTTTGCTTTAAGCATCTGTTGCTATTCAGAAGGGGCCGAGGAGCGACACATGGCTGCCAGGGCTCCTCCTGCAGGTAGGGCTCCCCGGGAGCCCGGCGTGCCTGTGCCAGATAAGGCAGCCCGTGCCCAGCCCCGACGGGCGCGGGCGGGGAGGAGGGGGCGTGAGGAGCCCGGGCTGCGGGGGTCTCATCCCGGCCTCGCCAGCGGGATGCTGCGCACAAAGGGATTCCTTCCACCGGATTAAACTTGCAGATTTCCTACCTTGCCCGCCTGGCATTGTAATTCAAACTCTGCGCCACGGAAAGTTAATGATTTACCGCTCCTCACAACCCACACAAACTGACACCAGAGATTTGTGAGTAATTAATTGATAGCGCATTACAATCTGAGATAAGTAATAAGCACTTTTGCTCACAGGGCTGGCAGCACACGTTGCAAAGCTTCCTGATTTGGCCCAATCAGTGAAATATGCACCGAACTGAATCTTTAATAGCGTTATTCACCATCTAATTATCATTATTTGCATTTTTGATAGGTTAAATGCAGTGAATGGGATCAAACACACAGGAAGCACTCAGCACTGGGGATAAAGAAACAGTAAGAGAGAGATCTCCCTTTTGGAATGTGACATTGCCAAATAGAACAGGTCCAAAATTTGACCCAAAATGCAATGCTGAATACAATAAAACCCGAAAACAAAGCAATAAACCAAGGAATGCAGTGCAGTGGGATGTTATCATAGCTCTGGGTTGAACCAAGAGATACAGATAGAAAAACAAAAAGCAAGCAAGCAAATGGAGCACCAATTTAGATCTTAACATGCCACCCTTGCCAGGAACACCAGCTCAAGGAGTTACCACCTACACCTGCCTGGTACAAACATTGCTCTTCGGTCCCTGCGCAGCTCTCCTGTAAAACTTCAGCAACGAGTACTACAAACTCCACATCATAAAACTCAAGCTGTTCGTAACTATCAGAGCAGTTAGAAAATTATAAAACATGCAGCTTGGGAATCCCCTCTCTAAGCCTGGAGGCTTGGCTGAGCAGTAGAGGAACAATAAAGAGCTAGGAAGAGGTGTCAAAGGTGTTCCAGTTATTTAATGTATCTTATATAAAGCAGTTTTAAAGAAAACACAGAAAGCCCATGGAGCAGGGACCAGTGTGCCCCCCTGCCAAAGGAAAATCCCACATTAATAGGGCACAGAGCAAATGCCACCCTTTGCCTAGCTCTGCACTTTACAAGGTGTCTCCTGCACACTTCAGTTGAGGCCACTCTGACCAAGGCTGCACAGAAGGTGCTTCCTGGGCTCCTGGCTCCCACAACCCACATCAGAGCTGCTGAAATGCACTTCAGCTCCCTCACTGCACTCACCCCTGGTCCACAGCACCCTGGATTCCCTCTGAAGGAAAGCAGGGCATGTAAAGGGGATGGATTTCATCCCCACGTATGACTGAGAGGGGCACAGCACAGAGCCATCCACAGGCACAGTCCTGTTGCCCTGGGCTGGCTCAGGAAAACACACAAACCCCTGAAACATGAGGTTCTGACTCTGCCTACCGACAAGAGAGAAACATTCATCTTCCTCCTCCTAGATTTCTAAGCACTGGGCTGTTGTGCAAAAGGTCCATTGCACCAATGTGACTCTTTGAGAGAAACAAGGAGTGAGCCCGAGCATTTTCTGAAAAAAAAAGGCTACGGCAATTTCCTTCAGGGGCCATAAATCCCAAGTAGAGAGAGGCACCTCCTGGCAGCACTGAGAAAAGCACCTGTGTGTCCTGCCTCTCAAGAGCCCGATGCACCCTCTGCCCTCTTCCGTGTATTTATTTGGGGTTAGCAGTCACTCTGACCCCTTGAAATCCATCCTGAAGTACCCAGACTCTGCCCCTTGCTTCCCAAGACGTGACTGACTCAGAGCTGTCAAGTCCATCACTGTCCCCGACTGCCTCATAGCCAGTGGCTGCCACACTGATGGGTCTGAAATCCAACCCCTCTGGCTCAGTTTCCAAGCAGAAAACAGGAGTGTGCCCACTGCCACCTCTGAGCGCCTTTGTGGCACAGATGCGTTCCCAAAGACTACTGCCCATGCAGATACAGGACTCATGAGACCTCTGCAGGCACCAAGGGTAGCTACAAAACATCTTCATGAAACACAGACAGCCTTCTGCCCCAAACCTGCAGAAAGCCTGGCAAATGGGCTGTTTCATCACAGGCTGGAATGGGTATGGGAAGTGCAGGTTTCCCCAGGAGAACTCAGGCAGGGAAGTGATGTGACACTGCAGAGAGGGCACACGAGCACCTTTCACCCACCATCACTGAGACAAACAAGCGAGCCCACAGGGCTGACCCCAGTGCGTGGGAAGAAAGTCCCTGGAACAAATCACCTTTCTGATCATCTCCCTTTAAAAGTTTACTAAATCAAGCAAGATTGCAAGGACAGGGCCACGATACCTGGAAACAGACTGCTTTTCATTTCTAGCTAGAGTCACAACAATTTTCATGGTGCTAATGCATCAATTATGCAGTTTCATACTAATTTGCTTTGCAGGAATTCTGCACCAACCTGTGTGTGAAAACTGAGAAAAATAAATGCCTTTAAATATCCTCTCACCACAGATTCTGCTTTGGTGGTCAAACCCGCTGAGGAGCTGTGAAGAGAACAGTAGAAACCAGGGGTAAATACTACAGCAGTGCAAATTCATCCCAGGTACAGCCTCGAGCCTCCTTCAGCTCCAGCCAGTGATAAAGCCAAAACTTCCACCAGCCCTGGCAAAATCAAACCATGTATTTCAATGCACAACCAGGTTCAAGAGCTTTCCTGTGGATGTGGAGGCCAGGAAGCTGGACTACCCCGACAGTCAGGGAAGAAAGCATCATTACATGTTTTCAGGGAGCAAACTTTACCAGTTATCATTAAAGAACTTGTATTTAACTAATTTTGTGTTTTTATTTACAAAGCCAGTAAGAAAAAAGAAATTAAAAACCTAAACCAAAATGCTTAATGTATTCCACTCTGTTTAAAACACATAATCAGCTGGCCAAATCTCTTTCAATCTTCACACCAAATTCCATCCTGTTCCTGCCGATAGCAGACATCAGGAAAAACCCCAGCATGTGCTTTCAGTACCATACCAGGCCCTGAAAGAAATCACCACAAAAGAACAGCTCCAGTTTACAGAATTAGCCACACATCTGCTGATGGCAGCATCTCATGCTGATGGCTGTTGTGTCAAGGTTTGGGCACTTAGACAAAATAAACATACCAATAAACAAAATCTGTAAGATTTTGCTGCCTTTGGCATTCAGGACCTCCTTTGATTTAAACATTCTCTCTGACAGCTAATGATGATGTGACTTTCTAAGTCTGAGGTTGTCCACGCACCCCAATGTTCCCCATCTGACTGTACTGCATTGTGCTGGTGTGATGGGAAGCACTGTCCCTGCCAGAGGGGTACAGCTGCTGTCCCTTGGCCTCTTGACAACACCCTCAGTTCATGGAATTAGTGGGCCAACCTCTGAAGCAGGAAAACCAGAGCTCTATGATCTCTGTCATGGTTATCAGCGTGTTAATTATTTCACTTTCAGGGATAATTATGCACACATTGCAGTGTGCTTCTGTGCCAGAGCAGGCACTATCTCTCACACAAAAATGCTCATGGAGGCCAAGCTAGTAGGCTCTCTGCTTATCTTCTGGAAGGAAATTTATGTTCCTCCACTGTGGATGTTCTTCTTGCCTTCCATGAAATCCCTGACTGAAGAGAAGCCAAAGGGAAAAAAGAAGAAACATCATCATTCTATCTTTTTTTTGTTATACAAGAAGCCAGTTCTCCAGGATTACACTCAGCTCTGTAATGAATTATTTATCCTAGGAAAACAAAAATGTTTTATTTAAGATGACAGAGAGCCTGTAAATTTGCTTCTTATATATGCATTGACTAATTAGATTAATTAAGCATGCATACACTTCTGAACAATCAGGCAGGTGGCAAATCATATTTAAGAGAACTTATAATATTCCTTTTCTCATCTTCGCACTTGATAAATGACATCCATTCCATCAAGAAACCAGGGCAGAAAATAGCCTATTATTTGCAATGTGCTGTGCCATTATTTTCACATTTTATTTACTTCTTTAAAGAAACTGCAAGACAAATAAACAGCTTCCAGCAGCTAATCGTCTTTCATATGAGACCCCAGAAATATAATTCACTGTGCTGCATTAGAACAACAAAACCTGGTAAAGCTATTAACACCATGACTGAAACTGAAATCTGTGAGATAAAGGAACTCTGTAGCAAGGCTGAAAAACTGTGCTGAAGCTCTTGCAGAGAGTTCTGTGAAACTTCGCTATTTCAACCTGTGAAGATTCACACAACCTTTCATTTTCTCTTCAGGCAGCAAAACAAAAGAAGGGAATAGCGGGAGATTTCTTCCCTGGATCTACAGCTTTGCTGCTCTCGACAGCTGTGAGCACACTCGGACCCCCCCAGGATGCTGCAGCCTGGAGTGGCAGCCAGCCCAGGGAAGGGAAATTGCAGCCAAGTGCACAAGCACTGAGCTCTGGACACGGCTCAAGCCCTCAGAGATGTGAGCCCTGCGTGGTGTCCCTGCCCATCCGGTGCCAGGAGGAGATGGCGATGGGGCAGAGGTTGCGTGTGGCAGCTCTCAGCCAGCAGTGCTGCCTTGGAACCTGCCCTGTCTGCATTCAGAGATGCTCCAGGCTGCCACATGCACAAGCCAAGTGACAAAGCCCATCTCCACCTCCAGCCAGCCCCAGCCCTCACAATGTCACCACCGACAGGGTGAAACCAGAGCGGCACTACCGGAGCACGGAGCCAACGGAAGCTCAGCAAGAACAGGAACATAATCAACACTTCAACTGATTATTTCCACAAAATCAAGGCAGCGCCTAAAAAAAATCCCAATCCAGCCAAATCTGAATGGAAAGGATTTAACAGAGTCTTTCCTCATCTTTATGAAGTTAAATGCTGAGGCTTTCACTATGAGTTAATGACTGGTTTGCACTCCTCCTTTCTTTGTGCGCGCTGTCACTAATCAGGAGCAGCAAGCTACCTCAAAGCCTCATTACTAGCCAACAAAAAAAGCCAATGAATCCTCAAACAGAAGTTTTGCTGCAGTGGCATATTGCCATTTAGCTGGAGGGAGGCAGGAGAAAGCAAGTCAGCAGTGACATATTCTGTGCATCCAGCTGGGAGAAAAAGAAAACCCAAGTATAATACCGCATCTTATCGGAAGTAGTTAATCTGACATAACTTACTTAACAAAAATTACAGTCTATTAAAAAGGCATGTAAGCAATGCAGCTGAAAACAAGTCTACACGGGAATCAGCTAGCATAATTACGGCTGGCTAAAAAATAGCAGAGCCAGAAGAAAACTGCGCATAATTTACCAGCTGACAAATGTTAATGACAAATAGAAGAAAACAGGTCCTTGACAAAGAAGAAATAATAGCTGCTCACTTTGGAGTTTCACTTCAGAACTCAAATATTTTTATCAGGGGAAAAAAAATTTAAAACAAAAAAAAGACCATCTTGCATCTTTGTGAAACAAACAGATCAGCACAAGATAAGGTCTCCAGGGGAGGGGCTCGAACTGGCTTTGGTCTAGTGCTGGTTACACACAGGCTGCACATGAAGAAAATACATTTGTGTGTTCAATCTTGCAAGATTAGTATTTTTCTCTTCCTCCTAACAAGGTAATCACATACTTTGTGTAACACTGAGCATATGAGCAGCCCTTCTGGAGCCACACTTTAAATTCAGGACACACTGAGCTACTTTGCTGAGCTGGAGCCACGGGGAAAGCCACAGGGATTGTGCTGCATGTTTTCTGCAGACAGATGAGAGAGCTATGAGGATATGAGCACCACATCCTGCTACCCACAAATATCTCTCATTACAGTGTGGAAAAAGAGCCATTGTCATTTCCAGGTGTTACATTTTTGTTGCTTAGTTTTGGGATAATTTCATATCTTGGAATCATAACAGTGCAGATCTCACACAGCAGCCTTCAGCTGGGCAGTTCTAGGATGGGCTGCATAGAGGTTGGAGGTCCCACGCTCCTTATTAAACTCTTTTTTTTCCCCCTCACATTAAATGCAGCCAACATTATTCACCTGTAATGACATATCTGCCACATGAAAACTAACCACTAATCCTGGATGGGGGTCAAGGCCATCCATCTGGAAAAGGACAAACTGTCCTGCAGCAGAAGGTACTCGGGCATAAGGCACAGTATGGGAGCTGGGGTGGCATAGAGGCAGCGAAGTGAGAGCAACTGATTTTGTGGTATTGAAAACTTGCAGAGTTATCTTGGGAAAGAGGCTAAAATCCAATCTCAAGCCAGGACTAAATAGCAGCTTGATTTTTAAAGGTATATTGGTGCCTAATAAGCAGCTAGTAGGATTTCCTGCATCATTAGGCCTCCAAATAGCACGGCCTGAGGAAGCAAATATGCCCATTCTGCTCTTGAATTGTCCATGTGGTCCACAGTCTGACTGTTACCTAGAAGAGCACATGCTTGGGATAAATTTCCACTACATTTTCATGGATGCAATTTGACCATATTAAAAAAAAAAAAAGGGCGGGGGGTAATGACATCATTACCAAGATGTCAGTGATCAAGATCTAATTACTAGAACCTAATTTGCTGTCTGAAAAAAAGAACCCAGTATGACAAGTAATTATTTTACACACTCACATAGTCACATGGTCTTTCAGGAGGCAAATTTTCCATAGCAGAAGGCAATCATTAACAATATTCAAAACTGTTACACATAATTAGGATTTTTGGAAAGTGCCTCATTAGACACCTAAATGCACAGTTCTGTTTAAAGGAGATGCATTCTCAGGTAAGGGAAATCTTGATTAGGAAAGGAAGGGGCCAAAGAAATAGGACTAAAAGCAATACAAAACATGAGAAAGTCCAGAAACGAGTAATAATCAGAAGAGTCTTTTGACATGTAATTTGTAAGAGGACAGAAAACTATCAATGAACTTTCATAACCAGAAGGGGGAAAAAATAAAATAAAAATAGCTGGAAAATGGTCAGGATTAGGTACAAAGGGCAGCAATCTTTAGAGAGAGAAAGGCAAGGGTTGTGTGCATGGCAAAACAAACACCCGACCCAGGAACAGGGTACAGTTGTGTTCCCCCAAGCCCCTGGGCTGGCAAACCAGTCCCTATGCAGCTGCGTGCACTCGGTCTCTGGCCTCGTGTCCAGGGCAGGGGTGGTGTGGGTTAAACCACTCAGCCTCATTCTTCAGAAAACCCACACCATTTCACACTGCTAAACCAGAGGTTACAGAAAGCTCTGAGGATTCCCAGGGGCGCTTCAGGCATCTTTTCACGAAAGAAATACACTGTCCTGTGTGATTTTACAGCACGATTCCCGTCTACCCTGGCTGAAGAACTGACCCTTTATATTTTCAAGAAAACATAACACTATATTATTTGGTGTATATACCTTATAAAAGGTATTTTGGAGGAATGAAATAACTGATGGCCACAATAAGATTTTTCTTGAACAAATGCTCCTCCTGCACTGATTTTCTGAGCAAAGAACAGCAGCAGCAAGCATGGGAGAAGGAGGCCCTAGATAGCACTTTTAACATCTTTACCAAATACTGTAAAAGGTTTTCTGACAAGTCTGAAAAGCACGAGGAATGAAATACAAGCATTAGAAATATATGTTGGCACAGCACATGAGTCAACATGTAAGTAATAACCTTAGCAATTTTTGCTTCACGTACTCCAGTTTTCAAATGTTGTTTCTCTGAATTCCCTGACTCTGGCATGAGCACATCACATTTCATGTCTGGGGCTTTTTTTAATTCCTCCCCCACTCTCCTTTAGAGGTCAGTCTCAAGTAATAGCTTCTGCATTTTAGCTGTCAGCAATATTTCCTCTTCTTTTCTCCCGCTGCTCAGGTCAATCCTCTTTTCCCACTGAGGCTGGAAAACCTGCCTGGTCCTTTGCTTTCTAATTATAATCTCCAGTTCATCTTCCTTCACTTTCATTCAATTCTTGAACCCCGTTTGTCTTTCTTTCTCTCTCTGCGCTAGAATATGTTTTTTCCCTTCTCTCAGGAATTTTTTACAGTCAACCAGGGTAATACACAACCAGTAACTAACATTTAGTTCAAGTCACTATATCCCTGTCCCTTCCTAAGTGTTACCACGCAATTTAAGCATACGCAGCTGCATATTTATTATGTGGAAGGAGCTGCTAGAAATTTCAACCTGTAGCAGAGGACCACAAGTGTTGTGCCTTCTAAGTCTCACTCCTTTTAGCCTCCTACAGCAATCACAAGTCCCACTTCCAAGACCTCACTTATCCCCCATGCTGAGTGGCCAGAGGAGAGCCTGCCGTTCCTGTCCGGCATGCTGCCTGCTGCCACCGAGAAGTTGCCAAAAAAACAGCCCAAGAAGCCGCCAGAGAAACCACGCGATGGTGCACACAGCAGGGCTGTCCTGGGTCCTACAAGCCCAGGAAACATCCTACCTTTCGATCCCTGACAGTGGTATAAGCAGTCTTGCACTTGGGGTTGAAAAGGAAGAAGATCCAAGAAACTTCAAATACTGCAGCCATCCGTGCCATCAGATTTAATAATCTGATTTTTTAATAACTTTATCAGGATAGATATGTATTAAAGCTTTTCTGGGTATGTACATTTCCATCTCATGAAGCAAAATTAGCCTTGGGAATTGCTAATAGACAAATAATTCTTTTTAATCCTTGTATTTTCAAGTTCTCATTAGTTTTTATAAGTAGCACAACCAAAACATTGGTGTTATTTAAGAGAATTTAATCTCTGAGTAGGTCTGAAAGACATGTTACATTTAATTGACTTCATGCATCGCATTCAGAGCTTTCCAATGTTATCAGCAGGCTGGCCACATTTACTAGAAAGACCTTGTCAGAAATGGTAACACCACCCACCCTTCTGGCTGTCTGGTCAGGATGGATGCCAGCTTTCCTCAGACTGTCACAAAGTGCTTCAAAACTCTTCAGCAGTCAGTTTTCCAGCAGCTGGGTCAATTCAGACAGCATGTGAAGGATCTCTATTTTTAACACACTGCTTGAAAGCTCGGTGGGAAGGAAGGTGGCTCTCAGGATCATAGATCCAGCTGGGGCACCCTTCAGGACACACGGCAGAAACTTCCATCGCTTCCCTTTACGAACCCCCAGTCCCCACCCCAGGGCAGCTTCCCCAGAGCACTGGTGAGGAGCAGCCTCTCTGCACCTGCTGCTGCTCCTCTTCCTGGCCAGCCTGAATGACCTGGTCCCACCAGCCTGGGAGGAAAGGGCAGCGCCAGCACTCACCTGAGAGGACAGTCGAGAAACACCAAGTCTCTGTTCAGAGCCCTCTTGCTGGAGCCAGCTGTACCAAGCCAGAATCCACTTTTCAGTCTGTTAGGGCCATTTTTCCCCTCCTGACAATTAAAGCTAATATAAAGACTTTTATTAGACCTTTGGAGCCAACAAGTCCAGCGATCTCAGTGTTCTGACAAATACAAGATGCATTAGTGTGTCTATATGGATTGAAAGCAAAGAGGTCTCGTGACTATCAAGAATCAGGAAACATGGCCACAAGGGTTTCTTTAACCCTTTTTATTAAAGCCCACATTCTTTCCATGCTGCATTTTTCCAGTAAAGCAAGCAGAATACTGCCACAAAATGTGGCCATAAAACAGAAAATAGTGAAAACAAATGACATCTCTTGTGGGTTCCCTTTCTGGGCTATAGTTTTGCACAAAGTCAAGTTCTCATTAACACTCCAAAAGATTAGCAGTAACACCAGCTCACACAGAGAGAGGAGAAAGCAGAATTCGTTCCATCAGTAGCATTCACAAAATATTGGGTAACTAGACCCACAACTAACAGGGAATAGAAACTTGCAACAAGAACAGCATGCCTTGGGTAAGGCCTGAGACAAAAAGAGAAGTTCAGGGTACCAAAGACCAGAAACTCCAGAGAAATTCATGGAACACACATTTAAGAGAAAACTGGTGCACTGCATGGGGACACTGAAATAAATCACAGAAAGATAATGATCCTTGTCTCAGTCAAGCCAGCAGAATGACAGAATGGTTTGGTTTGAAAGGGACCTTAAAAATCACCCAGTTCCAGGTCCCCTGCCTTGGGCAGGGACACCTTTCACTAGACCGGGTTGCTCAGAGCTCCATCCAGCCTAGCCTGTATTAACATCCCTGATTATTTCAGGGGGAATATATTTCCACTCAAATTCTAAGTGTGTCACATGCTACACAGGAATATACATAGAAATCTAGAGTCTATTTCTGCCTGCCATCCTTAAATAGTATTTTAATTAATCAAAAACTTGCAGCAGCTCCCTCGTCACAGAACAGAAAAATAAGTATCAAAATACATGATAAACTGGTCATCACAAGTCACAGAAAAGAAGCAAGAAACAAGTTCCAAGGCAGTGTCCAGAAGATCTGCTCACATAGGAAAAGAAATGGAGAAAACCACATCAAATCTCTGCTCAGTTTCTCTAGTAGGTTAATTCCGAATGATAATAGAGTTTCCAAATTAGGCTGTGCAGGCAGGTGTAATCATTACAAAGACTGATAGACTGTAAAGCACCAGTGTTCAAACCTTAATTTAAATTCTCTAGCAGAATTCATATTAAGAGACATATTAGCTGGTTTCTGTTAGACTGCTGTGAACTTTCCATTATATAAAGTAGTCTATAAAATATTTTCCAGGAGACTGTTTGCTGTCCTAATTATACAGGGGGATATATAATCTATATCATTTGTAGTTCATTCTCTCCTTGATAAATTTCCAGCAGTAAAACAGTAAACCCATTGTATGTTTTTAAGTCAATAAATAGCTCAAAAATAAAATAAATTTCTTTTTAAAGATCTGTTTCTCCTCTTTTGTTTGTTTTTCTTAAAAAGGAAGCTTTTTAGTCTGATAGAGATCAAATAAGGATCAAAATGGACAGTTTTAAGACTACCAAATCTGGAAGAGAAAGTTGACAGAGATTATAAAATACAAGTTTGGGGGATTGAGTTTAAAACTGGAATTGTTTAGGTTAAAAGGACAGTGAATTCATGAAAGAAGCTACTAATAAAAATCATCGTGGCCTTTTATTCAGTTTTCAATATAAAAATTATTTGACATTTGCATTACAAGCTCTGCCCTCCCTAAGGGAACAGTCATTTCTCCGTACACAGTGTATGCTCTCTGGGACACAGAAAGGTTACTGCAAGGTAATCAATCATTCCAACCACCCAGCAGTCTTGTAAACAGCCAGCCAAACTGTTCACTCCAGGGTGCTTTGCAGCTGCTTTTCAATTTGTGCAGGGTATAAATACATATGCGTAATCAATATTGTAATTTAATTCCCACTCTCTAATACTACTGTAATTCTTGGCAGATTAATTCTTAAAGGACTGCACCTGGAAAGAGTACGAGATGATAATGACAGCTCAGTACTTTTTAGGGCCATCAGGAAAACGCTCTCAATCACAACAGGCTGCTCGTGCCACAGTGATGACTGGTTAGTGGCTCTATTACAGCTGCCAGGTGCTTACAGTTAGTTTAATTCCACATAAATCCTAGAGCTGATCAGAATAAAATTTCAACAGTGATAGTATTAATAACAGTAGGGAAAGAGGAAACATCCCCCTGTCCCAAACGATGTGACTCCCATCACCCTTGCTGCTGCTGCAGCCCTGAGCCCTGGTAATGTCGATGGCTGTGAAGGAGGGAGAGAGAGGGAGGAGAAGAAGGAGAGGAGAGGAAGGAGAGGAAGATAGATTGATTCCAGGTGCTCCATGCCAGATGAAAAGCTTGCAGAAGTGTCAGTTCACCCTGATTTTCGGGCAGTTTCCCAGTCAGTTCATGGTCCCAACTCCACTTGACTTCAGCAGGGCTGTGTCAGGACACGCCTCTCTGAAATGTCAGGCTGCTTGCCAGGGTCAGGGTGTGCAGAAGGGAGCACAATTTGCTATCACGCTATCCGTGCGAAGACAGAACAGCCTGCTCTTGCCAGCAATGGGTTTGTGAACACAAATGTATACACAGAACACACAAACAGAATTACTTGAGAACAAAAATATTTGTGATACTATTCTGGGGTGCCAGAGTAAAGAACAGTAAAAATCAAGAAACATTTGTTCTTCATGGAGGCAGTTATTTTTGTTTAAGGAAAAGCTTATTTTAAAATCCCAGGAGGAAAACTCCTCAAAGGCTTTTCAATCTGGGATCTCAAAGTACCTGATAAAAACAAAACCACCATTCCTTCTTTTACAGGCAAGTCAAGAGGTATAATGGACTTATCAAGGGTCAGCATGGAAATGGAGAAGAGATGGGAATAGAATCCATTTCCCAAGCCTAGAAAAATGGTTTTCCACACCATAGAACTCTCAGAATTAGAATGAATATACCTGTATATATTTATACACACACATAGAATAGTGTTAGGCCTGCGTAAGGCTATCATAATTCCATGCCTTGTCTTTTAGAGCCTAGTCATAAGTGATAACATTTAAGGGCCAACCTCAGCAGGTGAAACACATGTGCTGAACCTAGTAATTTCTGACAGTTTTAGTAACTGCATTCCCATTTCAGAGGGTGTGAACAATTTAAAAGAACTGGGGATTCTCCTCATGTTGCATGAATTATTTACCACAGTAGTGCCACAAACTCAGTGCTTGAAGAGAAACTCCAACCTCTTTAGGTCACTGTCCTTAAATTACTTTCCCAAAAAGAAAAAGCAACAGAAAACCCACAAAAATGCTAGACTATTTATTTAAGTTTATTTCACTAATAGTCCCATTAAAGCCAAAGGGGCCATTGTGAAAATGCTGCAAGTTTTCCAAAGGGGTGCACAGATGACTGGACTCAGCGCAGCTCTGGGATGTACCTGCAGTTCTAGGCATTAATAGGGCAATAAAGCCCCCAGTTACTAAAGATGTGCAATATTCCAGAGCAGAGGAAAGCATGCACTGGTTTAAGCTTCACAAACAGAATTTCCTCCCTCTCTCTCTTTCCTACACTGAGCTCACCTTCCTCATTCAACTCACAAGCAGTTTCCTCAGCTGAAGAAATCAAACAGCACCACCACAGGTGATCTCCACTGGGATATTCAGAAAAGCAGCTTGTGAATCAGAAAAACCTGTGTGTACTCCCTGCTCCTTTTCGTACAACTACCCTCCCTCCCACACACAGAGACATTTTCAATCCAGCATTACCACAAGCATTATTTTAGGAATTGCCTTTGAGCTGAGCCATGCAATACATTTAGACAATGGAAGTGGGGAAGATGACTGCCCAAAGAGGCAGGAGGAAAGCGGGCCAGCTCTGCATCCCTGTGCTTAACAGCTCCTGCATTGCACTGGAAGTGCCACAGGAAAGGTTACAGGTGGGTGGCTCCCAGCTTTGGTCCGTGTTGAGTGGGTTAGAACTGTCTCAGCTGGAAAACCCAGCTTCTGTCTCCTGTGTTCCAGGAGGTTCATCCTCATGAAGTGTCTCAGATGATTCGCGATGCTCATGGGGTCATTACTAACAGACCTTCTCACTGGTCAAAAGCAAGACTGTACAAAACCCAAAGAATACCTCATGTGGGTAAACATGTTAAAAATCTTATTATCTCCACAGTTTTTGTCAGTTGGCTGGAAGGAAACCATCCCTAGAGTACCACCAGGAAAGAAAAAACAGGGTTCATCAAATGAAGGGCTATCACCATTTTTTTTTCACATTCATGTTCAATCTGTACTAATTCATCAGGGATCAGCATTCTTCAAAAGAAAACTGCTCTGGAGCAAAGGACCTGTCTTCTGCCATCTGTATTTATTAGCAGGGAGATCATGTTTCTCCCAATAAAATCAAGACTCTCATTCACAGGTACTAACAAAAGAGTAGATTCTTCTGAAGGCATCCAAAAGAGCAGAGGAGCAGAGTGAGCCCGCCCTCCATTACAGATGAGGCAAATAAAACACATTCCTGTCTGTACCAACATCCTAACTCTCATCTCACCCATGGCAATTGCACCTCAGAATAGCTCAATTCCCTTCAGAGATGTTCCTATAACACGTGTCAATATAAATGTGATCAGAAACAGTGTGACATTGAACAGCAAAACAGGCTGGTGCCAACAACCACTTGGAATATATATATATATAATTTTTTTACTTCTGGGAGTATTATTTTGCATCTTATATAATTGTTAGCAGTTCACATATTCTCTATATTTTTAAACACTGTTGTATAGCTTTAAATGGAATAAAAAGCATGTGAACTACTTTGAAAAGTCATTTTTTTATCTTTTTCCTATCACAAAAAGATACTTTATTTTAAAGGGAGTGCATTCAGGTGATGAATCATGGCCTCAGCAGAGATTTTACAGTCTGTGATTGAGTCATAAAGGAGCACAAAGCTGAGAACTGAGTCAGGGTAGCTGGCAGTTGAGAGGACAGGGACACAGGCAGCAGGCTGTGGGTGAAAACGTACCAACACTGCACAAAGGATAAAAGAACAATTATCAAGGCCAAATAGGGGCATTCAACTCTCACAGTCCATCCCCATGAGACTGAATATAAGCTTTTCTTCTTTTTAATGTTTCATTCTAATCTGATATTGACAAAGATTTTTATATCTTCTGATGTTTCCCCTGAAAAAACCTAATGCTCTTTCAAAATTAATGTTTCATGTTACATACCTCTCTATTTTTCAGGAAACAAAGAAATTATACTTTTTCAAAAGCTTCACACAGGTTTTGTATAGCCCCAGATTTCAACTTTCCCATCACTGAAGCAAAGATTATGTATAACAGACATTTTTCCTGTTTGTTTAAGCGATGCTTTAAGAATTGAAGGTCTGTTGCCTTCTTTGGGGGTAGCATTAGGGGGGGTGTAAATTTTATATTTATGTCTTCTCAGCCCTAGGCCTTCGCATTGACCAATTTATTTTTCCACTTACTTCAAGCCACCAACCTATCTCTGCCATTAGCTCTGATTTATAACGCCTAAGAACATAATCCAATCATGAATCTTCCTCGGGAATGCTGTAGTGGCATGAAAAAAGAACCCTGTTTAGTACTCTTCCTAGGGTAGGAAACATGAAGTTTCCAGGGCTATCAAAAACATGAGAGGCTCTTTTGTCTGACATTCCCATTCCAACCCTCGCAAAGCATCTGCTCGGCAGAGAGCAAGCACATCAGGCACTTGCAGGTAGGGAGGAATGGGATTTCCTGTCTCACAAAACTAAGACTTCAAAACACTCCCTTCTCACAACCAGATTTAACAGAGTCCTTCCAAACCTTTTGCCCAACAGAAAAGAGAAAGACTAGTTGACCAAATTAACCAAAAGCCAGAATGAGGGAGATCCAGAGCTCAGACTCGCAGCCTGAACTGGGCAGAGCAGTCTCAGCTTCTACAAGAGCGTTTCACTTGGGTCATTCAGAGGTCTCTGCACAGCTAACCCCTCTCAGATTTCCAGTTTCAAATAAGGAAATCTTATTGTTTCCTGTCTCTAACTGAGAGTAAATAATTTTAACAAATCTCAATTTTTTCCACCTAAACACTTCTTCTTAAAATTCCACATCTTGTTTTTTGTCAGCCCATGCTTTTGTCACATATTTCATAGGATTGGTATGGGGTGGGATATTCTATTTTAGAACAATGCAGAGGAAGGCTGGAAAGTGTTGCCTCACTAAACCTCAAAGCTTGCAAAATGAGGATTGCAAACAAAGACAGCAGGATTTATTTATTCAGTCAATTTCACGATCTCGCTGATGTTATTCCTTACTTTTTTCCTGTCTTTATCGCTTGGCCACTTCTGCTGTAAATCGTCTACACAGAGTGGAGGAGGGCTGTAAAGTGATCTGAGGATTTATTACACTGCTTTTGCAGGATAAGGTTCTGTGAAGCAGAATACAGAAGATTCCTATGGAAACCCGAGCTCTCTTTGGTCATTTTGATCTTTTCAACTAAAACTTTCTGAAGTCACATAAGTGACATAGGAGCCTAACCCCTGAGCTTTCAGTGCAACTTGTGCCTCACTGCTAATGTTGCTTTTCAAAGGGAATTTAGAATAAAGATATAGTCAATTCTATGTGAAAATATCAAATACAGTTCACTTAAATGTAGTTTGAAGAGATTTGCAATGTAGTTTTATAGCCAGGAGTCACCAATAGTCTGAACTATTTGGCAATTGTATTTAGGAAGTGCCCTATATTCCTGTGCAGCATCACATCATGTTCTCCTGAATACCAATGAAGATTCATCTTGACCACTGCAGTGCAATGAAGAGCAAATTAATATCCCCTGATCTGCCACTTGTCATAAAAAGTCTTGCCAACAGTTCTCACACATCTCTATTGTTTTGTTCGATCAATAAAAAGACTTATCACTGACTTTCGCATGAAAATGGAGAGGAGTGAGCGCTTACCCATCTTGTAAAGCACTGTGCACTTCTGAGAAATATTTGGCAGGTTCTGCTTCTTACAGTAACACTTTGCTTTAATGGCACTTTAATGCTGACTTGACAGTGGAAGTCCCATAGAAATGTTCAAGGCATGCACATTAATGCTAAATAAAAGTCATTATGATTTTAGAGATATGCCAGGACAGAAATATCTAATCTGGCAGACTCCCTGGAAGCACGAGTGGGAGATGCTTGCTAACCTTTGCAAAGGGCTGCCAGCCTGTAGAGGCAAGTCTCCTTCCTACACGACACAGCGCTTTCCTCACCGCGGTACCCAACCCTCCTTACGGCTCCTTCACATCCACTCTTCAAATCAAAGTTGCTCTCAGGTCGTTCCTGGGGCGAAGGGGCAGCAGACAGGCAGGCAACAGGAACCTGAGACACAAACAGCCCTGGCAGTAACAGAGATGTTTTGCCAAGGATGAGCTCTGTGAAGGCTCCTGCAGAAGCTTGGAGCGGACAGAGGAGATCTTGCTGTTGCAGACTGATAGTTTATCTTAAACGTGCAAGAGAGAAATGCAGCATAAAATTTGCTGAGATTTGGATTGAAATTCAAAACTTAATGAGTGTAAATCATTCATGGTTTGAATCCCTTACTAGAACACAGAAACCCTGAGTCAGTTCCTGGATTTATTCCCTGCGCCTGTCTACCTCTGCTTCCTCCTCTCAATGAGAGGGGACTTAGTCCTTGAGATTCCCTTACTCTGGCTACTCCTCCAAAAATGGGACACGTATCTTCCCCAGCTGTGTACAGAAAGAGATGCATTAACATACTGGTATGCTTACTAAAGCTGGAAAAAATGTAAAGACCTTTTTCAGATGTGAATGAAGCTACAAAGGCCAAGGCCAGAGCCACTGACTGTGTGTATTTTACAAGTACATGCATTTTTATTTCCCTTCCCTCCACACACACCTGAACAAGCACAGAAAGAACCAGACAAGCAGGTGGTTCTCCAGTTTTCTATTTTTTTCACAAAGTTAAAGGCAGATTTTCAGGAAGAGAAAGTATAAGCCAGGCAAAAATAAGGTCATGCAGCTACTGAGGCAAGTCCCATCTTTGGAACAAAGAATAGGTTGGATCCTGAAGCAGAACTGTTAATTTTCCTTCTAAAACTTGTCCTTTAAATGCTAAATATTGCTAACCCTGACATCCAAATCTATATCGAATAGCACTTTTAATCTTACTCATCTCCAGCTCTTTATTTAAACTGCTTTTTCTTAAGCCAAACCTAAACAAGCCATCAGTTTTTAAGTAAGTCATGTGTAAAAATCACCAGTTGAAAGCCGAAACACTCCAGCTGCTTGGAGCATATCAGCTTCATGTTTCAGCATGACTTGATGGGCAGAGAGTAGCCTGGTGTGCAGTTTCCCAACATTTGTCTGCCCCACAAAGTTTCTCCACTGAGGCTGCTGGACATTTAGAGCTCAAATAAATCTGAAAAATTAATCCTTACCTTTCTTCAAAGCAAATTTCTGTGTTGAGAAAGAAAAGAGTGGACACACATAGCCCTCACTGCAGCACTATTTCTGAGCATTGGCTACTATGACACTGGCAGGAAAATAGTGCAAATTTAAAAAATTTGAGCAGCTTAATTAAACAACCATCATTTCAAATAATACAGATCAAAATTAATTAATAAAAGGGATGCAGCAATTTCTGCAATAATATTTCATATTTACTGTTGGAGAAATAATCCTTTAAAAAGGTCAAATGGGCTCCAAAGGTGCAATTGAAAAGAATAAATTCTCATGCAAGTTTAAATTCAGTTATGGGCTACAGAGCAGGTTCCAGGCAACGTCTGTATGGCGAGACAGCTTCCCTGCTTGCAGTAACTACAGAGACAGTTTCTCCATCTACAAAAGGGATAATGGTGTTGACCTTCTTTGTGAATTCCTCTGGCATCCACTGATGAAAAAGATGCCATAATAACTGCAATAAATAAATACACTTCCTCCTTAGACTGTAATCCTGTGAAGTTTCTGTGCAACAAAGCAATGGTTATACCATCTTTTTCTGCCCCAGCATACAGAGATTGTCCTTGAGAACAGGGCAAGAAAAACAAGGAAGGAAACATCCTTCTAGGGAATAGAAATATTCTTTGTTAAACCACAACTGGCAACTAGGAACCAAGCAATGGGGTAGCTGCCACCACTACCAGTGCTAAGCCACCTCCTTGTCCATGAGCAAGCCTGAAGTGAACAGCAGCTCATGATTCATAGCTCTCTATATATAGTTAGAAAACACTTAAATTTTAAAAATTCCAGGAGCTGGGTGCTGTCTTCTGCGACCGTGGCAGACCCCAGCAGGTAACATGAGAGCTGTGCTTTTTATTGTACAGATAAAAGAGTAGAGGCCAGAATATCATTAGCCTTCATTTCATAGTCAAAAATCAGGGCAAATATTATTAGGAACATCTCCTCAGAGTAGAGCATGCAGCCCTGGGACATATCCACTGCAGGGCAGGGCCTCAGATTTGCCTTCAGCAGCACAGGCCCAGAACTAGAAAATTCCTTATGAACACAGAAGGACACACTGTCAGGCCTTTTATAGCTTCTCTTTTTATATACCTTTAAAATACATGTAGTTCTTTGCTGAAAGGCACAAAGTGTTTTGCATCAGGGATTGCCCATTAAAGTCCTGCTTTACGGATGCCACGACTGATTCAGTTTTTTCCAAGTCCACAGATATGTTCTTAAAGACTATCAAACCTTTACTGTGATTCAAAAGCTGAAGCCACAAAGCAAGTTCAGAGCCTAAGAAATAAATCACAGGGCTCATTTAAAATATATATTAAACAGTTTTAACTTATTTGCAAACACACAGAGATATGTCAGGTCATCTTACTGACAGCATGATCTTCCTTTGCCTCACTACTTGGGTGAAAAATTGAAGCACTCAGTGGGGAGACTAAACAACTGTTCTTTTACCCCAGAATAGGAACAGCACTGACAGCAGTGGGGCACAGCTCCCACACGGCCCTGCTGGCGTTTGCTTCAGCTGGGAACCGTAGGGATCAGCACTTCTAAAGCAGGGAAAAGAACCCATTCTTCATGCCTCTCCCAAGCCACAGTACCCTCTTTTTGAGGCTGCCAGGAGCACAGACTCATAGGCCACTTTTCATTATGTCCACCTAATGCAGCTGCAGTGTGTGATGCATTCCCATTAGAAATGTAGGGCATTTGGGTTCTGGCAGCCCAGCTAAATTTACACACTGAAAGTCTCAGTATTTATTTAATAGGAGACAATAAAACAATCCGCTTCATTTTTGCTGTGTCTTATTCCAGTCTATAAGATTTCTTCCCTCAGTTTCAAATAGAGGGAGTGAAAGATCCTAAAGAGAAAGTTTATTTGCTAGGAACACAGTTTCTATATTTTTTCAGGACTTGCAAGAAAAAAGGCAATAGGGTAGAAAATGAAAAGGCAGGAGAGCTAGCATATTTGGAACAGTATTATCCCAAACTGCAGTTCTTGTATTGCACGAATCCTGTCCAGCCTCAGTGGATTATTAGGCCTGAATTTGATAGCTTTAATAGCAGAGATTACAAAATCTCACACATAAAACCAGCAGTTGGGAAGTGCAGAAATTCATTTCTAGCATTAGCTACATTCTTGAGAGGGGTAATGTTAAATCTGCCAGGAGAAGGTCAAGACCACACAAAGCAAATAAATCAAGGCATCGCTATGTGGACCTGTCTAAAGGTTAAGGATCTAAAGGATATGCAGATACTCTAACATATAAACAGCCCCTGGGGGATAATTGCTTAAGCAAGTCCATTTGAGCAGTTCTGAACAGATGGTTTAGTAGGTATATCGACTATTGCCGTGCTTTGTGACACTATTTATTACCTGCTGAGACTGGGAACAAGCGATACTGTAGACACGTAGCTGGTCCTCTCTCTAATCATGTGTATCCTTGCAATATCCAGTGACCCAGAAATACATTCCCAGAGGTACCATCTCCCACAGGCAGCAAGTACATAAAGTAACATCAGATAACTTCCTTGAGGAATAAAGCCTGAATAGATTAAGCCCAAAACCTGTTGTTTGGCTGAATTTTCTCCTCACTGTAAATTACAGCTGTAGTGTTAAATGCACCTGAGATAATACTGAAGCTGCTGGAAGTATATAAAAGACTCATCAACTTTATTCTTGGCTCTGAATGCAGGGCCTATGGCTGCTCAGCTTGTTGGCCCAAGTTTCTTCAACCACAAATGCTTTTCCACTTCTTCCAGGCATCACATATACCAGTGCTGTATGTTTTACCTGAGCTTCTTCCAGGTCAGGCTGGGAATAGGCTCACACCACTTTATTCAGGGCAAGCATGACCACGGTGGAAGTGCAACAGGAAGCCTAAGAAGCCTAAGCTCTCCCTGCTGATCCCATCAGGGGACTAGGGACACAAAAAACCACTCCTGCCTGCACAGGTGGCCAAAGCCAGGTTTATGCATCACTAACTTCCCTGTTACAACAACAGTGAGTAGTGCATTGGGTTACACTCCTGTTGCCTACAGTGTAACAGGCAATGATGCTTGAAATAAATCAGCAATTTGAATAGGACATGTAGTAGCTGTGCTGGGCATAAGCTCAGAAGCTTCCAGCTCAGAGGACTCTTACCAGGATGGTGACTTTTCAGTACTGACCTGAAAAGCCTTTGTAATAATGTCCTGCAATTCAGCCCTAAACTATTTTTTCTAGGATCCACTCTTTAGAATCATTAATTCCTATCAAACTCCTACAATTTGCAGTTTTGCTCTTCTTTATCTGTACTCCAGATTTGCAAAACAAGTGCACCAAAGACCACCCCTTCCCGGCACAGCCATGAGCAATACCTCACCTCCTTTCTGTCGCAGAGCCAGCTTTCCCAAGGGAAAATTTTGAGCCAATAAAACCTGCATTTGACATTTGGTTGGGACTTTTGGACATCTGGCATACACAAGGGTCTGCTGGAAAGCTCAGCCATGTCTGCAGTGTACAGACAGATCCAGTGCACACAGCCCACACAGTGCACCTGAGCCTGTCCAGGAGCAGTGGATTTACTGTGCCTGTGCTGGGCAGATTATTCATGGAAATGGGCTGAGCTGACACGTCCCAAAAGCACTGCACTCAGGGGACACCTGTTGACCATATGTGTAGTGTGTGGCAGTGAGACCTGGCCCTTTCTCTTCATATCTGACCAGTAACTTTGTTTAATCAAGAGGAATTTTACACCTTGGCACACCCCAGCATCATTGTGCTGCAGGGGACAGGGGGAACAATCACAGCAGTGAGGGGGGACCACTGAACAGACATTAATTTGTACAGCCGAGAGAGAGAGAGAAATTTACAGCAGAAGTACAAAATTAGGCATCTCTAATGGAAGACAAAGAGATACTCAGTATATTTTATCAAAGCTAGAGCAGGCAGCTCTGTGAAAGAAGATACACTGACTATTTAGGTTCCTTGATTCCAGGTTCTGGGCGAGCACAAAATGCTCGAAGTTCATGCTTTAGGTCTCAGTGGGCTGGGCCAGATACTTAGACCTGGAACTGAGAAACTGGGCTGCACATGGCCTGCAATCAGTGCCTTAAACAGAGGGAATGTCACCATTCCTGCTCGTTCACTACCTTCCCCCCATAAACAGACTTTTTCTTTTCTAAGCCGATGCAAGAAAATGGTTGCTAAAAAAGAATTCAGAATCTTGACAATTTGGACAATCCTCCACTAATCTTCCCTTCAGGGTGCCCACAATCCTTTAAAGCATGACAAACTGACAGAGGGAGCTCCTTTATAGTCACTGGGCTCTATATCTTTATAAACTGGCTCCTCTGTATGCAGCAGCAAACCTGGGAAGGCAGACACTGTACAAAGGAAGGTGGAAACAGGCACATTTAAGAGCTCTTGAGGGGTCACCAGATGAAAGGAAAAGATCTGTGCACAATAATATTACTCTTCAGGTACAGAGGGGAAAAAAGCTACCACAGCCTTGCTGGAGAAGGATCCCACATGCCTGCTAATCTACCTACCAAAGGTTAATTGACACTTTAAAAAAAAAAATTTTGGAAGGCTCTCAAAGCCAAAAAGCTACAGCTGCACTATATGTAACTTTCTTAGACAGGCCCCTGCTGGGACTCTTTTTTTAGTGATTATTGCCTTTTTTAATATATTGTAGCAAATAATCTATAATATTAACAATATAGACAGCACTATAAAATAATTTAAATNCCCCCAGTTCTGCTGGTTTGGATGTTATTTGTACCAGAGCCAAACTGATACACCCTTTACACGTGCAGAACGTTACAGCTCCAGGCAGCTTTTGGTCCAGTGGGGTTGAGAAAGTTGTGTGTGTAATGACAACTGAGCTCATTCTCCCCCTCCATATCTTATTTTCCTTTTAGGATTATCTCTGTTTTGATAATGCCACCCTGATGCTTCCAAACTGGTGGGGGGAAGCACACTGAAACACACCAGCTGCTAACAAGCTCGTTCTGAGCTATACCCAGGCTAGAGAAATTCTTCTATAGATTGGAAAGGCACATGTCAAACACAACGTTTAAGAAGCCAACTCTGACACATTTCTGACTGCAAATTTCACACCAATTTTTTTTTTACTGGCTATCTGATACTGAGTTCAGAAACACTGCAGTGATAAACTAGTCACCTGCCATATGGCATTCCAATTGCTGAAGATGACCAAGCCTGAATTCACAAATTATTTTTCATTTAGACACCAGAAATAGCATTATAACAATGTGGACAGAATGGGTATCATGCTGTTGGGTGATACACTGTAATGCAGACATAGCCCATTCTCTTGTACATAAACACACACATATATATCTATTTATATATATATATATGAGAGCTTTCCTCTCAGTTTCGATTTAGAGATTAGGACTGTCATAAATAAACTTGGAAGATGAAAAACTAGATCTTAGATGTCCATGTGAAACTCAAAAGCTGAATTGTATTACTAAAGACAGCTTTTTCACATATTACTGCATATAGTAGAGTAAAAAGTAGTACAAGAATTGGACAACTTAATACTAAGATTGTTTCCAAATGAACTATTACATGAACCCTAATACCATTCCCAATTTTCAAGATTATATATGTTATTACAAGAGACTTAAACAAAAAAACAAAAAAGGATATGGATTTCTGAAAATAGGACCTCTCCGTTAATAAAACAATTTCCAAACCTATTTATTTACATTGCCTTTTTTTTATTATTATGGCAATAAATTTATAAGTATGTCAGCAAACACGCGCTGCACCTGTGGGAAAGCAGAATTGAAGTTAACACCTATGCTTAAAAAAAAGAGATTGCTTTTAAAGATTATAATTCACAAGCTGTGCATACTAATGCTACTTCATCCTTCTCAGCAATTAACAAAGATGAAAAGAGAGACTGGCTAAACAAATAGACTTTGAAGCATCCTTTCATCTATTTAAGAAACTGGTGGGATCTTATTGCCATCACTTTGCTGTGTTTTATAGCTTCCTGAGAATCTTCACTAAAAAAAAAAAAATCAATCTGCTTGGAGCAAGTCCTACAGGTACTTTTCAAATTAGAAATACCTGAAAGTTTATCATCCTCCTCTCATTCATAGAGCTCTTGACAAATATGATTGTAAAAGATTGATATTTTGTCTCCTCATTTCCTGTACTTGAAAGATATTTTCTCCATGAGTCACTATTTCAGCTTGTCATTCTTCCATTCTGGGGCAAGCAGGAACAGCTCCTGCCAAGAGCCAGCCTCTCATCCTGAAAGGCCAGGAGAAGGAGAGACACGCACAGCAGGGATCACCTGGGTGGAACGCAGGGGGGAAAGTCACTGGGGAAGTGATATTGTGAGCTGAATAAACCCTGTGAGAAAATGAGAAAATTTGCTATCATAGCAAATTAAAAAAGAAAAAAAAAAGAAGGGGCAAGCTCCCTGTTTTGTGTTCGAGGACAATTAAATTATCACCAATTACACCAGCAGTAACCATGGTACCTGCACACGTGCAAATCTACAAGCAGACTAATCATACAGCAAGATAAAAATATCCATCCCAAAGGAGCTGCTGCACCTCATCTGAGAAAGTAATTAAAAAACCTAAAATTCATTTCTCCTTTTTGCCTTTGTCCAGGAGAATTTTTGGCTAGGATTTGGGGAAAATGAGCATTGCAATATGTGTAAGCAGTTAATAGTAGAAAAATGGGAAATAAAATTGGCTTAAAAAAAGAGAGTATCTTGCTTAACCTCTTCCCTGCCCTCACAAAATGGAGGAAGGCTTGAAATGAATCTTGAAGTTCACACTGTATGTGACTGTGAGAGAAGAAGGGGGGAAAAATAGAGAGAAAGGAAAGAAAACCCTCAATGGACTCTGACACTCTTCAGAAATTCAAAATCTCAGCAGTCTGCTCAGGGATGCCAAATGCACATTATCATGGTGGCAGGTGACCCCCGAGCACAGGGCAAAGCCCAGGTGAGGCCAGGACAAGGCTGGCACAGGGATTCAAAGCTGGCACTGAGGAGCTCTTCCAACAGAGCTCTTAAGACTGCACAATTTAAGCAGTCCCATATTTAAATGCTCTGCTGAATGAAGGCTTTTTTTTGAAAGTTCCTGTCAGTGCTCTCTTTTAATAGGAAATCAATATATCATTTGTTTTCTAGAAAGTAGACACCCGTCCTTCAGGACTTGTGCAGCCAAGTTTAGCTCTGGTGGAAAATTGAGTAGTTTTGACCTAACTATTCTTTTTTCATGAATGTCACTTTCCTTACCCTGGGGATAGGAGGTAAGTGAAAAGCAAAGGGAATGAACATTAGGGTATAAGTTATACCTAGTACTAACCATGGCTGAATTACCAGCTCTTAATTATTTTCAATGCTGGCAAAGCAGAAATCCAGTGTGAGCTAAAAAGCGATCAAAAGATAAGAAAAATGTGATCTGTTTCCATTGTGTTTGGCTTCTACACCAGCAGCAGGAGGAAGAAGAAAGTTGATAGAGCTGGTTGCCAAGAACTCTGCCCTGCAAGCAGACACAGATGAGGCTTGGCAAAGGCTTAGCAACAGGAGGGCCTCAGAATAATCTTCTCCCTTAATATCAACTGAGGTCACCTAAAAGAGAACCTTGGTTCAAAAAATAAAGTAGTGAAGCGTCTTACTCATCCCCAGAATAAAGTGAGGGGTTCTTGGGCTTTCTGAAAGGAACTGCAGGGGCAAGAAACAAGGAGCACGCTCTGGTCTATTCACAGGCACATGCTGCAGTTCACCACCTTAGTCAGACTGGAACATAAAAGCAGCCTGAAGAAAACAGCTGGAATCTCTCCTTCTCTTCCTTCCTGAATTACAGACAAAACCATGGCCTTGTTGCAAGATGTTTATTTACAGCTGCTCAAAGTAGAATGCAAACAAACATCTTGTAACTAGCTGCTTGATGGCTTCCCATTACACACACAGAGCTCAGCACTGCTTCAGCAGGTACTCAGCAGTGCTGCTCAAACACTAAGACACTGTAAGAATATGCAGAATTAAGTCTGACATCATTTGCCCACCTTCATCATTCTTCCCACAGAAGGCTAACGCTCAAACACAGAACATCTGATCTGCAATCCTAGAGAGAAATAAATCACTGAACAGTCAGTGATAAAAAGGGGACAATTTCAAAAGCAGCAGTTCATGTTCACAAGGTACTAGAGTTGAAGAAGTAGAAATATGATAAATGGCAGTTCCATAGTCACAAATAGGAAATCCACACTTAAAAGGAAGACACTGAAAATTAGCTTCCAACACTGGATAAGCAATACTGAATTGTGTATACAGAGTACTGGATCACTCTTCAGTCACAAGTTAGCTGACTTACCAGATTTTGGGGGGCTTTTTTTAGTACCGACACTATTAAAATTTGTAAGCTGGTATAACCTGTTTTGGTATGTCTTCTCCTTTTACATAAAAGCAAGCTTGGCTATCTATGACAAGAAAAAAGTCTTTGAAGGGAGGAAATTCAGCCCTTTGATCCAGAACGACAGTCCTTGCAGATGGGCACAGACTGTACACACAGAATTTCTCCCTTTGGCTCCCTGACCATGCCATGCCCCTTCCATGGCAGATATAAATATATATTTATATATGTATTTATATATAAATACAGCACGAAGTTCAGGGTGCTGGACACTGCACAGCTGAGGAAACAACACCTGGTGTGAGCTGCTAACAGTCCACATTCCTCACAACTTACACTCCAAACCTCCCAAGCCTTGACGATCCAAGGTTTCGACATAAAGCCACTAGTTAAATTGTTTCTGGTGAAGAAACCTACTTTTCTTACTACTAGAAGATGCTTAAGGGGAAGACAATCAGAGTATGGTACTGACAATGCCAAGGTCATTAATTGAATCCTGTATGGGCCATCCATCCAGGAGCTGGACTTGATGATCCTTGTGGGTCCCTGCCAAATCAGGACATTCTGTAAACTCTGTAAACAACATTTCATTCTTACCATTCTGAATACACGATTCATCCAAGACAAGAAAAATGGAACTTTGATGAATTTCTGTTGCTGGAGAAGGCTGCAGCACATGCTGGCTCTGCTGGGGCCTCGTCAGGCTGGTGGTAGATCCATATGGATCTGAAACAAGGGCCAGGGAAGCAGTTGGTCTCAACATACTCAGGGCAGGAGCAGACAAATTGAACACCTTGCAACATCACATTCCTGAGGAAGCCCAGCATGTGAACATGGGCACATTTGAGCATCAGGTAAAGGAGAAGTTTAAGTTATCAAGGTTACTTTCCAGAGCTGAAGTTGGCATATTTGCAGTTTTTACACAGCACAGCTTTACTAGCAGGATTGCACCCATTCAGCCCAGCAATTCAAGCATCTTAAGACTCAAACTTGTTAACTTGTATAAACATTGAGGTACCTAAGCAGGACTGAAACAGGCTTGGATTTGCTTGCCAGAACAAGCTAAGGTATTTAAACACACTGATATTAAGGATCCACACAAATTTAACGGGAGCAGTTTTTAAGCCAATTGTGAAACTTTGAAACGAGTTTGTTGTTTGGGGTTTTTCTTTGTGTATATAGTATAAAATATAAATTTCCGTACCATTCCTATACAAGTATTTCCTTCACTCCTGGCAAAAACCTGATTAACATGCCAAGACTGCCATGTTTCTACAAGTTCTCTTTGTATGGTCTCACTGTAGCTTTTCAGTATTCAGCCTGCTTTCACCTCACTACTGCTTTGCTGCTCTCGGCTATTAATCCCCAAAGTAATAATCCCTGACCTGAACTTGTTCCGATTTCTTTCTTGTTTTGCCTCAGGTTATTCACTTTCCACTGTTATACAACTTCTCATGGAATAACTTCCCCTCCCAAACGTCTTCAGTAACACCGTCAGGCAATAATTTCAATGGAGAACAAAAAAGTAAAGGTATCTTAAATTCATATTTACATTCCAAATAATAAAGAATATGGTATTTTCAGTACTCCAGAAAGCTGCCATTCAAGACACTGACCCAATTTCCTTTTCAAATGGACAAATCAGATTCCATTTAATACTCAGAAGACATTATGTATCCAGAATTTCCTTGAGAATTTTGATCATAGCAGGCTTTTCCACAGAATGAGTTTGGTTTTTATATTGTGCAGAGTTTATTTTTAATGTCTACAAAGACTGTTGCAATTAAGACTCAGGGGATTCAGAACAGATGCCCAAAAACCTGCAAAGAACATCTGTGGAAAAAGGCCTTTATTTAAAAGAAATTCCTTATAGATATAGAAGAGTTTTAAAAAAAAAAAAAAAGAAAAATCTTTTTCTGACTGTTCTGTTTGAAAATCATTTGAAAAATTAAAATTCTTTCAAAAGCAAATAGCTTAGATTTATAAGTATCTTATTCCATCAGTTGATTCAATTAGAATCACACTGCTTCAGTGACTTCTATGAAAGTCAGTAATTCCATTTCCCCAGTTATTCAAAGAGTCCATTTCATTGTTGTCTTATTTAAATAACTACTTCAAACAGAAATTAAAAGCAAGAACCTAAGAACTCTCCCCAATCTATTATGTACTCAAAAGTAATCAAGTATTGTAAGTGGACAAGCATATCATTGAATCATGAAAACAGAAGTCCCCACTGTATGAGAAGAACCATGGAGAGAAAATAAAAGCTTCGAACTGTTGGCTATAAACACAGACAAAAAAGCCTTCCAGAATCTACTGAGAGAATAACAAGAGGAAATAGGCTATTGTCTCCTACTGTGTGGAGGGGCCTGGGAGGTGGGGGAACAGCAATGAAACAATTCTCAGGTCTTACTTTTTGTGTACATAGCCAAGAAAATCTCAGACGAAATGACTTCCAGAGTCAGTGATAAGTGCTGAAATGTTTCCAGTGGAGAGCAGGATACAAATCCTTATTTTCCATTTGTGGGTGAAGAGGTCGCTAATGTGAGCCCAAAGAGACCCTTCTCGAGCAGCAGAATGCTGCAGAGAGACACCAAGATCTCAGGAGTGGTGCTTCCCTTTCATGGTTAAATGAAAGTCACTCGTGGAAGCAAGCCTCTTGTTAGGTGCAGGCTCAGATCTCTCTGTGCATAGCAACTACATGCAGTCTGCTGTATCCACCTACTGGGAAAGGACGCAAAAAAAATAAAGTTGAGAGCTCTTTTCCCAGAAAAACATGAAATAGAAAGAAAAACTATTTTTAAGGATCAATTTGTTGTTGGTGCTACAACTTGTGAAGCCACAGCCTCTGATCAACCTTGCCTGCAACCTCCTGGTGGGAAACCGAGTATCAGTAATGGAGAGGTGAGAGTGGGAGAGCACCGAGATTAAAGAACTTCCTCTGCTGTCCAAAATGCTAGAAAACAAAACAACAACACAAACTGTTCCCAATATTTTCTTATTTGTTGCAAACATTTAGCTGTGTACTTAGCACATTTCTGCCTTACAAGAAATTCAGGAAAGCTTCGGGATTTGTGATGTTTCATCCAGTCTGAGCAACACTGAAGGGAAGACTCCCTTCCTGTGCCTGAACAAAGAGGCAAGAAAGCATTCAGAGCCCCACAGCTCCCTACAGAGCTCCTCTTCACTGCACAGCACAACAAACTCTTACTCCACAACTCCTCATCTCGCTGGGGTACCTGAAAATGGGTCGAGCCTTTGATGGTATTTCCTTCCAGTCCTCATCCATCAAAGCACGGGAAGCCAACCATACCCCCATTGCTGTGCTCAGGCTGATATGGTTAAGGAAAAAGAGATGCTGGAAGCTAGTTGAGGAGATAAAACCCAGGAATATATATACATTTCCTAATTCTTTGAAGAGCTTTTCAACTTGGATTAAAAATTGAAGAGCGGGGCTGATAGAGCGGGGCTGAATCAAGAGAATAGTCTCTTTGGGGGTGCAGTCCTCTGCGGAAACAGCGGCATAAATACTGAGAAAAGAAATGATCCAGGGCTGACTAACTGAATAATCTGCAGCTTTTAACAGGACCTTTAAAAGGTGTAACAGTGATGATTGGTCATCTTTAAAGAGTTGCATCATCAGTGTAGCTCGAACCACAGCAGCCCTGGCTGCTGACTCAGACTTCCTTGCTCTGGTAGGAAGCAGAGGGCAGAGAACACCCTTGGGAGCATCACACTTCTTTGCTCCATCCTTCACTGGGCACATCAGGTCTTTAGGATGCCCACTGGCATCTCCTGCCTCCACACTGAGCCAGAAATTTCCAACTTCTCAGCTCTTGAGGACAAATTGTATTTCTTTTTAACATTCACCATGGAGTCAGGAGCCTAAGCCCAGAACAGACAGGAACCACCACCATCCTTCACAAGAACAGTTTGACCCATTTCTCTTCTAGATACTGCTGCATTCCAAACAGGTCTTTCCAGGCCTGGAAATCCTGTTCCATTCCAGACCTCCTTGAGTCTACTATCTGTGACACTTAATATAAACTTTGATTTATAAAATAAATAACCCAAGAAATAAATAAAATTAAAAAATAAAATAAATAAAATAAAAAACCCAAGAAATCATCCAAGAGACCATCCAAAACTAACATGTGAGCAGAGGAACAGATCCCTTGCAGCTTACAAAGCTTCTGTATTTACCCAAGAGTCTTGGGAAAAAAGAAGATGCCCTTTACACATTTGCTGTGCTATGGTCCCAAATAGTGGCGGCCTCATCTCTAGAATATCAAGAGAGGTGCCTTTTCTTTTCCCTGTCCTCACCACCCCAGCCCCTCTTTCTTCTTCCTTGTAAAATGATCATCTCTTCCACACAAGATCTTTCATCAGTTTTGCAGGAAAAAAATATTACTAAAAACATAAAGCACAGGAAAAAAGTGAACAAATTTCAAGACCTTGTATATGCAATATAGAACAAAATTAAGCAACTATGCCATAATGCAAACTAAATCCCACCAGTTAATCACAACCAGGTTAAGGTTGTCATGGTGTAATCAAAATAAAAGGATCCAACTAAAAAAAAAAAACATAAGAAATGCAAAATTTGAAACAGAAATGTAGAGAGAACTTAGAATTCAGTTCTGTAGTTCACTCATGCAGCCTGAATTTTTATTTACTTCACATTTTCTGGGAAACTTCAATGTTTACTTGAGGGATATAGATATAGGTAGAATCAGACCTAAGCCTTCCAGTTTGCTGACATTGCCCCTTAACAAACACGACCCAACTGTGGATCCCTAAAGCCTGAGCTCATAGAAGAGAGTTCTGGGCAGGAGTTCAAGAGGGCTGCCAGTCAATAGCTGCATTTTATTGCTACAGGATCAATTATTCCACCATCATTCTTGGTGAATGCACTGGAACGGGTTTGGTGGGAACTGCACAATTTTTCAAATACTCAGTTCCAGCACTGCAGATGCTATGCTGAAACCAATGTCACTGCTACCAAATGGCACAAGTGCCAGAATAAAGTGCTGTTTGACAGATGGAAGTGCAGTTTTTGTTAAAAAGGCTCTTCATCTTACTATTTTAAAAGCAGACTTCTTTCTTCGTTACTCATTTACTGCAAGCCAGTTACATTTTATCTGAACAATTCATTTGGTTCTCAAGTCAGATTTATAGTGTAAACTTGCAGTAGCAATAAAAAATGTGAGGAAGATGTCACTCTTGCAGTTTTCCTATAAAGCCAACACCCTAAACACCATACCAAACCAATTCTGGAGCCTCCTCCTGTGTAAGCAGTCCCAGTGAAAACAACTGAGTCAGGAATGTTCATGTTATGAACACAGCAGAGGACATATTAACTGTAGTCTATACCATCAAGAAGGGCGTACCAAACACAACATAAGCAGCTGTATAACATACATGAGAATAAACGGGAAAAAAAATCATGGTCAGAAAGTTGCACTTCAGACTTCTTTTTTTCCTTTTTTTTTTTTTAAGAAAACAGATATAGCTGCTTTGTTCTTTTTATAACTCCTGTACTTATTTCCAACTGCTATAAAATAAGCCCAGTCTTTCATTAGTTTGCTTTTTATGGTTCTCTCACCCTTTCTTTTTAGTGCAGATTATTCAGAACATTTTAGCTTCAGGGAAACTGTTCTCATCATCTTTCTTGCCACGTGGAACTAGCTGAAAAATATTAATGAAAGATTCACTAGGGCAAATTTCCTATAAGTATAAGCAACATCAATATTTCAATGTGTAAAAAATGTGGCTATTCTCTTGCCTAGAGTATGTTGTTAGAAATCATTGGACTTTAATGGATTCAAAATTTCTCAGTGCATACCTTGCTTATGAAAATTCATAGGGGGAAAAGAGATTTTTCTTTCTAAACAATATTTGGGGACTAAGAACCTGCTCATGTTTTACAATATACTGGTGGTGATGTAGGTGGAAATGTGATTGCTGATCTTTTCATCATGGTCCTTGTAGACTGCTGGTTTCCCAGGCAGTTTCAGCTGTCACAGTTGCTTAGAGTCCACTGAGCTGTTTTTAGTTACTCATTCAAATATTCATAAGAACTGAGGGCTGCAGTTTGCTGTCTGGTAACAACTTCATTTTCTGCTCACACTGAGCTCGTCCTTGTGGGCTGCCTCTTCCCACTCAGACTGGCTTTCCGCAGCCATGTGACCCTTGAAGGATAATGGAGCTTCCCTGGGAGCAGGCAAGAGAGGCATGTTCTACCTTTTATCTTTGCTCGGCTGCATGATGAAAATAATTGCAGAAGACAGTTATGGATTACCAAAGAGACATGTGAAATGATCAAACCTGTATCAAGTCCTGGTTTCTGCTACGGGAGAGAGCACATGCTTTAATTATTTACCTCGCAGGACAGCTCACACCTTAGGATGGCCACATTTTTGTGCAAATATTTACTTAACAATGTTGTACTTGAGCAGAGTAATGAAAATAGGTGTAATCTCATGTAATGTCCCTGGGAAAGACCAGTGGACTGTAACATTTCCTGGCATGGGGAAAATCACTAGAGTGCAACATTTCTATTATTTCATTAAAACTCTTGCTAAATAACCCTTCAGGGCAGCACAGTTTTGCATCTTTAGCTAAAGGAAATAGCTGAAGAAAAGGAATCCACAACTGCTGCCAGTTAATAATAGAGTGTGGTAGGATTTCCAAGAGAAAATACTACTTAGCACACATGAAAACGCAGACACACTTCAATTAACGCAGTATTTACAGGAAGCTACACAACATCCTGCAGTTACAAGGGCGGCTTCCACCCCGTCGGGTATTTCCACAGCCAGGAGAAGGCACAAAGGAGGAAGCCCAAGCACCACCCTTGGCTGTCTGCACATCATTGCTACTGCCTCACCTCTGTCCTCTCACTGCTTTGTATCAGCAATTTCCCTGGAGGAGCCTGTGGGCAGCCCCAACATTATCGCCCGCACGGGAGAGGACAAGCTCCTTCCACCTTCATCTCTCCATGAAACTGCAGCACAAAATATGGGCTTCCCAGAGAGAATTTTAAATTAATGTAACAGGTAAGCCTTTCCCTGGGTATCAGTAAAATAAGTTACAGAGGTGTCTTTTGGGCTTTACAGAGGAAAGATTTAATTTCTGTCAATACAACATACTAGAAATACAACACCTTAAAATGATCATCCTTTTAATTATGCTGTCATTACACTTTCTTTAAAGATTGTCTCCTTCAAGGCTGAGATTCAAAGTGTTTATTTACACACTTACTGAACATAAGTACATAATAACATCAGACAGCAGGGAAGTCTTCTAGATAAGCTACAACCTAAATTCTCCCTGTCTGTCCTGTTCCACTCCAGATTCAAAGGGGAAAACAAAACAAAACAAACAAACCCTGTTGCAGGTTAAGCAAAAAAGATGATGGTTTTGAAGCTAATGAATGATAAAACCACCTTTGAAAGAAAGCAGGGAGAGTGGGGAAAAAAGAGTCCAATAGCACCATTTGTTTACATTAGAGAAACACCCACTACTGCAGACACTGTTAAGATACTGTCAGCATTTCTATTATGATCCCATATTTCAAAGGCTTATAACTTGGCCATGAGAAGTCAGTTTTAAAATTGAATCCAGAATATAGAGTGAGTTTAGCTACATTCAGTATATTATTGTCAACATGGGGACACCAAAAATAGGTAATAGAAATAAATAAAAGAAAAAACAGCTACAGATAAATTAAAACCAGGTGCATTGAAGAGCTATCAATGCCAGTGGCATCTCAGGCCCAAGTCACTCAGGTAACCCCTTGTTCTGCTGTCTTTAAAACAAAAGTGTGAACAAAAAATTTATATTTCATCTGGATTTTTGGTCTGCGTTGTTTCTTTTCTGGTTGTTACTATAGCTTCCATTCAAGAACAAGAGAAAAACTGAATAAGTAAATCATGCAAAAGTGTTATAAAATACATTAAAACTACACAGGGAATAAGCACCAAAATCATGTCTGCTTCTGCAGCACCTGCAAGACTTATTTGTTTCTTTGTGGAGACAGAAGGAGCAGAAGCTATTTAGTCAAGGGAGGGGGCCGGGAGAGCCAACTTGCTGGATTTTGACCTTTGATGAAATCCCTTCAGCCTGCTCTCCCAATCTTTTTTTCCTTCACGTTTTTTCTTTCCAAGGCTTCTGAAGAGCAAAGGTTAATGAAGTAATCTGTGAGTGAATGCTAACATATGCAACGTACGTACAGAAAAATGCACATCCCATTTTTAACATTTCTCTGGAAACAACTGTGGCCTCTTGTAGCTGCAATTTTGAAAGAATGCAATTATGGTATAGAATTTCAGCTACCTTTGGGCTGAGGCCTCTGGAGACACACAAAGAATTAGTGCATTGTTGTGCGATGCATTTGTGAAATCATGTTCCCCTAATATTCTCCTCTAAAACTACAGTGTAATTCCTCTCAGCTAAAAATCATGTGTGTCTTTCCTTCTGTTTGTAAAAATGTCTCTTAACAACCTAAAAGCTTATTTTCAGTTTCCAAAAATCAAAACCATGTGCCAGCTAAATTAGCATTAACTAACACAGCGAAAGAACTGCTCTGCTGATGACAAGAAGCACTCACTGGAAATTAAGCACTGAACGTAACTGTGGTGGTGCTGGTCTCCTGGAGAAGAGGGAGTCTCACAGATGAAGGTTCTCCACCAAACTGGCTTGTGCACACTGGTCAGCTCTGCCAGCTTTTCTAAGTTTAGGTGTGAGCAGAGAAAATGTGAGGAAAGAGGCTGGACCAAAGTCAGTTGAACAAGTGTAAACAACAGGCAAATCTAACATGCAAAACTGCACCTCCCATCACCATCAGACCTGACTCCCGGGGTGTTAAAACCAGTGACCTTTTGCTGTTTTCCTTAATGCAAATAGCAGTGCACCCAGGGATTAAGTTTACTGGCAGAAAGAAAATCCAGGTATTCCTCTCTTTGTGCAACTGGCTTCATGATTCTGCATCAGGAATATATTTGTCCCAGAGAGCTCCAAGGCTAACATGGCTTAGGCTCATCGCATTGACAGGGCAAAATGAAGGTGGGCAGGAACTTAGAGACCAGATATATTGTTCCGAATAGGCTAAACTTCAACCATGAAAGCTGCAAATTCACTTTACAACCAAATTGTTCCTAGCATCTGTTTTACTTCGGCTAAGCTTCTGCTAAAGGTGTTTTTTCAAAATTTATTGACAGCACTCATATTAATGATACCTAATGAAACAAAAAGTCAATTATTATCATCAAGTCAGTTCCTTAATACCATTTTGAGGTGATTAGATTGCAAAGTAACTTCAGAAATTTTGCTTTATCTGACAGGAAAGCCTGACTATTGCAGGCAGCTGGTTGAATGCTGAGGACACCTGATTGGTAAAGACACCATACACATTCATAAAGCCCTAGAAGAACAAAATCAGCAACTAATAACTAAGAAAAACAAAACTACATTTTCATCAAGCAGCATCACTGGTCACTAACACTGCCATGCCTAAGCCTGAAAGAACTCAGGATAAAGACTGGGATTTGAGCGTGGCACAGCTGCTGTACTTAGATGCACACCAGGGCTTTGCAAGGCACATGAGTAATGAGGTGAGCCTTCATTTTGCACCATTCCCTGCAGATCAAGCCCTCCAATTTTCACCAAGTCACCCAATTCTTCCAGACTATCAAGTGGTTGCAGGTTAGGTGCTGAAGTGAAGTGCATCATTATTGACCCAGATTCTGCCTACCAGTTTTAGCCAGACCCTGGTTTGGTCAGAGCTCCTCTTTACATTGAAAGAGCAAGGAAACTTTTGCTTACACCTGTTTAAGCCTGAAGATTTGTGGCTAAAGTCTGTTGTGGGTCTCCTCTACTCTGTGAGTCCACAGGATCACTTGAAAGTTCATTTCAGCTTTCTGAGCTGCAAGAGCATGATATACTCTGGGACCCTCTGCCCAAAACACCACACCAGCAAGACTACATTGCTTTTTCTCCACTTTTACCTTCTAGGCACTCCTACAGTCTGAATACAGCCTGATTCATGCAGAACACAAAGCTCTTCCCTCCTTTAAGCCTGTATTTTGCCATATAGATAAAAGAATTCCCCTTACACCAAATTTCAGGATGTATCCTCCTCAATACTTGCATGAGGTCTCACATAAACTCTGAGCAGCCGAGTCAAACAACAAAATACTTCATGTTTTACATAGTAAACCAGCTTTATCATGTTTGCAAAACAGTCACCTGTGAGACACTTGCTGTACTAACAAACAGCAAAGCTCTCTCCTTTCAATCCCCCAAGTATGGTACAACATATGCATTACATCAAAGCTTCTTCCTGCAGCATCTTCCTTCATTTCTAACAGAATTTGCTAGCAGCAGCCTGGAAAATATCTCCTTATTCTTTAATAATGGTTAAAAAAAAAAAAAACAAACTCAAAACTGTGCACTGGCAGAATCCCTAAAAAAATAACTATGTGTATGTAAATGCAAGAGTCTTGGAAATTTTCATTAATAAAAATCTCTACGCTGTTACATATGAAGGCCAGAACCACTATAATGTCTTTTCTTCACTTACCTTGGCAAAAATTAGAAGGGAAGTAGCAGTGTCAGAAAATGTAACTGCAGTAAACAAAAGAGCTTGAGTTGACTTTTTTTTATTTAATGGTAGGTATGTAGGTAGACTAGTTATTGAAATTTCCTGGTTGGTAAGGATTACACATTAGCAAGTTAATCACAATAGTTACGTTTACTTTTTCTTTACACTTGGCCCTGAACTGCAACACTGAATCATGATAGTGTTGCCCAGCTTACAAAAAAAAATAAAATAGCATTAGGCACAGTTGCAATATAGAGAATATTCCCAGGAATAGTGCAAGGGTCAGAACGCAATCCTTTTGCTCCCATTTAGCACTTGCAGCCTGAGATAAGAGCAGCTCTGGCAGAGCACAGCCCCAGCCAACACGGCCCGCGCCGGGCGTGCGGAGCCCTGGCAGAGCCGTGACCCACATCCCGTGGCTGTGGGAAGGATGCACAGGGACCAAACCCGGGCCTGCAGCTGGCAGTCCCTCAGGAGATGGGAATCACACCTGCATCGTGTGTGAGATCCCAGTCCCTGCACGCCCGGGCTGCACGGAGCACACGGACACAACCGGGGACAGCCTCTAGCCGGCCCCGAAAATGAACAAACAAACCTAGCCAAAACCACAACCCAAACCCCACCCGCCAGCAAACCCACATTCACAATAAACACAGAGGAGCCCATGCTTGGGGAGAAAGCTGCTTGGGTAGAAACAAGGCGTTTTCCAGCACCAACAGTAAATCCTACAGTAAATCCTAAACCCGGAGCGCCTGCCAGACATTTAATTTCTCCCCTTTTACAGGATTTTCGGGGGGGAAAAGGAGACCGTGGGGTTTCGGCCGCTCAGCCCGATCCGCGGCGGTTCCCTGCTCCCTCCCAGCGGTGCCTTGCCCGCGCTGCTCCGGNAGCGAACGCGAGCAGCGCCCCAGGGGCTCCTCCCGCGCCTTCCGGGCGCCCTTTCCTCCATTACCGCCTGACGGGTTTCAGGCTTTTCCCATAAACAAGGGAGGAATAAGGAAGAGCGGCTCAAAACCCCTCTCTCCTCTGCCTCTTCCCCTCCTTATCCCCATCTCTCTCCCCTGTGCCTGTTCATTTAGAGACTGACTTTCAAAATTACGTGGGAAAACAAAACTTTGGAGAAGCTTACCTCCCTCCCCACCATGCGACTATTCCAAATATTCCCAACTGCAGCCAGAAAACACCTTTGCTGCTGTGCACCCTGCCGTGCCAAAAATATCCCCAAAATTCACATCAGGTGGCCTCTTCTCCCATTTGCCCACTAACAATTGCTAATGTTTTAAAAGATTTGATTTAGCATATATTGAATTTTATAATACTTTGATTAAGACAGTTTTTTTTTTAACTGAGAAAATTAGTAGTCAGAGCACTGACTGAAACACAAAGCAGCCTTACAGGAACAACACCTCCTCCAGCAGGAAGGACAAGGGACCCTTTGGGACTTTTACCTGTGCATTCTCCAGAGCAGCCTCTCTGCAACCGTGTCACAATAGGCAGCACATGCTGCTCTCCTCATCTGCTGCACTCCCCAAACACACAAATTGTATGTCCGGTGCCGTCCAGTGCCATCACCACCTCATAGGCTTGCACAAAATGAACTCTTGAATAAATGATTACACAAATCTCTGCTTTGTTTCCAAACCAAGCACAAACAGCTCCCAATCCCGATAAAGTTTGCTAAACCCACCTACTGAAGCTGCTGATCAGCCTGTCCCTGCCATTCACCAGCTGCAATTAATTTCTGCAACATGCAGCTGACATTCAAATTAATTTACTGGTGGCCTTGCATGTCCCTCCCTGCTGTCAGACCCACCGGGGCCTCCTGTGTTGCCTGTGGGTGCTTTGCCATGGGCTGTGCAGGCAGAGCTGGGCAGGGACTGAGTTTCTGGGACACCAGCTTAGCTCAGGGGACAGGAGGACACAAGAGGAAATGAAGCAGGACCATCCCTATGCTCCCGGCATTGCTCAGGGCTAACCAAACCCTTGCTAGTATTCCGCAAATAATTCCCCCTCTCTTAGAAAGAGGGTTTCAAGGAGCTCAGGCATATTGGTGATTTTCTTCCCCAGTAACTACAAAGCCCACTCTTTCCCCCATTTTTGGAAGACTAAGTTATTTACATAATTTTAAAAAATAACTAAGAGGGATGTTCCCCTCCTTTTTTCTTTTCTTTTTAAATGAAACCAATCAGCATCTAATAGAAGGCACATCTTTACCTCAGCAAAAGAATCTCTTCCCCCATATTTAGTAGGAAAACTGAGTTTTTACCCCATTTCAAAAGATCAACAAAGCTATCAGAAGAAAATCTCAAATGACCTTTGAGATCAGTTTTACTATTTCAAGAGACATTTCCAGTTACAAACCACTACAGGTTGCTGAGCTCTGATTTTCTGAGAGGAAGATCAGCCTTACAGATAAAGAGATGTTTGTTCCAAAACAGCAGTGATCTAAGTTTCCAGAGCAGCCCCATTATCAGCACAAGGAGCAAAGAGGATTTCCTAAAATTACCTGACAATTTGTTCTGAGGTTTGATCTTTTGTATTTCACTTAAATCCTACTTATTTTAGGCCCATTTTAAGCTGATTCCACACAATCCTAGAAGAGACTTTCATTCCCTTCATTTTACACATTTTTTGATTACACTCTTCTTTTGTTTCTGTGTTGGGTGAATTGGGTTTCATCAGAACAGCTTAGAAACCTGACAATAAGAGAAAATCTGCCTTTAAATTGCTCTAAAGGTACTTTTTAATGAGTTAGTCCTCATAGAAATTCCCTTTAAGAAGGATACTAGGAGACATCAATGTCTCCAGACTCAAAAAGTGCATCAATGTTTTCAATCTGCAGCATTAAAAGGCAATAGACCCTGTAGGTAAAATAGCTAAACACCTTCAAAACTCTTATTTCCAACTCTCAGCTACATTTGAGCAAACCCACAGCACTGCAGCACTAACCCAAGGAGCCTTTTTGTTTTGTGCCGTTCCCTGGGGCAAAGGGAATCATGGCTTGGGCCAGTGAGGCTCTACCCTGGGCTGATCTCCACAGTGGAGCACAGCCGCCTCTGCCAGCAGAGCGGGGGCTCCTGCGGGGCTGCAGCCCTCTGTGGGACACAGCCGGGCTCTTACAGGGGACAGCACCCTCGTGCCCTTCCCTGGACGGTGTCACTGCAACACACCAGGGCGGTGGCAAGGGGGAACATCATCCCTCCCATCCCTTACTCCTGGAGCATTTGTCAAGCAAACCAGGTTACACTGAACTACAGGGGCTTGCCCTGGGAATCAGAATTAGATCTGACACTGCCTTCCCGTGCACATGTTCCCTCCTCTACTGCACATTCAAATATACAAGAGAGAGGTCCAGTCCTCCTGGCCTTGTGCAGAAGTGGAAGCCCAGCGCATTTATTTAGGTCTTATTTCCTTTTCCCCTCATCCCCCCTTTCCCTGTATTTAAAAAGGAGAGAGCAGCACTCCTTTCAAAGAGAGCCTAAATTTTGTAAGGTGGTTCACGAGGCTGAGACAATAAGGGCTGCAAAGGGTAAAATTTCATTTTCTTATGTTTCTATTGATTTGATCTCTGTGTACATTTGTTATGCTTGAGGAGACAGAATACCTTCCATACAAAAAGTTATTTGGGGAGGCCAAGATGATGTATGATTTTAATCAAAACATCTGGGAAGAAGTTTCACTCCAGGAAAAGTTTTGGTACATCAGCAACAGCAGAAAGAATGAATGGCTGGTTGAAGAACAGAGCTATTACAGGACATCTAATTAAAAACAAAAAAAAAATCTTGAAAAACAAATTCTTATTATTGCTCTTCCTACCACAAGAGCTGGGTCCTTTCCAGAAGTATTGCCCAGGCACACGAGGTTCTGTTTGTTTCTCACACAGAAGACAGTCAGCACAAGGTACCACTCTGAAAAGGTAGTTAAACACCTTCACTTCAGTATTTGTTGCTAGTCATGGAGTGCTTCACCACTGTTACCATCTTAGGGAGCCTTCTAAAGCCATTGCCAGGTCACAAATTCAGTTCTGCAAAAGACTGGCTCAGTCTTTATCATAAAATGTTTCATCAGCTGAATATTTCAACATGTTCATTGCCATCATAAGGAAGCATTAATGATGATAAAATAATCAGTCAGCAAAAATTCTATTACTTCTCCCTTAGTAAATGTGATCATTACACCCTCACTCAAAAATTTCTCATTTCCTGAGGGATCAGAACAACTATTAGCTAAAAAGCATAGAGAAGGTACAACTGACACCCATTAAATGTGTAAAATCCCATTGCCGTAGAGAAACCCCACAAAAATTGCACCCTGAATATCTGTTTCAGGTAGGTGGCTTAAAGTATTCTTGCTTTTATTAGGATTAAGAACAAAAAATGTAGCTGGGAAAGACATAACTCTGTAACACAGCCCTTCTCTTCTGTTCCCTCTTGTATTTTGCCTTTCTGTGCATTGAAAATTTATTCTTTTAACTGGATTAGTTAGTTAAAATGCACAGTATTCTTTTTAAATGGCTCTCCATATTTCTCTCTATGGATTACTTTGAAGCACAACATGTCTATTCTTTTGAACAGGTTCACTCTCTTCACAGGTGTTCATTAAAGTGTTCTCAACTCTAATCCCCTTAGCACTGAAGTATGCAGCTTTTAAAAACAGCCAAAGTTAACCAGCATTGCTGAACTCTTCAGTGCTGAAAAATGGAGATTTCAAAAGGAAAATCAGTGTCTTAAAGACCACACATGCTCCTCCTGAAACAAATACTGACCTACTTAGTTAACCAGTTTTTAAAAAGCCATTTTATCTTTGACATTCACAAAGGAGAAGAGCCACGGCAGAAAACAGTCAATCTGTAAATCTCCCGTTGTTGGTGAGAGCACACAGTGGAAAACCCACCACCTATAAATAATAGAGGTGATTTTCTCAGCATCTTGTTTACTAGAAAGCTGACGTCATGGAGGAGAAAGGTAGAATAAATAACCAGCTCCTCAGATGCTTTCCTCAGTACCCTTTGCAAAACATTCACACAGCACTTACAAGAAAGTCGTTTCTCACACATCACCCTTCCCAAACTGCCCTAGATTTTGTCCAGATTAAGTACCACTAGGCCAGGTCCACATCAGCAAGTATTTTGGCTCAGGAATGAACCAGTAGGTGAAAGTGGCTGGTACTCCACCCCCTGACACCTCCACTATCTGTATTTCAGGTTTGCCTCCCAGTAGATTTAGTCTGTCCCTGGACTAAACGCCCTCACGTGGATTGATGCTATCACCTCTCAGGTCTCCTCTCAAGAGGCAACAAAGCAACACACAACTTGCATTATGGCAGTTTTCCTCGTGGCTGTGCTAACAAGAGTCACCCAGAGATGCTGGGCTTGAGGCATGAACTCAAACTGATGGGACTGTGTTACCCTGCAGATGCAGCTTTACCTATAAGGGCTTGAAAACTTTCAGGTGGGGGGAAACACTGAGGCCTCCACTGGGAGCCCAGTCAGTGAATGTACCCTCCTAACACAGTCGTTACCAACAGCACCCAAAATTAAAAAGCAAGAATCACCTCTTTCCAATTTTCCTCAGATATTGCAAGGATTTTGCTATACAGCACCTTCATTGACAGAAATGGATGGAAAGACAGACAAGCCTTCTGAAAGTTTCCCTTCTTTTGTAACTGTTCAAATATCTCCTGCATGTGCCAGTTAGTTCAGGCTGGCAATCTGAAACAAGGCAGGAGGCATCTGCTATATGTGCCTATGGAGTTTTGCACTGCAAATTCATTTTATAATTCAATAAACATTCATGAACCTTAGTGGAGCGCGTTCCCTGTAGGCAGCAGCAGGAGTCATCCCCCACCAGCTTCCAAAATAACCCTTTGTAGTGCACAGAAAATACTGGATCCCTTTGAAACTGAATTTGTCTCATTTCAAGTTCTTCTTGTCTCCTTCTTTGAAGATTTCACAGCCTTTAACAAATATTAAATATGCTTTTCTTATTTGGGGAGAATATTAAAATACCCTTTACCAATAGAGAGACAAAGGCAGAGACACTGCTAAATGCTGCATGTCATTGGTAGGAGAGAAAAAAAATGGAAAAAAATAGTAGGAATCCTCACTGATATCCCCTAACTTTATCAGACAGTGCTGTCCTGTCACACAGATTCAGGCATGGGAAAACAGTAGTAACCCAAAAAGGGAACCCAAGCACCCACAGCCAGCACCTAAGCACTCCACATTGAAACAGGGTAACTGTCTGCTCAAAGGGTTTTTATGTAGCCTACATAAAACCACACTAATAAGCCTGAACAATCCTTGCAGCACAATTCTCACCTGCCCTGCCTAGGCACGGACCTGCTCCAACCCTGTGCAAAGGCAGCGTACTTTTAACTTGCTCTTTCTGACTCAGCAGCAACTGTGAAGGAAAGAACCCAAAGGAGCAACATCTGGAATTAAGGGTGCTGCAACTGCTCTCCTTGCAGTAGAGATGCTGAGATCTTGGTCCCTCAAACATGGTTTTGACTTGGGCGTGGTCACTGCAACAGGTGAGATAAACTTATGAAAGCGATGCTTGTGCACATGTACCCTGACCAGGAAATTCAGACACATGGACAATTCCTGCTGGAGTAACTTCACTGATGACACCTGGCTCTTCCTTGTGACTTCATGCAACTCCAGCCAGATTTTATGTGCAGCTATTGAACAGGAGTTGTGGCCTGTTCTGTACTGCACTGCACTCTTTTACATATATGTAAAATATATATGGACAACTGTTGTGCAATGCTACAAAATTCACATGTGAATTGGAATTCCAATTCTATGGATGCGCTAAATGTTTTGCTATCTTGTTGCATTCGCAAACTAAGAGACCAAAAGGTCTATTTTCTCTGCATGTTGCATAACACTGCTTATCAAGAAAACATGAATACCTTGTTTTTGAAGCAGTGTCGTGCTCTGATATTTCATGAAAAACAAGCAATTGACATTTCTTAAATCCATGTATTTCATTGACATTTTGATGAACTGACTTGACCTTATACTGAGTCATGACTCCTGAACTTCAAGTTCCATAAATAAACAGACCATTTTCTTCTCAGCCATTAGCTTCCTAACCATTAACTTCCCAAAGCAAACTTCCTCTTTTCCAGTGTACCCTGCTATGCTCCTCTCAAAAACACCTTGGAGAAATCAGTGCATTTCTTGTCGTCAGTCTCCATTTTCTTCCACGCACTGAAAAACTGCAATTTCCAGAAGGCAATGCCTACAATGTAAAAACCTAATTGTAGATACAGTCAACAAAACCTTTTGAATTGTATCAGATTAAACTAAAAACAGAAGAAATAACAAACTACCACAACCTTTATGAAAACAACCCAAGGCAAATATTTCTTTTTCCTGTTGTCAGAAATGCTTCCAAGGAACATAGAGAGAAAATAGTGATTTGTGCAAAGACAGCTTTCCAGCATACAGTGCTCACCTGGACCTGCCAGCCAACAGCTTACAAAACAACAACGCAGCAAAGGCTTCTGTTGTGTTCAGAACTGTCCTAACAAGGTCATTCTCTTGTACTGCACCCCTCAACAAGGTTTCTGCTTTTCTCTGTTTAATCCGATTACTGAAATAAAAGTATGAAACCACCATTCCAGCTAGGGCAGAAGTACAAAATTGTCTGTTTCACAACAGTGTTAATTCACAGAGCTCGCTCCTATGAATTTCCTTCCCAATTTTTCGGGCTGAAGAAGCACAGAAATGTATCAGGATTCCTGATGTTCAGCCAACATCCCTGATCCAGCAGAAAAATATTTGAGCAGCTCTTTGCTGCATCAGTGCTCAAATCTTTTCCAACTTAAAATGTGCATGTTGTTTTTGCTTCTCAAAAAAATACATTAACTCTAAATCCATTTAAAGCAATCTGAATTTTAATTGGAAAACTAGGAAAGAAGATTTCTCCGTAATGATACAGGTTAAAAAGAAATTTAAAATCAAAAGTATAGAAGCAAAATATCCCAGATCATAAACATTGATAGGCCTTTAATTTCTAAAAGAAATTGAGCCAAAAACTTGCCTGTCTATAATAATTACCATAGATTTATTATAAATGTGCCAATAACACATTTTTCAAATAAATATGTTTCAAATTACAAGAAGTATTTGAGTCACTGGAGAATTTAGTTGTTTTTTTGCTCCGATTACTTAGAAAACCGAAATGCATCTACATTTTGCTTCTCATTAACATAGCATTATTAATCATTGCAATGTTTCTGTGTATTTAAATATGTAAGTGCTGGCATTTAACTATGCAAGGTGATCAAAATGAGCAAGCTTAAGTAAGAAAAAGTATCAAGACTATGTCCTTTCACCTGGAATTTTGTTGCTGTAGGTACTCCTTGAAATGCTATCACATATTAATATCTTACTGAACAGCAAGTTAAACCATATCTCCACTGTCAACAGAAATTAAATCAATTGACCTTTATGTTTGATTAAAACAGAAAATATCAAATATAATAATAAAAATATCAGAGCAGAGCTCGGATGGCCTGTGCAATCACAAGCATTATGTTTAGAACTACAAGCAACAGAAGGAAACATTTATACATATTTGTTCAGTAGTTAAACATTGAATTCTAATTATGGCCATTTGTTTCTTGTTTAGCTATGGAGGTGAAAAAATAGTCTTTTGTAGGATCAGACAAAAATATTATATATGCTTTATTCAGAGGCTGGATGTAAGTCTTGTACAGTGCTCAAATTCTGGATGTACCTTCAAATTAAAAGCTAAATTGGACTTCAGTGGGGTTTTGGCTTCACAACACAAATTACTCTGATGGTACTAAGGTATTATGTCAAGTCCATTCATCATGGTCCACACCTGCAGAGGGATTTGATTAGATCTCAACATAAACCAAGATTTTACCCTAGAGATTAATTTATGAACAATTTACTTAAATAGAGAGAAAACAGGTGTTTTATGTGTTTAGAAAACAGTAAAGTGAGAGTAAGCTCCCCCTCTCAATCTATATAGGGCAAAAAAGGGTTACATACACATCACCATGGCTGCAGATTTATTTAGATAAAATGTTCTTTTACTAAGGAATTGTTGGATTCCTTTTTCCGTTCACCACAACCAGGTGTCACCAGAGCGTGCACAATGCAGAGAGCAGAGTTTAGAGAGTACATCCTTCTCACATTCCATGCTGGTGTGGTGCTACCCACTGACCTCTGCTCCCCAACAGAGAGCCATACTCTGACTCTTGACTAGAGTTTGCCTAGAACAACCTTCCAAGTTGTTTCATAAATTCTTACAGAGGAAATTTACCTTTTCACACTGGTGTAATGAAAGAAGACCAGTCAGCACCTGGCAGATGTGGTTAATAGTTTGCCTAACAGAACAGAATTCCCTGCAGTCCATATTCACTCTGTGGTGTGCTCTTTCCATCCCCTTTGGCCCACACTTTTCCCCATGGGCTGTAGAAGGTTCCTAGGTTACACTGACTGCAAGACAAGACATTCCTCATACACACCTTCCATGCTTTCTACGTTGTTTTTTTCTTTTCAGCACATCTGACACATGGTGACTCAAATACAATGCTTGGACTCTGTTCCATGGACAGATAATGGTTTCAAGAGGCAGCAAAAGAGTCTGGAACTAATTTGAAGCCAGATATCTTCAGATTTTCTGCAGATTAATTTTCTAATTACAGCAGAAGTAAACATTTTCCTCCTGGCACGTTCCCACCAAACACTCCCTGAGACATAGAACTGCTAATTCTAATGGCACCATCCACTAATTCCACATACTCTCTCATTTTTGAAATGGAAAAGAAAATTATCACATATCCTACTTAGGATAAGCCAGGCTTTTGCTCCTTCTGATATGACCTATCTTTGCTCTGTGGCTTCCCTGACTCTAAAAAATTATTGAAATTGTGTATGAAAACCCAATTACCTCCAAAGCCAGCAGTGACAGCAGCTTTGCCACCTGCCACACACAGCACCAGCAGGGTCAGTGTCCTCTTTTTTCTCTGAGTTGGACTGGGCTTCTTGAGGAGCACCAGATTCACTCTCCTCTTCCTGAAGGCAAGTGAATGGAAAACTTATTTTATCTGAGAGCAGAAAGAGGAAGGGTCAGCCTTGCTGATGGACGGCACCACATCAGCCAGGCCACAAAAGCTCAGAGAGAAAGCTGACTATGTGTGTGGGAAACCAGGACGGGGGAAATTATTTGTCAGCTCATTTCAGCAGAACATTTGCTCTGTTTTGGTAAGGATACTCTACACTCCCTGCAGGTGCTCTGACGTGCTCTCCCAGAGCTCTGCTTCTGCATTACTTACCTGACAAGTCCAAACTCCTCGGGCTCCCTCCAGCAGAAGGGCCAGCCCTAGCAACCTTTGCTGCCTTCTGCTTTTCCAGCTGTCAGGCAGCAGCAGGAATTCCCTCCCTGCATAGCTCTGCAGGCTGGGGTTTTGCACCTGGCTGACTCCCAGGGACATCCATTGCCACTGAGCAGGGAGGAAAGCAGTGGGAAACAGCTTTTCCTGGCAAATTCTTCTCTCAAAGATACTGACGTTTTTGAATTACATACATCTTGACGCCATCAGAGCCTGCAGGGCAACAACTGAAATGATCAGAAAGTGATTCCTCAATTCTCTGCGTGGCTGTGAGCCAGGAATACACGAGTTCCACGTGAATCCTTTGCTTCACTTGAACCGAGCAGCAGTTTGACCAGCTCTGCTTTCTCAAAAGGAGAGATTTGCTGGTTTTAATCTGTTCCAGACAACAAATGAGCTGAAAGCAAATATATCTGTCTCTAGACCAATTTGCAGGTTTCCTTGGCTTGTCCTAAACATTAGCCCACTCTTATATTCCCCTCTACAAACATAATCACACACATGTTTAGAGTTTCACCTCAGACCTCCAATCTCTGTAATTTACCTGACCTTACACACTAACATCCCAGACAGAAGAGCATTACTCCTTCAGCTGACATCCTTTCAAGAAGCACAGCTTTTGAAGTGCTGGATTTGGCACTAGGTATGGAGTTCCAGTGTTCGTTTTCAAAGCTACTTCTTTTACCATTTCGGTACATATTACTAAAAAATAAAATTAAGGGCAAAAAAAAGAAGAAAAACAGTTTAAAAGGGATGGGAAAAAAGAAACACAACCAGTTACAAAGGTTGTGTCTTTTCCATTAAAACCATGAAAAATTTTCTCAGTAAGGAAAGTTTTAAATTACCCAAATTGCATAAGTAGGACTCTAGTGAGGTACATAGAGCTGGCTGTCTGACTTGATCAGCATAGCTGTTCATCCTGGCTGTTTGGCTTGATAAAGCCCACTCACACGTGGGACAAGGTCTCAGATATTCTTTGATATGTCGCTGCAAACACTGCTGGTAAAAGGGAGAGAACAAACCTATCTTTACATCTGCAGGCAGTAACAGGCTTAATGTATAGCAAAGATGACTTCAGTTAGCCATTAGGAGAAGCTTTACAGTGGTGGGGATAATTAATAGATCACCAAGAGACAAGAGATTGGGATGTTTCAGTCCTTAGAGGTTTTTAATTACAGTTTAGGCAATATCAGGCAGGGATGGGCTGCCACTACCACTCACACTTCCTACAATTCTGTGTGTCTGTACTTGGATGCAGAAGCCCCAGCAATTACCTCAGTTTATCCAGTAGGTGTTATGGAGCATCACTGAGTACGATATGGAACATCACCAGATTAGTTAATGCATGGTAATTCATTAGTAATGAGAAGTCATGGGAGAAGCAGACTGATGCACTGGAATAGAGGACAAGGCAAATGCACCCTTGTGCACAATTTATCTCTCCACTAAACTCAGCTTAATTTCTGTTAGAGCCTCTAAATGCCCCCTGGTCCCACAGCAGGGAAGGGAACGAGTGATGCAAGACCTGTGTGCCAGTTATAGGCTATTATTTAATAAATATTTCTCATTATTTTCCTTAACTTGTTTGTTCATATCAATTTATAGCCATCAACATAGCAGCCAACAGTAAAATGCTTGGACCAAGCTGAATCATGTGCTGGCAGAGGGCAATGCAGAAAATTCACTTAGGTCTTTGAATATGACAGGTTTCCTTCTGCTGGAATTGCTTGACTTCTCATTGCCCTGGAGCTCTGCCTCTCTGCCTTGATGCAAACAGTTGTTCACATACAGAATTTATAATCCCTGTCAACATTTCGAGGAATTATGTGATATTTTTTCTTTTCTTTTTGCTTGCTCCTATTTAAAATATAAAATAAAATCTTGGCATAGCCCACACCTACCAGTCACATTCCAGCAACCAGTTGAGACTGGCAGGAGGATTTGACTTTTGCTAATCATTCAGAGATGGATTACCAGCAAGTATACGGCAAAAAAATTAAGAAGAAAGAGTAAAGTGTCTCAGATTCTCAGCAAATATATCCTCTGAATGTTCTTCATCAAATTGTTACTGCCTCTGCAAGTCAAAAAAGCCTAACTCAAACCTGAGCGCTGCCTGCCTGCTGGAATGTGCAGAATGCCTGACGCCAGCATTTCCCTGAATCACCCCATCACTGAACACTAGAGAGCAGCCTTTCTCCAGTGTACCAAGAATTGCACAGTGCTTTTCCCTCTGCTTTCTGGAAGAAAACTGACCCTTATTCTAAGAATTCAGTGTTCTCCACAGAGAAAAAATTCAGATATCTGATCATACCAGACTGAATCATAAATCTTCTAGATAGCATAATCATGGCATTTTTTATGGGTACCAGCTGTTGATAGTTTGCACCCAGCCTTCAGAGAGTCACACATTTTTATTGCAGACTTTATTTTCTCATCTGGGTTATTTGTATTACTGCTGCACTAAAAAAAATCCAAAACAACCAGACATGGCTCCAAGGGGAAATTCAAATCAGTAAGGAAATGTTCCTGTCTGTTTACAGCCTGCAACCTCAATTTAAAAGGGTTAAAGAATATAATGAATTTATAGCAACACTGAGAATTAGACCAAAGTGTCTTTAGTGCTATCTCTCCTCAGTACTGCCTGCATTAAGCCCACAGAGCTTAGGCTTTGCACTGAACTAGCAGCACTGGAATCTAAAAGTCCTTTCCTACCTGCAGGTTATCTATTCATCAGCACCGGCAGATCCCTAAGGTTTCCTCCACAGCCACCCCCTCCGCTTGGGCACGTCTCTGACAAGGCCTTTTGTAGGGCTGCAGGGAGAGTGTTGTATTGTATTTCTGCAGGGCTGGCAGAAAGGGATACCCATTAGTGCTGCTCATAACAGCACTCTGCGACACAAAACCTGTCCCCTGAGCAATGCAGTGTGGCTTTCAGCTCATCTGCTGGAGCCCGGAGTCACCAGAGTGAAACACCACCAGTTCTGTTGCTAAAAATCTGCTGGCAGCTTCATTGCATTTAGAATAACTTTAGTAAATATCATTCAGTTCAAGACACGCTTTAAAAGGCACAGAAGAGAGAGACATATCCCTCATTTATTGTAACAGAGAGATGTTCTATCCCCAAGTAATGATGTTTTTACATATCTGATATGTGATCCCATGGAACTAAGGTGTATAAATGTACACTACAGCTATACATATGCATTCAAAGTTGTACTTTCTACAGTGCCTTACACTTTGGCACTTAAAGAAAGTCCCAGTGTTGATAAGAATGCTTACTGGCTTTTAAATCATGATCATGGTTCACAATTCATTCCCATGACCATACGATAACCTACATTCAGGCAACGGCAAAGACAGAAGCAAATATTTTTAATAGCCAAACCGCTGATGTCCATCACTTCTGTTCAAAGAAGGGTTATCAGATATGGTCTTAGTAAGACAATTACTCTCTTTGGGGTTAGAGAGCAACAGTAATTCCTTGGACATCTGCCCTCACATCACGTGGTTATTTCTATTTGTTCCCTTGTTCTGAATTACAATTTTCAGTCCAGGGCGGTGTATTTTTGCTGAGTGCCTCTATGTTGCCCAGCACAGGAGCCTTGGGGGACCCCACGTTCAGCTGCCCTACAAATCCTTAATTGTTTGATAGAAATAAATTGTTGGATAGGCCTGCTCACTCCACAAACTTCCTATGACACATTTCGGGTTAACTTATAATCAACTCTAGTTAAGCAAGACTTTTTACCCACATGAGCATCCCTGCATCATGAGCCCCTGAGTCACACAGCAAGGCCAGATTGTGCCCATTTGCAAAGATATGTAATAAATCACAGAGTATTCATTACAGACTGTGTCTGATGACCTTGCTTGCCCACAACAGCTCAGTTCAAATGTGAAATGCATTTAGGAGCTTGCCTCTTGGAAATAAATACACCAAATTTCTGTATTCTGACATCCAGTTCCTTTCTTCCCCAGAAGACAATTCCTGCTAAACCAATCTCACCCTGGGGGAACACCAGATGGAAGGAAAGGGAGGAACCAGAACCAGGTCCAGCGAGGTCTCTACCCGTGGCCAACCAACAGAGGAACCCCTCACTATGTGTTAAGCACAGCACATATGAAGATTTAAAAAAAAAAAAAAATTATGAGGCAAAAGAAGTACAGGGGAGTGAAATATAAGCAATGAAATATGTAGTGGTGGATGAAGCCTGGGGGAAGCCAAGACTAGAACCAAAGCATTCTAAACAGCTTATAACCCTGCTTGCATCACATGACTTTTTATCCCTTCAGTATTAATGAGGCAGTAATACTGACAATATTTAAGACTCATCCTTTTCTTGTCTCAAATACCTAAAAGTAAGAAAATACACTGCATATCCCAGTGAGCAGCATTCTTTAATTCAGAGTTCCCAGTAGCTTCCTGGTAACAAAACTAATGAAACTCACCTCATCCACATTTTTAATGCTCCACCACACAAAGAAACAGTAGACATTTCCTTCCTTCTAATTTGCATAATTTTAGTTCTACAGTAATTACTATATGTGGGGAAACATTTACTACAATGTAAATATGAAGAATTGTGGTTATTTGGTTTGAAATATGGAAACAGAAGATAAAAATGGGGTACAAGGAAGAAAGAAATAAAATGAGGTTTAATAAAATGAGTTTTGTCTCAAGTATTCACTCATTGAAACAGGAATGTTCAACACTCTCAGATTAGTCAAGTTTCAAATTCAAATAAAAACTTTAAATTAATTCTTCAATTGTAAAAAATTGTAAAACACAAAGCACCCAACAAAGCTGATAGGAAATTACCCTGCAAGGACTGTAAGTCCTCTTGTGGCAAATGAAGATAGCAAAAAATAGTTGCTTGTTGTTAAAGCATTCTGGAGTGGAGTTGTTGGTTTGGATTTTTTAATGCAAGCAAAAGAACCCATAAAGTTACTTTTGTAATTTTCTTTCTTTTCCTGCTCAGCACATTTGGTGCTGGATAGCAGAAACTCTGAACCAGAACACCTCTAATCCAAAGTCTTATTTTCTTAAATTACAACATTTTGAAATATCTCAGCTGAAAAATATTCAAAAAAGACCATACACAATAGCTTCTCCAATGAAAAATGTAGATTTGATTAAATTAAAATATCCCACAAGAAATGTCTTTTCACACTTACAAGATTCAACCATGTCACTTTTTAAATTTGTGTTAGAAGAAATAACCATAGCAACCTTATCAAATATTCTGATAAGGATGAAACAAAGTCTGATTACTTCTTCTGGTTAAAATTCCTTTTGCTTTCATTCAGGATGAAACCAGTAAGAAATGTTGCTTTACAGCCAGCTGCTAGCAACAACTTTGCTAAATGCTACTGTATTCATGAGGACTCCTTCATTAGTCCAAGTAGCCCTAGACCAGCCCAAAGAAACACAGAAGAACCATGTCAGGTGTGTCTCAGGCTTAAATCTCTCCTCCAGAGCTGATATCTGTTCCCTCTGATATCTGTTCATATCCAGGACTGTAAGGTACAGGTCACCCTTCTCCAGTTCTGCTCTCAGTTCACTTCTGCAGTCTGCACAGGGACTGATCTTTCTTAAACAGGTGGGGTTTGCACCAAAAATATTACAGGCCAAACAGCAACTGATGGGTAAGATCGTGATCTTTTGTTGACAGTACACTGAAATGGAAAACCATTCAGGATCCATCAGGCAATGTTTAAATTCTTGTTCTAATTTGGTGTTGCTTTACTGCTTTGTAACACAGGTAGACACCTGTTACCTGACTATTTTCAGCAGTAGATGCACATCAAGAAATGCTTTACTGAAGGCTGGTGATAATGATAAGATCTATCAAGCTGTGAAATCTGGCATGACCATATGTGCTTAATGAAGACAGCTTCTTTGCAGAGACAGCGTGAAAAGTATTCCTCAGGTCTCTTCTATTTACAAACAGAAAAAGCCAAGACAACGCAGCTTTCAGCCCAGGCTACCTGAAGGCAAGGAAGAACCCTGTCAGCTACAAGCATGCCCTGTATCCTGTGGTGCTTTTTTCTTCATGACTTAATATAAGATTATCAAAATCATCACAGAACAATGCATTCTAGTACAAATTCTTTGTTTACTTTGCTGTGCACAATGCTAAGGACACATAAAACTGTTACACGATCAAGGCCAAAATGTTAAGTATTTCTGTATAACATCCAGATTTGTTTCAGTTAGTCTTTAGGACTTTTGTAACTGTAGGTTCTTTCAGTAGACAGAAAAATGCTTATGTGCAGAAAGTTATTCAGTCCTCCTTATGCCTGAATGGAGATCTTGTCTTGCTTCATCAGATGGGAAAAGCCTGGAGAGACTTCCCCCATATTTTAGTGCTTCGTAGAGTCTAAACTCAGATGGGATCTCAGCCTAATGCCTTAATCTCAGTGCAGTTAAAAGCATCAGTCACTGTTCTGCTGACAGCCTGTGTTAATCCATCAATATCTGAGATCTGTACAGCAGGGCAACAACACAGGAGTAAAAAAGATGTCATCTTATCAGATGAAAAGGAACACAGGCCAACCAGACACCATTTATAGAGAATAAGCACCACAAGTGACAACTGAAGCCAAGACTCCTGGGGGAGGGAATGTTGGTTTGTCCTATAATTAAATTCACCCTCCCTTTGCCAAGCTCCCTAATCCTGTTTTGAGTGGGAGTCATTTTCCAACAGGGAAAATAATATATATGGAATCAAACAACTTGCTTCAGGCAGAGCAGAGCAGGAGGGAAGGGTGGGAAGCACACCCATCAAATAGTTTCCACTCCTGCTCTCAGCTCACTGACCTCAAGCTGCTGCAACGTGAACCTCACAAGAGGCTGCAAGGACCTGCTCGACCAAACAGCCGTCCTGCCATGGGCTCCTTGCTGCCAGCTGGCTTCCAGGGAGGAATACCTCAGGGGAGCAGGAAAAGGGACAGCCTGATAGTACAGATGCTCAGTTGTTTCACCCAAAATAGCTTCATCCTTACAAGAGAGCCTTTGAAGTGTACAGCCAAGGCCGCTGAAGGTTCTCAGAAGTCTCAGGATTAGGTTTTGAGACTGGACACCTCTTCCCAGTGTTTACCTTGCCACTTACCTCCTCTGTGGTTTTGAAGAGTCTTGTTCCTGTTACCCAAATGTATCACAGCATTGATAGAATCTCCCTATCCCAAAGAGCTGATGCATAATACAGATTAATAAATCACCCAGGATTTGGAGTTATCAGGGAAACACACTGACACCTATGGTATGCCAGATTTCCTGCTAAGCCAAATTTAAACCTCAGTAGCTTGAAATAAATTTGGGTTGAGAACATTTTCCTCCAAGTGTGAGCACATGTGCAATCTTGCTGGTGGTTTTGGCCACTATCCCCAGAAAAATTGTCTTTGCTGGATAAACACAAAAATATGAGGTAAGCTGTTTGTTAAAATGGGGTCAGACAGTTCCCTTGCTTTGTTCCAAGGGAAGCTTGAACAGGGTTTCTGGTCTGACTCACATTCAAACACTGACCATTAGCTGTGTCCAACCAATTTTATGAAAGTGTAACAACTTACACTGAAATTCTACTGCAGGAGCACTTAATCTAACAGCATCTTGCTGATCTGAGGGCTGTTCGGAGTTTTCCCTTGCATCAAAACACTTTGAGGGTCTTTTTGAGACAGCCTAGGTATGTCTGTCTATTGTTTCAGAGTTAAATACTTCCAAGCCCATCAGAAGACTTACTTGGACAATGAGGCAAAGGCAGAAAGACCCGAGTCAGAACTTCTGTCCGATATTAACCATCCAACAAGAAAACAAGTTGGGTCCTTGTTTCATGCATGAGTTGTTCTCACTGGTGTTTATTGGCTAATATTTGGTTGTTTAAGAGTTATTTGGCACTTTTCCAACACAACTGACAGCTAAATAATATATAATCTGTTTTTCAGCAAAGCAATTACTAAGTAAACTTGAACACAGTGAAGGAGTAAACGACAGGTTACAACACCTAGAACAAGATGCCACACCTGAAAAAGCTAATATTACCTGAATAACTATTATCTGTAATCACCAGAATATGCTGAAATTATCGCTTTATTTCAGGGAAGATTAAGCCACCTGCTCTTAAAAGTACATGCTAGGTACTTGTTTACTGCTCTTCCCCACTTGCACACACTTAAGAGATTCCATAATTATTCTAGCAGCACATTAGTGAAAATTATGTGTGAACTTCAAATTTCAGGGCTAGATTGTTCATAGAGACAGAGTCCTCTTAATCAAGCTACTCATCCCTCCTGAAAAGCAATGTACGGAATCTGGTCTTATATCAGAGCTCATAATTAGAGCTGTGCGAATACTAGATTTTAAGAAAAGTAAAAGAAGATAATGTAAGATTGGCAGTTTGGATTGAAATGAGCCCTCTCACTCCTCACTCTCAGCAAAATATTTTTGAGGGTCAAACAAAGTATTACATCTGAGACAAAAATCAAAACTTCATTTCCCATCCAGCTAGATTAATAAGAGCTTAATGATTGAATTAAATCATTTTTGTTTTCTCCCACATGTTTGATTGAAGAAAATGAATAGTTAAAATATTTCAATGAATCCATTCCATATATTCTGGACAAAATGTATTTTTTCAGTACTTTCTCACCACTAAATCAGAAATTTGTTATTTGTTGTTACTAATTATATGTTAATTCTTTATCACACTTATGGATAGTATGATAAAGCCACCAAGGCTTTCCTTTAAGCTCTATTTCAAATCTCACAGTAGCAGTATTGAAAACAAGTAATAGTAATCACCATAATGAGTCTCCCTAATCAAAGATGTTCATTTAGAACCAAAATGAGGCGATAACAACCACAGCAACAAGCTACAGATGGAGAGGGCACAAATTACCACTTCCCTTCGTCATCTCTGTCAGTTCAGTGCTTCTGATAATGTTACATCATCATTAGGCCATAGGAGAACCCAGAACATCACAAGACTGTGATGATGATAACAGAGCTGTTTGAACAGCTGTATGGCCTTATTAAAAGGCAGTCTAGTTTCATTGAAGTATTATTATATACTGGAGGATTTTCCTGAAGTTATGTGCCTGCTCTGAAAATCACTACGCCGTAGTGGTAAATACATCTTAAAGCAATTAAATGCATTTGTGCAGTCTTCAAAAACAAGATACTCTATCATCTCATCCATAAAATAAGTATCTGGAATAAACGTGCTGTTTGAAGAGGAACCCAATCAAAACCAGATCCCATCATCTAACCAGTCTGGAAGAGTTTTGACCCAGTTTTGCACTTCCCAGCAAGCCTCTCTGTCGCTCTAGCAAGCCAGACTGAGGGTATGTGTACAGAGCTTTTGCAGACAGATACAAGCAAGCTTTGCCTTTGCTGCAGGCAGCTTCCACACCGTTCTTCTGACATAAGCAGGATGCAGTGCCAGGGGCAACACCTTGCCCTTGAGCAGCTCTCATCTGCACAGTGGGAGCACTGTAACAGCCGTGGCAGCCCAGTTTCTGCTCCAGGAATTGTGCACACATGGCTGAACCGCTTAAGTGCCTGTTTACACACTGCCTGCAGCCCTGCCTCGGCACTCCTCTGCCAAACGCCCCTGTGTTTGCAAAACCTCCCGTCTTAAATCCAGACTTGGCTTCCAGCTCCAGCCCATGTCTGAGCCAAGTGCAGCACTCATGCAGGCTGCACCAGCATCCACTGGCCCTAACCCTGCCTCACTCCTACACACTGCTCCCAGGGAAGTTCGCTGTAATCCCACATCCCAGAAAGGAGGTCAGGGCACGAGTCTTTTCTTTCAGTGCTGGGAACCTGACTTGTAGATTGCTATTGTTTCATCGCACGTCTTTATCCTCTACTCACTGCAAGCATGAGTAACAGCGGAGTTTTTGCAACTTCTTTCTTTTAGTTACCTGCCCTTGTGGCAAATTTTTCTATTCTCATGTGCCACTTAATATCCCATTTTTATTTATACTCCGTCTGGGGTGCATGAGCTGCTGTTACCGGGGACTGAAGGAATCCCTTCTCCCACAGACTTCTTATTAACCCCTTCCTGTTTACTTGGATGTATTTACAATGGTTTAAAATGCCGGACATTGCCAAAACTGTAGGCAATAAGCCTCAGTGCAGACCATTTGTTTCAGGCTGTGTAAACTGCCGCAAGAAGACTGTAACCAAGTTTTATTGTATGTATTAATTATTGTATGCACTGATGTATATTTTATTGTATGTATTAATGTTTTATTTTATATCTGTTAATGCTTTATTTTATGGGCTAAAGCAAGTATTAATTTATGCAGGCTTTAAAAATATGTAAGTAAGTCTATATTAACATTTATCTGAAGGGAAATATTGATCTTCCCCATGACCAAATTTCTGATTGTCATATATGAGCAGATATAATCAAAACTTTTCAGGCTTTATTGAAGCACAGTTTTATCAAAACTACAAAAATCAAAATCGGGATATGCCCACATTTCTGCACAATTCAGTAGGACTGCTAAGAGGGTTTTCATAGACTTCCAGCAGCATATGAAAAACCACTTTGTGAGAATGTTCCTTTTGGAACAAACGTTCCCCACCTTACTGCGGTCCTCACAGTCCAAGCGGGAACAGCAGATGGCGCTGTTCGATGTTGTCTTCTCCCCTCACGTTTTATCGTTGCTGGAGTTTATCATACTATTCTTAATTAATTTTTATAATATGTACTAGGGAAATTTCATTTTGGGACCTGTTGCATTACCAAATTTGATAATTATTAAGAAATTATTCTATAATAATATTTCTTTATTGCTTTCTAAGCTTCATTTGAAGGTATATTTCTCAGCATTTCTTACCTCCTCAGAAATGAGTGTGGTCCATTTGCCTGTCAGGACACCATTATCAGGTGCATGATAGAACCAATCTTTGTCATAACTTGTCATGAGAAGGACAAATCCTCCCCAAACTAATTAATTGGTGGGGCTGAAACCTTAGAAAGAGCCAGCAAATATAATTAACAATAATATTTTAATATTTTTTTAAACTTCCATCAATTTGCAGAACTCTGGGTATGTGAGCCCTATAGAAAATTAAATCAGTTATAAACCTGGCAACTTAGTTGCTTGTTCAACCAAAAAAACCCCAAACCTAAGCAGATTTTAATGATGTCAGTTTCAACAGGCTAGCAATTCGTAATCAAGTGCCACACTTTGTCTTCCCGTTGTTAAAAATACAGCTCCAGTCTTTGGCTGCAGGACACTGTGCTCCGTTCCTGTCACTCTCCCTTGACTGACTTGCTCAACATCACATTCAAACTTCTTGCCCTCACTTTGAAGTCCTTCACAGAAATAACCTTCTGCTGCCACTTCTATTTATAACTAATTCCCTGACCTTAATGATTCCCCATCTATGTTAGCTTAATGGACATGTCTGCCCCCTCTACTCTTCACTCTTCTCTGCACTCTCTGCAGGATCCAACACAGCTTCAAACACTCCAGTCTCTTACACATTTTCAATTTTTCCTTCCTGACCGATAAGAATTTGCAAACAAATAAAGAAAGTACAGCTGAAATAAACAGAGAGTATTGGTATTTCTAGAATATTTACAAAAAATACTGTGAGTTCAAAGTACAAATATAAAAAATTATATGCAAAGACATTCTAACACTTCAGTAGGACCATCCACTTGCATGCACAAAAGTCTTTACAGAACCAACTGCACGGTTTGAACATCCCCTGCGCATGGCATGCTACCCGCACTTTTAAAGCACAACAGCACACCACGTCATCAACAGCAGCTGAAGGTTAGGATACACAGTGCTTTTGCATATCAGCACAGAGAACAAAAATCCCCAACAGAAAGTTTGTATGGTCAAATAAACAAATCAATCATCTTGCACAAGGCAACAAGCAAACAGGAACCAAGACTCGCATGCAACTTGGTCTAAAACACAGCAAGGTTTTTCTTTTAAAATATGTATTTTTCCACAAAGATTTTTTGTTTTATTTTCCCACCTAATAAAATGGATGTTTGTCAGCCTCCCCACCACTGTTTTCCCTCTCTCTGTCACTACTCAGAGCTTTTCAGCTGTGAGGGCACTGGGAAGCAGTAGTGTCAGACCAAGGAGACCAATCCCATTTCTTTCCTCCAGCTCAGGGAAAGGAGACACTCAGAAAATAAGACCATCCCACTCTCCCACCTTCCAGCTGCATTTAGAGACTGGCACATTTGCAAAAGCTGTTCCCAGGTTTTGCAAAAGTCCTCCAAGCCTGGGAAAAGCAGAAGCAGCATTGCTGCTGGGGGCAGTGACCTTCCCACTACTTCCAGTGCTGTCTCACACTGGTACCCGACACAGCAGCCCAGGTGGGGATCCCCTGAAAGGCTCCACACAGCCTGGGCAGCCTCAGCCTACAAGGGGCACGAAGGGCCTGGCACAGCCTCAGCACTGTGAGAGGCATGCAGAAAAACAGTGTCAAGTTTTCGACCGCTGATAGAAGAGCTCCTCTAGGAAGGAGGAGCAGTGGCCTGCCAGCCAAGGGGAAGGATTGTGTTATTTGTCTCAGTTTGTGATGTGAAACAAGGCATGTTAATTCCTGCATTCACATGAGACATCTGGTTTCAGAGAAATTTTCTTTTTGCACAGTCTTAAAAGAGACTTAATTGCATAAACAGAAACAGCAAGAAGAGCAGAGGAGCTGCAGTATTAGGAGAGGAGTGATAGAAGAAAATAGGACAATTGTGACTTGCCTGAAGGACCAGGATGGCTGCCATATAGGTACAGCACAACCACCATGTCTCTGCAAGCCCCTCAGAACCTCAGCTGAGAGTGGCTCCTGATCCTTCTGCACCATCAGCCAGGACACCACACATGCTGTACAGTGGTCTTACACATTTTATACACTTAGTCTTTTTAAAACAATATTTTCCCCGCTCCGTTTTTCATGCCCTATTTGTAAGAGGGGATACATTCTCCCTCTGAGGCAGGGACACACATTTCAACTGACATCAGCAGCTGTGAAGAAGTTTAGGAAAATGGCTCTTTCCACACAAAGAGGACAGCTTTAAAGTTAAGCCAGGGCTCTGAAATAGGAAGCAAGGCCTGAGACCACTCCAGTCTCCCCTCAGCAGCCCAACATATTTAGCACTGCAGGCATCCAGAATCGAGGTTCTTTTTTTCCATAGTTACCTGGGTTGCAGCCACTGCAACCAACTAAATGGCAGCTGACATCTCTTTGGACAACTAAAGAAACATGGGCTGCTTTTTTCATTCAAACATCCCATTTTCATCATCGTCCTTTTGGATATATTCATGTTTTGCAATCACTTTCCTTGGCTGTCCATGCAAATTCCTTATGTACCTGCTGCCCTGCAAAATTTCCACCCCTGAGGACATGCACATAGCTTAATTTTTTTTTTTAATTTATGTCTAAAAAAATATATACAATATATATCCTGTACTGACACTCTCTCACTGTGCAGAGGTTACGAGGATTTGGTTAGAGTTGCGTCTGGTATTTAGGACCTCTCTTTCTGGCACAGACCTGGCCAGATTCCCCTTCTTTCATCAAATCCTGCTCCAGCAAAAACAATCCCTTTTTCTCTAAGTATGTGCCACTCCTTTTTTCTTCTCCCAAACTTCCTTGTTTTTCAAACCCCTTCTTCAGACTCCTCTGCCAATTGCTTATCCCATTTGCCACTCTACTTCCCACTCTTCAGAGCAGGCTTTAACATATTTCCTTTGTTCTTTGCCACCTTCACACACCCTTTAATGAGCCAGGCAGATTTCTTAAAGTTTTTGTGTGTCACACTTGGTCTGCCCACTCACCATCAGGCACAAACACGACTCCACAGCTCCTGGGAAACACAGGCTTGGGAAGCTGGACATGCAACCCTGCCACGTTTTTAACCAGATCACTTCCCCATTCCCACTTTCCCTGCAGGTGCCTGCAGGGCTGTGCCGGGGGAAGGAGAGCAGGGAGGTGGCAGCAAGAGGCACAGGCTGGAGGGCAGAGCAGCTCTGTCCCTCTGGCAGCCGGACCTGTTGGTGCTGGCTGAAACTCCTTGCTTCAAACTCTTTCAAGCCCAAATGGACAAATGCAAGCAACCCAAAGCTACATTCATATACTACAAACTCATACTTAATAAAATTCTTCTTTTGCTTCCTAGCTGTGCTGCCCTTCCTGAGTGTTCTCCTACCTGTCCCTGATTCCTGCCTGCCTCAGACTTTTTGCTGTCTGATAGAAGAAGGTAGTCTCTGGCTTGCTCAAACTGGCCAGCGTGAACAAAATAAAGCTCCACAATTTCTTTAACTCAGTTAGTGAGAAATAACTTCTTGTACACCTGATTCTTATTAAGTGACATTGAGTTCTCCCCAAAAAGCCATTGAAAGAAATTGCTATGGCATTAGATATTCATAGGGAAGATAGAAGATGTAGTGTAAAATTTGCATTTCTGCCAGCCTTTCATTTTCTGACTATTACATCCCTTCTTTAGATAGTATAATGAAGGCCTTGAGTTCTCCATCGCACTCAGGAACAGTACAGCCGCACAGACCATTTGGTGGTGTTCCCCTCAAACAAACCAAGTGTCAGTCCAGGGATTTCCTGTAAGTTCACTGCCAGCTGTAGTGCTGGGGAACCCGCGGGGGAATTCTGCATCCCCTGGCTTTGCTCAGCGCACGTATGATATGGAGCGCTTCAGACAGCGTGTGGCACTCCAGCACCTGCAATGTGAGATGCTGGAGTGAGAACGTGCTGATGGGATCTGGCAGCTGGCAGGATGGCAGCCAGAAAAAGAGAAGGGCAAACTTCTTATTGAGCAAAACTTTAATCTGATTCTAGAAAGACATTTGAAGTGTCCGGGACATATTGAGGATATTAGGTTATTCTATACTACACTTTCTTTACTAAGTCCTTCAGCAGGGCTAACCGTGAACTCTGTAGTCAGTAATAAATTTATTTCCAAAGCTTTCTCTACCAGAGGACTACAGAGATGACTATAAAGGAAGAATTTGTGCTTCCATAAAGTGTATAGGTATTTATAAAGGATCCCCCACCTATACTATTCCCAGCAATACCTTAGATGATCTATCACAAAGTAACAGCTTTGGGAGTAACAGCCAGCAATCCTTTTGCCTTATTACAGAAAGAAGCACAAGACATTCATGTGGTTCTAGTGACAGCTGAATTTTGAGCTGCAAATTTAAAGCATTAATTGGCAGTGGGATAGTCCTACTGCACCGTGTTCATTATAACTGTTCATATTTTTATACCTATGCAGTAGGACCACTTCAGAATCCAGTAGAAGTAGGCTAGTAAGTATTCACCTGTAACAGTTAAAGTATCACATTCAGAAAGCATGAATAAAAATAACAACTCAAGTTTGCTATTTAGTTTACAAATCTCACACGTAAAAGCCAGGAAGAGTGGAAAATGTCAGATGTTAGCTGAATTCTATATTGCTACATTGTGAATTTCTAAATTCAGCTTCTGAGGAAGCAGGAAAAGGTCACAGGTGAACATATATTTATAAACTGTCATTTTATGTAAATGCACCCGGGAAAGCAAAGATAACAGTGAATTCTGTACACAAGCCCTTTATGACCATCAGCATCTTTTGAGCATTATGTTGTCTTCAGAACTAGTTGCAATACTCAACACCAGGAAGAAAACTATCCACATTACTATAGAAACAAAACTGTGCGGAGCTTCCTACAATGCTAAATCTAGGATTTAATTTAATGAACCTGGGCAAGATCTCCTTTGTTTTCTTTTGCTCCCACCTCCTCCTAGAAGATATCCTAAGCACATCCCAAGAAGCATAGCCAATTTTCAGATGTTGGAAGTACTCAGATATTCTCTCTCTGTAGCTGCATTAACAATTTCCAAATACTGTTAGGCAGTGCCTGCTACTGACGGTACATTTGAGTGACTGCATCAGTCAGGATATTTGTAGTCTATTCTTGCGCAGGCAAGAAGCCAAAATAAAAGCAAACAACCCACCTACCTCTACAAAGTAATTCCATAAAGGAAGGAAAAACTGTTGTCAGCATTACATAGATAAAGGAGTATTTCCTTTCTGTCAAATTTCAGTCCTGTGAAACAATCCAACAAATTAAAACTAACACAAAATAAAGACTCAACAATGGAAAACTTGTGTGGTTTTCACTAGATCCTCGTATCACGGAGCTTTCCAGACAAAAATATCTCAAGATTCTCTCCGTCTTCATTCTTCTATGCCTGCTGCCACTGTAGCCATGGGAGGTATAATCACCACACAGGACAGGCAAGACTAACAGTAAAGAACACTTACAGCATTTTCTACCTTGCCCTGGATGGTTTTATAGTGAGCAAAAGTTCAGCATTAATAAAGATCCGTGAGTCACCTCCTAACCCAGAGAGCTCTCTAGTCAGGTAGATAGAGACTTCTACAAAATTGAAGAATAGGCAGTGATATATTTCAATTAAATACAACAAGCATTGACCCATACAACATTAAGGATAGAAAAAAACCCGTGGTCTGAAAAATTAGTTTATGCATGACAAGTGTCTTCAATGGCCACAAGGAGTCAGGACAGCCATTGGAAAAGCTGATGAAACTGCTCACAGCTACTGCAGAAAAGCACCCCGCGTGTTACTGCTTCTCAGCACAGAGAAGTTACTTGCTGTACCCCGGCCTGAGAGTAAATGTACCTCATAATTCTTCCAAAAAGGAGAAAAACTGAGACTTCATGCTCTTGTCACTCCAACAAGGGTTTACTGGGAAGTTGCACAGAAGGTTTTTCAGGGAAACATCTGTGATTACACAGTTGTACAGTATCTGTAGGCTTGTTTCAAGCTCCCCTTGGTGTGAGTAAAAGGCTACAGCTTTCACAGATATTGTTCATGGCCTTACTCAGCCACGGTACCTCTATCCTCGAGGAAAAAAAAAACACTGAACTTGCGGGTCCAAATGAGATGACAAGGAAGAGGACAAAGAGATATTAAATATTTCTTTATAGCCAAGGGAATCGATATGCCTGCTCATTTATTCCATGGGTGTACGTGTATAATTCTCTGGCAGCCTGAATAGATCTCACCATTTACCTAAGGAGATATTCATTACTACTCTAAATCTGTACCAATCACTCATCTGGGAGATGGGGCTGGGAAAGGCTGAAGTGAGAAGCTCTGCAGTAAAAGACACAGAACAACTGTAAGCTACAGGCTACAGCAAGATAAATAAAACCTGCATTTATCTCTTGTTTTGGTATAATGTGACTGCTGGATTTATGACCCTGGGTATATCTCATGTCATGTGAGAGTCTCTCTGCCTGGGAAGAAGGTGGTTGTATGGCACACCACAGAAGTGCAACGGCTGATGAACTGATTAGGCAGAACACAGCTTTTTTTTCTTTTCCCCCGCTGTCTTTTTTCCACTTTTCCCAGACACTTAGCACTGTAATCCATGGCCACACTAGCTTATCTAAATTCATGATCACATGTTGCAATCCCCTCAAATACATGGCATATAAAGTTGTCTTAGCATACCTTTTACAGAGCTACTCAAATTTAAAACATTCAGCATCTCCCTGCCTCTAAAATTTCTTTTTCCATCCTCAGAGGAGCTAATTCCGCATCAGCCATGGAAGTACACACAGAAGTTTGATGTATAACAGGAGAGACAGGAGAGTGAACTAATCAAAATGCTCTGGATGGTTTGGGGTTTTTATGTTTGGTTGGGGTTTTTTATGCTACATATTTTTGATCACTTGAAAAAATCTACCAAATATCTGGGTTTAGGAAAAATTAGATCATATTGTCCAAATGCATATTTTCTGTGCAACAGATTTTTCCATCATTTGAATTGTAAAGCCTGATTAGTTCATATATTTCGTCTGTGGAATCTTGCAATACCCACCTCACTTTTTGGAGGTGTAACTGCTAATCATTTCCAGCAAGTAGCAAAGTGACCATGGGGACACTTCCTTTGGAAATTTTAGCAGAATTTCCAAACCACATTTCCAGTGGGATCTATATATATACATTTAAATTACATCTGTGTTTAAATCTATATAGAAGCTTGCAACTATGTTGTAGCAGCTTCAAAGAGTCTTAATTCCTTAGATGAGAGCACACATTATACTCTAGAAACAACTCAGTTCTGGCACCTGCACAAGTTCTCTTGCCAGAGAAACAAATGTCTAAACTCCAGTTGTGAAACAAAAATGAACCTGTTATAGCTCAAGCAAACAGAGAACATAATGGACATTTACGAGAGTGGGTTTGGTGGTGGTATTTTATTAGTGAGTATTGCTACATCAGGTTTGGTTCCGTGTATAAGACACCAAGAAAACCCCAGACCACCCAGGCTTGCAAAAGAACAGCCTTTACCACAACTTCATGGCACCAGTTAAAACCATGGGCTACTTCATAGCCTATCACACCCTGAAGCCCGCTGGTGCGGATGGGCCACTGCCTTTCAGAGCCTCTCTTCACAAGACACAGTTGGACCGTTCAGCACAAACAGTTCATTCAGAGAAAACAATTCTCTGCTGATAGACAAGTGAGGTACCTAAAATCCTACTGCTGGCTGGAAAAGGGTTCAATCTCTGAAAACAGGAAAGCTCTGAATTGCCTATTACAAGTAGAGGGGTTTAGGAATTCTTTTCCCCCTTTCAGTTAATACTCAACACATCTATAAGCCATTGAGACAAAATTCACAGTTTCCTGGTTTATCATCAAAATTGACAGGAAAAAAAAAAACTCCCAGCAGAGCTGCACAAGTACAGCCAGAGTTTGGAACAAACCCTTTCAAGCTGTGGTAAGGCTACCAGAATGCCAGAAGGAAAACTCACTCTTCTGCCTCCCAAGGCAGAGCCTCCGTGCACACAGAACCACAGGATGATATTTGCAAGCTCATTTTTCAGCCTTGAAGAGCAATCCCGCCCATCTCTATAATTTGTCATCATACAAAATATCTGCCTGAAAAAGCTACTAAATGCCTTTAGAGAAAAGAGTATAATACAGATATATCAAATCCTTTTTCAGCCAAATACCAGAACTTGTATTTTGGGTTGTTTATATTTGTTTTCAAGAGTACAACCAACCAGTTCAGCTATTTGAGCACGATGCAACCATCCAGCCCAACAAGCAGAATTAATAGCATCCACTCACATCTCAGAGTATTGTTAAGTATCATCATCTTGATCCTGCTAGCCACCCTTCAGTTTTCAACCTTCATATTGAACAGTAGTACAATTCTTCCAGGCTTTAGTAGGCATGAGGATGGAGTGAAAAATTAATTAATTGCTGGACTTGACCCCTTTCCATCATTCAAAAATCACTATAATTTTCTGATTTTACCACACTACAGGAAAGTGTGATACTAACAAAACTAAACATTATTTTGGTGGAATTTTTGTACAGGAAGCTTTTCACTTTGTGCAAGAACCATCCCAATATAAACTTAGTGAAAACAACAGAAATGCTCTCATTGATTTCCCTCCACTTTGGATCTCATCCTAAGTCTGCAGTTTTCTTCTGCACTGTAAAAATTCAGGCGCAGGATAAAGCTCTCTGCAGCTCTATTTATTCAGCTTGTGTCATGACACCTTGAGAAAAAATTCCCAGTTACTCCTCCAGTGAAGAAAAAGTTGAAAATAAACAGCTCACCAGAGCACCAAAGCAAAAGGAAACATGAGATTAAACACCAGTATTTTACACCTCTGTTTTTTCCCCTAAAACCACAAAGACACTAAGACTTTTCTGGCTCTGAAGCAGCACTTCCAATAAAAATCAACAGAAGTATCACCACCAGTCTTCAGGGGAACAGAGTTGGGCCTATACAGGGTTTTTTTTGAAATCCCATCCTAAACTCCCAGAGAAGTGTTGACATCTTGGGTCACTAGAAGCTTGAAGACCATTTGTGGAAAAGCCAACCTCGCTATCTAAACACACTG
>WEIT01022508.1:2044-12432 GCA_013389985.1 Dryoscopus gambensis | reverse complement strand
CACCATATAGACATTTGAAAACAGCATCTTGCTTTGATGCACAGGAGAGATCTTTAATAGACCAGATCATGGTCAAAAAAAAATTGATTGTAAAGACAAAGCAGCAGTAATGAAACAAAAAGTCTGCATTTCTACTTGGCCAAAAAGCTCAATACCAAAAAACATAATTTAAGAACCCCATTCATACTTAGGTCATCAAGCCTCTTAACTGCTAAAGGAGATGCTCCAAAGAAACAAAACTGATTGAGCAATTATATGCACTATAATGAGCAAGCAGAAGAGGGGAGGAGAATTTTCTTGGGCTGCTTGAACTTTTGCATGCCCTGATTTTTGAAGTATGCAAGCTGCATGAATTTCTTCTGCAATCACACAGAGCAGTAACTCTGAGCATCCCTCTAGGGTTTGTGCATCCCTTTGAAGCATCACAGACCTTTCTGGTGCATGGCACTATTAATAGTTATTTCTGAACAATCTTAAAAATCTCGGTGTATCTCCAAAACTGAAAACTGAAAACAAGTTATCTGCTGCTATGCACAGGCTTTATTAGAACAGCTTAACAAATTTCATCTTCCCAATCAAGATGACAGGAGCTTGCCCTTTTCCTAATCTGAGCTTGTTAAGAGTTGCTGGTCAGTTCTTCCTCTCCAGCTCATCACCTGTACTGAGGAGGCTTTCCTCGAAAAGCACCTGTGAAAATATTCTCAGAAAAGATAACTAAAGCTGAAGCAGGATTAGATTTATTTTTTTTAGGTAAGCGTTCCTCCCAGTTGAGTTCTTAAGCTATGTAGTATTTTGTGGTGGTTGTTTCATCATTTTTCCTGTTGCTAACAAAAATACATCTTTTTTAAAAGATAAGTTTGCCATAGGGAAAAAAAAAAAAGGTTGTTTCCCTACTTTACCTCTATATCTGACAATATTTCATGAATTTTCACAGTCAAAAGTTCATAGTTAAACTCTCTGCATGGATTCAGGAGACAGGGCAGCAAGTCACCCATCTCCTCACTTGAAAGGATTTTAGTTTAGCCCACCCAGCTTGTATCAAAGGTTTTCAAACTTAATATGAGATATCACTGATCACTTAAGCAGTTTTTTACAAGCCACTCTGAAGACCTTATATGCTTTCCATAGTTGGAAACCCTGACCCTACACCAACAAAGAAAACTGAAAATAACATTTCTTACTCTTCCTGTCTAAAAATAGTAACCTCTTACTTACTATCACAAAATTCACACTTCTTTTAAAAAAATCTACATTCCTCAAATATTTATATTTCCATCTTTGCAACTATGGTGTATTTTTGTATGTATATATGAAATTTGTACAACCTCATGCATATAACCTGGGTTCCTCATGTAAGCATAAACCTTTAGAAACATAGTTCTCCTTTTCCAGGGAAATTAATATGCTTGATAAAATTTGCTTTCTGTGCACTGCAAACTAGTTTAGTACTTACTGGTATGGAGTGATTTTGACAAAAATACAAGCAACTGAAAAAAATTGAATTGCAATGTAAAAGTAAGAGCCGATCTAACTGCAGCCTACCGCTATGAGTTGTTTTGGTTCTCATTGTGTTCAAAGAAACTGAAATGATTCTCTGTGCTCTGGAAAACTGCAGTGTTTGCTGGTAAATGAAAAGAAGGCATTAAAAAAAGCTGCAGTAAGAAAATACTGCAAAAAGAAAATGAGGCATTGTAGACCAGAACAAGGGGAAGGGCTAATTATTGAACATGTCCGAGTCAGTCTTAAATATTTCAATATTTTGTCTATTTTATACTTTTTTCCCTAATTGGAAAAATATATATTACTGGTTTTAAAAGAGGGATGGAAAAGTTGTGAAAATGAGAACTGACATCTAACTGACTTACTGGAACTGAACTGTAAAAGAAAGACAGAAGAGAGCAACTTCTCTTTCCAAGCAAAAAAAGTGTCTGACTTTATGACTTTTTCAGCTCGATAGTACATATCATGGCTGAGATGGGAGCAAATGAGAGCAGTTATGCTAGTATTTACTCATATACTCATTTTTATTATTTTTCCCCCCAAAATCCAAAATCAGGAAAGTCTCCACGTGGTACAGTAACAGGTGCAATGCAAGAACTAGTCAATTGTATCGATTTGGGGGGATTTTTTTCTTTGTTTGCTCTCTTTCTTTGTTTGCTTCACTTTTACTCTGGCAAAATAAATCATTCATCATTAGAAAATATCATATGTAGTGAAGTCAAAATACAAAGTCCAATTTTATGGCTCTTGAGAGAAGACAGAATTCCGCTGTGTAGGAACATCCATGGAAACAGTACACGTGGAGTTTGAGATAAAATAGAAAGTTAAAGCCACCTTCCAAGTTACTTTCTACAAAAGTTCACCTAAGTCTAAATATACAGAGGAATACTCTATTTTCTCTCTCAGAACTAAGTACAAACTCTCTCCACAAACTGTCCATTCAGGAGCATGATAAATTATCATCATCATCAACATGATAAATTATCACAACATTATTTTCAACATGCTATGCACAGCTGAAAAGAAGGGATTTGAATAAAATATCTGTCTCAGCTTTAATTACAGTGTTATTTCCTCAAAGCTGTAATAAGGTTCATTTCCGCAAAGCAGTTTTCCATTTTTCCCCTTGCTTATTTTATCTCAACAGCAAATGCACAATTAAAAATTTCTTACAATCAGACCAAATGTGTCGTTACATAAAGACTTAACAAATCCTATGAATCATTTCTCAGGTGAAAATTAAGAGGGAAAAGAACAAGAAAACAAATAAACTCAACACAAAAGAAGAAGCTGTTCCACTGTAACTGTTGGAACAGAACAGATTCTGTTATTATATCTGCTATTTTAAATACTATAGAAGTACTGGAAATATAAATTGTTCTAACTATAAATGTGGCAAAATCACTTGGATTGAAGGTACTTCTGTATATGGCACACAAGGACAGCTAACTACATTAGCAGAATGATTCACATGTCTATTTCAGATATTTCATCCACCTTTTTATCCTAAATCCCTTGCAAATAGCAAGTGAAAAAGGCTTTTAACAGGCTAGAAATACTCTGCACACTTTAGGAAGATCTAAGTCTGAATCATTGAGCCTATGTTTTGGTTGAAGGTCTTATTTCAACCAGTACTAACCAGGGAAAACCCCTAGAAGTTTGGCTCTTTTCTCATGTCAAGATTAGAGGCCTACATCCCTTGAAACAAACTGAATAAACAAAGACAATACAGAATTTGAGGCTGAGCATGAACTTAAGCCCGAAGCTAACATGACTAAAGAGACTTCAAAGCTCAGGCATTACATTATAGACAGCCACAGACTACTGAAAAATGTATCACACCCAATAAGATGGTGTGGATATATTTAGTATTAAAGACAAGTCACCAGCAGAAGAATACAGGTGGTCTTAATGCTTGAAGCTGACTTCTTGAGTTTGGAAAGCAGTAAAAGAGGTTTGCATTAAATACAGAAAAAGAAAACATAGCTGACTTGTAGCTTTCTGCCTCCTAGCAAAGGCAAAAGAGGAGGGGAAAAAAGTAGATTTTTCAAGGTGGATTAAGAAGAACCAGAAGAAAGGCTTGGCAGCAAAACATAAATAATGCAGGTGTGAACAAGGAAGACTTTGTGTCACTGTTAGAAGCAGAGAGGCGGTTAAGGAGTCCAGGCTTGGGGGAAAATCTGTATCTGTTTGCTGGTGTGTGGTACAGAAGTGTTTATAGTGTACAGACTGGACGTGCTGTCCGTTGATACCGGGTGCTACCTGACTGTGTGCACCACAGCGAATCATTCATTGAGCTCTGCTCCAGAGGGCCAACTCTGCAGACCCTGATCCGGTGTCCTCGTATTTCCAAACTCCTTAATGCAAAATCTGCTCTCTTGGATAACAGAGATCAAGTGTAAACTGCAGCAAAAAACATTTTTATTTCTGATGTGGTGAGCATTTGATGAAGCAAAGTTAAACTAAAAATTAAATTTACTGTTCCCTGCGCCCATTATCTGGGACATGTAGTCACAAACTGTTCAAATAAATGTTCTTCTACTGCTTCATAAAATTGAATAGAGGTGGTTTTTTCCTGAAGTACAATGTGACACAGTAGCTAATAAACATCACAAAACTGCACAAAACCTCTTACTGGCTAATTTATTGTTCATAGGGAAAATCTACACACAACAAACATTTTTCATATGCATGGTTATTTTCTATTTATATTTACGTTTTGATTAAATGCACTAATCACATTTTAAATGGCCTGTGATGAAGAGAAGAATGTATTATATTGTGTCACTGTCAACACAGAGCAGTAAACCTCTCAAGTACACAAAATTCAGCCCTTGCTTGTCTCCTGCCCTGTTTAAGCACAGTGCTGCAGCACTGTTGAGGCAAGCATCATTGCTCTGTGATGACTCTTACTCACAGGGCATAAGGAAAATTGAAGTTTCAATATTGTTTTTTAATCACAACTCACAGTCAATCAGTACTTTTGACTGAAAATTTTGAACATTCTAGAAACCTAATGCTTGTGAACAAAACAAAATCCTTTTTCCGAATGAAATGTCTCAGCTGTTAATCATTACAGTATTACTGTATATTGGCCAATGTGGAATATTACCCTGCTGGGTTTGGATTACTGCTAACTTAGTGCAACTTAAAAATAAGGAGATAAACTTGCAAAAAAGCACTTAAACAGCAAAGAGATTAGAATCATAGAACCATTTAGGTTGGAAAAGACCTCTAAGATCATTGAGTCCAATGATTAACCTAACACTCTTGAGTTCACCACTAAACCTTGTCCCTAAATGCCACATCTACACCTCTTTTAAATGCCTCCAGGGATGGTGACTCAACCACTTCCTCAGGCAGCTGTTTCCAACTCTTAACAACCCTTCTGGTGAAGGAATTTTTCCTAACATCCAATCTAAATCTCCCCTGGTACAACTTGAGGCCATTTCCTCTCGTTCTATCACTGGGCGCCCAGGGGAGAGACCAACTCCTGATGCCATGATAATTTTTGCTTTTTCATATACCTCTCTTATATACCCTTTTATATACCCTTTTATGAAGCTTTTATGTGTCCCTAGTGCTTTTAGCCCACATACTTGTAATACCCCAAGTCTGATAACTAGCTTAGACCCAAAGTTGCGTTAAGCCAAGAGACCAAACTTCTTGGAAGCCTCGCAGTTGGGGGTCAGAAAGCCCCGACACCAAGGTCCTCTCCAGAGCACATTCTGTAAACCAAGACAGGCCCATCCAGGGGAACATTCCTCAGGACGGGGGCTTCTCTTGAGCCTCTCACGGGGGAATCTGTGATAGATACGCTAATGTGCAAGGTCTATAATTGTATACGCCAATCATCGTGGGTGTGCATTCTTCCGGTGGGGCACTTTCGGATGTGCATTTTTGGTGTGCATTCAGGGGTGCATCCTGCCTGGATGTGGTGCACCTGAGGATCCTTAAATAAATACCGAGGTAAAACCCTTTTTTCCCCTCTAACCATGTTTGGCTTTTAATTTGAAGCCCAGGAAAAGGCAACACTCCCACCAGGATACAACCTCCTTTCAGGTAGTTGCAGAGAACACTAAGATCTCTCCTGAACATCCTTTTCTCCAGGCTAAACAACCCACGTTCTCTCAGCTGCTCCTCATCAGACTTGTGTTCCAGACCCTTCACCAGCTCTGCTGCCCTTCTCTGGACATGCTCCAGCACCTTAATGCCTTTCTCATAGTGAGCAGCCCAAAATTGGACACCAACTCAAGGTGTGGCCTCAGCAGAGCCAAGTGCAAGGGGACAATCACTGCCATGGTCCTGCTTGCCACACTATTTCTGACACAAGCCCCAGTGCCATTGGATTTCTTGGCCACCTGGGCGCACTGCTGGATCATGTACAGCTGCTGTTGACCAACACCCCCAAGTCCTTTTCCACTGGGCATGTTTCCAGCCACTCTGCCCCAGGCCTGTTTGCTGCACGGGGTTGTTGTGACCCAAGAGCAAGGCTTGGCACTTCTCCTGCTCAAGCCTCATGCAATTGGCCTTGTTCCATCTGCAGAGCCTTTCCTACCCTGCAGCAGATCAACACTCCCACCCTACTGGTATCATCTGCGAAGTGACTGAGGGTGCACTTGATCCCCTCATCCAGATCATCAGTAAAGATATTAAACAGGTCTGACCCCAACACTGAGCCCTGGGCAACTCCACTAGTGACTGGTCACCAGCTGGATGTATCTCCATGCAGAATCACTCCCTGAGCTTGTCCATCCAGCCAGTTTCTCACCCAGAAAACAGTGCACCTGTCCAAGCCATGACAATCAATTTCTCCAGAAGGATGCTTTGGGAAATGCTGTCAAAGGCTTTTGTAAAGTCCAGGTTGACAACATCCACAACTTTCCCCTCATCCATTCAGTGGGTCGCTTTGTCATAGAAGGAGATCAGGTTGGTTAAACAGGACCTGCCTTTCATACATCCATGCTGCCTGGGCCTGACCCCCTGGTTGTCCTGCACATGCCATGTGAGGGCACCTGACGATCTGCTCCATGACCTTCCCTGGCACTGAGGTCAGGCTGACAGGCCTGTCATTCCTCAGATCATCCTTCCAGCCCTTCTTGCAGATGGGCGTCACAGTTGCCAGCTTGTGCTGATTCTACAACAACTTGTAACTGTCACTGGGATTTTTTAAAATATATTTAGCTGGAATTTTCTCATGCATAATCTCTTACTAACTGGAAAAAAATTACTCTATCTTGTTTCCAAACTACATTATACTGCAAAGGAAAAAACAGTTCTGTTGTCCGGTTTCAGATTAGTCATAACTTTTCCTCCTCCTTTGGCCACAGGATGCTTTCATTACTTATTTGCAGAATTTTAGAGCTGTATTGTTGGAAAAGCAATAACCAGGTCATCCAACGTTTCTCCCAAATATAGCACTGACGTACACAGTGAACATGGTATAAAGGCCACCATGGTCAGTGGCAATGTTTGAAACAATTTAGATCATCAGCTTTGTTCTTCACTGCTGAATGTTCATTTGGGAGCAGAGCACCAGAAGCGAGGCATGCAAATTGCCCACCCAGGGTGCACCAATTTTGTCTGAAAGCCAGTCACACAAAGAAGAAGCTGCATCTATGACCAGACGATCTTTCCAGCTCTGCTGAAGCTCGGCCTGGCCTAGTGGTTGATATTCAGCTGAGCTCTTCTTTTTATTCGGACAGTGCCCATTTCTGGCAGATGGCAGTTTACATAATGATGACAAATGTGAGTGAGCAGCTGTCATCAGTGCTCATCATTTATGCATCCTGCAGTATCAGCAGTAAAATACTCCCCTTTTGAAGGGGGAAAATATTTCAAACCCCTAAAATCAACACGTAAAATCACTCTTCCTGGCATAAAAGTAGCCAAAGGAAATAGTAATCATCAAAAAATAGTGACTGAAGAATTAGGAAAAATATACCCTTGACTATTTTGGGAGCTTCCAGAGTGGCTCAGTTTTACAAGTCTTCTACAAGCTGCCTGTTACTTGTCCTCTCCTATGGCTTATCAGTCCCATAGGGAAAAAAAAAACCAACTGTGTAAGCATCTTCATTTCATTTCAAAGCAAAGCTTTTAATCTTAGCTCTAAATACCTTCATAAAGAATTTTGTAGGACCCGGATGACAAACAGATAAATTATTCTTCCTTTCAACTATTATTCTTCAGTCATAATAACCTCTATCCTGGTGATAACACACAGGTAACTGTTAACATTGTCATTGATGTCTGCAGGAAAGGGCATCTGCCTTTGCCCTTAGCAGTGGAGGAAATGTTTTATCATTCAGGCTCCCTCCTAACAGCCACATTTCAGCATTTGCTACAGCTCTGCAATCACACCGAGGTCAATGAACTGGCACTAGTGTATATAAAAGCTTATTTTAGCTCATCGTTTTAGTTTCTGACTCTCCTACACCATGAAGAACAGGACCTATAAAACTAACCACTAAACATTAATTGGCTAATGCCTACTCTTCCTGTTTCTCTTTACATACTGGTTCTTTTCATTAAGTTTACATGGCTCTTAACTCTTCATGTTTACAAGAATACTCAAAGTAATTTAACCGATTCATTGTGCCATCTTAATTATTGTCTTTTACTACACTACCAGAGACTCTGTAATAGAGTTTCTTGTACTTTGGGGTTCCTACTTTGAAATTGGGTTGGTGTAGTGTCTTTCAAAACCAAAACTGAAGATGATTTTTAAAAGAATCTTGCATCAAACTTTGTCCAGCTATAAAAAAAGATACACATCTCCTGTCTGTATGTAAAGTAAATAAAGTTAGGCAACAGCCAAATAACACACCTGTCATCTGCTGCCTCCTATCTTTTCCAGTTCATTCCCTTTAGATCAAAAAAAGGCATGGGAGCTTCATATTCTGTCTTTGAGAACATAAAAAATGGAATTTCAACAAACTGCCATTTCAACCCAAAATGGGTTCTGACTCAGTACAATCTGCGAAATTTGAAGTAGCGCCAATGTACTTCACATATTTCTCTCCTTTTCTTCTTTCATCATCCATTAGCATGCAATATGAAAATCTGCTTTCTAATTACACGTATATTTCTCAACAAATAGTTGTTTCTGTTATCAAGTTCCATGAAAAAGTGCTTTCTTTCAGCTGCAAAAAAAGTGGTTTGACCTAAACTTATAGCCATTCTTTTTGTTGTTGTTGTTCCAACCCTAATCTGATTATAGATGGCAGATTTTCCAGCTGAAAACGACAATGAAGAACAGGTGTATTTGAAAGCATAGTTAGCAAACTGAAGCAATTGGAGTCCATCTATACAGCTACACACTGTGTAGTACCCAGCCCACCCACATAGACATTGGCTCATTTGTCCATTAAAATGCAGGAACCTAATAAACGATAATTTTGCATAATTCATAAGCAAACAAATTCCATCTGTCTTACCTTCAGAGACAGTGTTGATTAGGGGGCATGAATGTAATGAAGTCATACTCAGTGGTACACTACTGGTATAAACATATGCTGAGGAAAAAGCCTAAAGGCTTTGAAGATTTGCAATAGTTTCAAGCTTATGTGCAAAAAAAAAAACCAATCAGGACTTGAAAAACTGCAAAAGGACTCGAGGAGCTCCTGCCTACCTTGCAACAGTATGACAGCATTTAATCCTCATGACCACCCTCGCATGGAAGGTAGGCACACACACAGGGAAAAAAAAAAGGCAAGGGTGCAAATAGGAATATGTAGTAACTTTGTATCTTTCTAATTGCAATGCTCATCTTTCCTGATCGATCTGCCAAGCAGAGGTCCCTTCAAGGGAGGCAGGTGCAGGCCCATTTGTACAGCCTTCTTTTTAGGCTATGCAAACTGGAAAAAAGGCAGCAGGTTCGGTGAGTTTCCTGTTCCAAATACAGTTTAACAACACGCTCTCTCTTCAACAGGCTGTCACCAAAGCTTCTCTTCTCTACTCCAACCGCTCCCTGTGTAAACATACACATTTTATTACAAACAAGGCACAGGCATACTGAGTTCCGGCATCCTGAACTGTTCTTAAGCATACACTAAATAGTGTTTCAAATCCTCAGTTTCAAATGAGGAGCTATGGATATTGTACTTATTTTCTGCGTATGGCTTACCCCTTTTAAGGGATAACACATTTAGAATATTATTATACATTTTAGGATTTACAGAGATAAAACACCAACTGATGACAAATCTTCAGCTGGTATAAACTTTCTCTTCCATTGATTTCTGTGCCCTTCAACATCAGTGAATTGTGCAGGGGCTCTTGGCTGTCCTAGTGCATGTGAAAGGGACCACTCTGGAATTTGATACCAGTTACGGGCTCTTCCATTCTTTTTAGAAGACAGTTATTAAGTTGCTGGTCCCTTACAGAAGATCTGGCCACCTCAGAACTACAGGTGCAGAATGATTGCCTGGCTTCAGCATCTGTATTAAATAAATATTGGCAGCTGCTGAAGGGTTTCCTTTTCTCTGCCTCCAACAACAATGTATACAGATCAGGTTTTTATGATTTCTGAGCAACCATTCTGTTCTAGATAACATGCACGTGACTTGACATCTGGGGAACTTGTACTGGCATGTTCAGTTACCTTCCTTGATATCATGCCACAGAAAAGAGAACTCTGATTAACAAGGAAAAATGAGACTAAGATGTAAGGTAAGCAGATTCATGGGGGGGGAGAGGGGCAGAAGGAAGAAAAACATTTTTTAAAAAATGAGGGCAGAGTGCAACAGAATCAATAGTTCTTGGGGAGAAAAAAAAAGACATAAAAGTGTATTTTAAAATTGCATTGCAATAATTTCAACAGATGCCTGTCAACAAGTAGTAAAATAAATTCTAGCATAGTAAGAAAGTAATTTCCCAGACAACAATGA
>WEIT01022505.1:29997-41861 GCA_013389985.1 Dryoscopus gambensis | reverse complement strand
AATTCAACCCTTGAGATCCTATGCTCCTCAATTTTTATTTGCATCACATATACAAGCTCCAAGTCGCTACAACTCCATTTGGTTGTAGAAGCACCAATTATGTGTTCAGATATATAAAGGGTAACAAAGGGATAAAAATTGATGCCCCAAATACACAAAAAGCTGATCCATGCTGGCATAACTTCATATGAATTTTAGCAATGATTTCATAACAAAATGGCAGAGCTGTACACTGAGGCCTCCTACAAAACACAACCTAAAAGTTACAGCTTCATCTTAAAACATATGAGTACTTCTTCCAAATACTCCTANTTTTAGGAAACTTAGTTTCAGATACACACACACGCACACACACATACACATATATATATATATATATATAAATCTCTCTATATTAAATCCATTACTTTAAAATAATAACTCTTTGGAAGAATGAGAATTAGTTTTGTACATTTGTACATCATGTAACAAATTCAGTCCTGACTTCACTGGCACAATCCTGACACGATCATTAAAGTGATCATAATGCAACTTTCTGTGCAGTAAAATTAGATAATGAACATAATGCATTGCATGATATTGATTCTAAAATGACATTGTGGAAGAGACTCATACTTAAGTGTGCCATAGTCTCCAAAAGATCTTACCCTTAATTATTTAGCAGAGCCAAAATGCAGTCACTTTCAGAATTTACTTATCAGCATCCTTTATCTTAGTATTGTATTCTGAATCTTTTACAATATTTTCACATTTGCAATATGCTTTTTTGCAAGAGACAAAAGAAAAGGATTCTGATTCTTAGTAGGCCCCTTGAAGTACCTCTGTACACTTTCAAAATAGAAATAACAGAAGTGGTAAAGTATTTGAGATTTCTAGTGTGAATGGGTAAACCATTGTTAAACAGCACAACAGTCTAACATATGCTTTTTGTCAAATTATGCTTTAATTTTGTTCTAACTGGTTTAAGGGGTGGATAAGTTGGTGGAGGGAGGTTTCTTACTCTTACATTAGCTTGTTTGCAATTAATTTTTGAAATATTTTTTTCTTTGTAGCCTTCTGGAGGGGTTCAGGCAAAATGCTAAACTGATTTTAACACATCACTAACTTCTGTAACTTTTACTCCCAAATCCTTCAAACTTTTGCAGATCCATAACTGATTCCAGGCTGGGCCTAAACTACTTAGCACAAAATTATGTTTAGAAAAGTCGCTTTTGTGCTCTGCTATTATCATACAATTAAATTCAGAAGTCCCCACATAATCTGCATTTCTGTATTTTAGTATTCAGAATTCGGGTATTTTTTCTTTTCTTTATAGCTACACACAATGTCTTCATTGAAATAAGCTGGTTTAAAACTACTTCTCTGCTAGTCTATACTTTGTCAAAACTTACTGAAGCCCATTGTATGTTGCCTCTGTGAATTACCCCTCTTACTGTAAGAAATTGTCTTTCAGGTTCTACACCTGTCTTCTCCCACTTAAAAACACAGACTGGTTTAAAATGCAGAGTGCTTCAAAATTCAAATGAAAGTACCAGGTCTCAAGAAAATTTGTTAAAACCCCAAATTACCACAGTAAACCTGAATAGATACAAGCCTATATTCACATGGCTTGCATCTTTGGCTTTCACTGTACTCAGCGTATTACAACGTAACATGTGCTTCCAATGACTCCGATTAGCAAAATGATAGAACAACTTTGAAGTATATTTGCAGTGTATGTGCCATCCTCACAGGGGGTTTTATTCAGGTATATTTGACATGGCAAATTGTAATTCTTTATGCCCATTTTAAAACCCAACAAACCCTAACCCTTAAGACTTATTTACTAATGTCATTTATTCCTGAACTGCTTGAAAATAACTTGACAAAGCTGACGTTCCAAACAAAGACCACACTTCCTGTTCTTACAGGGAATCTGGAACACCATCAATGTTTTGTTCAGCTTGCATAAGTCACAACTGATTGGCCACAGTCCCTGTGGGCATGCCATTTCATCCAGACTGGACGGTTCATTAGTCATAATTACTATAACTGTACAGCAGAGACTGCAGTTTTATCTCATCATACATCTTTGATAAAGCTGCTTCTATTTCTGCTTCATCAGCATGTGAAGTTACATTATTGGGGCTTTCATTTTCCAATCTGTGATTAACATCGGTTGTTCTGCTTATAAAACGCACACCAAAATTCAAGATAACACACAAAGTAATGCCACGACGTGACCACTGTTTGAACTTTGTGTTAGAAATCCTGCAGCAGTTATTGCTGCAGAGGAAGAATAGACTCTGAAATGACAGTCGCTAAGAAAATTTAACCAAGGAAGCACCAACAACGCAGTTTGTTGGTTTCTAATGTGAACTGTGACATGGAAAAATCTCCATTTGATACAAAGGTTAGAGGCAGGAAATTTCTGACAACTGCTGGGTCGATCAGCATTTTTCAGGTAGTGTTTATGCAACTGCAGAAAACGAAAGCCTGCAACATAAAGAACCGCGGTGAACACTGACAGCCACCGCGCTGCACTCCAGTTAGCAAACAGATGCTAAAACACTTAAATCTAATATAAGGACTGTGAATGCAATCTTTAGCAAAATGCATGTAAAAGTCTCACATTAAGGCATTTCTTTGTTGTGATGCTTGTTGCTGATTTTTCCATCTTATTGTGTGATAATAAGGAACACAAAGGCTGGTGGTACCATCTGAATGTGCAACGTGTACCCACGATAGGCCACATAAACAGTCATAATCGACAGCTACACGCAGGCACTGAGGCTGCAAAAATCCCAGAGTAATTAGTGTTGTCTGAATGCAATGACATCTGTTTTCTCATGGTCCTCTAGACTTGTCAGGCCAATAAGATGTATATGAAAAAATATGACAAGCATTGCAAATGCCCTTCTGAAAGGTCTCACTTTGGGAAAAGCAGAAGGAATGACACGTGCCACCTTTTTTTTTGCCAATATACCTAAAAGCCAAAGCTTGAAGATTTGAAAAAGGTCTTTTGAGTCATTTTACATTTGACTATGGAAGGTTTATTCAGAGCAGAGTGCTGTGCTTAGGAAAGAATATATCGCAGCAGCTTTTGTTTTTTTTAAATAAGCAAGCTTTGTTAACAGAAGAGGAGTAAATGTGACTTTATTTTTGACTAGCGTGCTTACACATCTGTGTCATCGCTATCTCCCTTTTTAATGAAGCAGTAGACACCATGTAGAACACAACAGCGTAAGTCTACATACATTTTCTAATATTATTATTATTGTTTTGCTTAAAGAGAGCAACAAGAACAGTTTCATAGCTGTGCCTTCTGACACTGCAAAAACACTGTACCCTTTTCATCTGAAGACCTAAGCTTTTGGTCTAGGATTCACAGCCTTTTTCCTTAATATGCCTATCCCCCCATTCTTTTTTCTGGACTGTAGCATGCTTGAGCATGCGTTTTCTCCAAGAAAGACATTAGTCATCATTAACAGAAGCCCTGACACCAAGTCTAAGTGCCTCTCCACAATGACCAAGTGGCAATCATCTTTCTCTTACCCTGTCACTGCTGATTACGGGGTTCTTTCATGAAAATTTAATTTGTCGCCCTTCTACGGCTCCTTTTTACATTTCTGCAATAACACAGTATGCCAGCAACACTAAAAATACAGTAAAGGAGGCTGGACCTGTTTATAAGAAAAGGTAAGATTCAGATGGCATGGCTGTACTTTTTACCTAGTTTTAAAAAAAAAAAAAAAAAAAAGGGCCCTGCAGGATTAAGAAAACAACTGACAGAAGAAAAACTCCCATTAAACACCGAAGGACTCAAATAACCTGGCACACTTTTGATCCAACTAACTGAAAATTTCTTCCTCTGGAAAACAGCTAGCCAGCCCCTCTTCCAAAGCATTGTTCAATAGGCAAATAGGGTAAATGTAATATCTAAACATATCTTTACAATTAATTAAATTCTTAACTGCTCCAAATATACAGGTACTCAGGTTTTTAGCTTACATAAATATTTATTAAAGGATTTCATAATCCAGTGATAAATTTTAACCTCACTTCTTGAGTCTGTGGCAACATTGCCCTTGCAGTTAAAGAGCCAGCCATGAAGAAAACGGCTTTAGCTGCTGCAGACAGATGAAAGTTTCAGTCACAGATGATACTTTGCAGCTACTCAACACACACAGTCTCAGATTCCTGCTCTGTGTAACATTACAAACATTGTTGAACAAGATACCATAGCAATGAATTATTTTAAGGAAGTTTTTCAAAACATTTACTCTTCTGCTTTATTTCAATTTGTCTAAAGATTTTTTTAATTATAAGCACATGCTATTTTGTTAACATCTGTGCACAGCATAAAACCTGACTGAATTCCAACTTCTGAAAAAATGCAGGTAACTTATATGTCTCAAATAAAGTAACAATATTAGAAAAGTTCATGAAATTCAGATTAAGATGCATGAGTTCATTTAACTGATTTTCCATACAGGTATACTTAAAAAAAAAAAAAACCCAAACCACCACTTATTACAATTTTTATGTTCTCCCAATATCTTTCAGAATTTAATTAAGTGTAAAGCTAAAATCTGGGTCTACCTCTATTAAATTCAGAAACCACAGCTAGTAAAATCCAAGTCATAAAAACTTTATTCAGCTTCCTAAAGTATTGGTCCTCCACTACAGACCCAAAACAGCATTGGTAGTCAGAACAGAAACTGTATTGCTAACACTTTGGATTTATAAGAAACTTCCAATATCTTTAAATAGTCTCCACATATGAAATTTAAGAAGAGGAAACTAGGAATTAAAAGCGGATTTTGAATGGCAGACTGTGATTGTTGCCCTGCTATGGCAGTATAACCTTGATTAAATGCAGAGCAATACTAAAGTAAAAACAAAGCCCTGCCATGGTAACCTAAATTAACTACTGAACCGGATCATGCTGATACAGAGCGCTGGTGTTTTAAGCTATTTCATTCGAACTCAAGAAATCTTTGACTTTCTAGAGGGCCTAAAATAAAGTTAACCTTCCGTGGCCGCACAGCTCCCATTGTTCTGTTCCCCGCTTTCTCCTCGGCTCCTCAGCTGAGGAGCCAGGAACGCAGACGTCAAGATCCTTGCTCTGCATCCATGTCAAGTTCAAGTACAGGAAGTTTAGCTCCTTGACTGCCCCCACCCCCCCCCAAGTCACTTGTCAGTAAAAGGTTGGGCGATTTATTGACCAGTGCCGGATGCCTACTGTCAGTGCTGAAGGAAATATGAGAGGGGGCTGTCGCTACTGTTCTGGAGCTCATTGATAATGACATACCTGCCTCTGTCACCCATTACCCATACTACAAACTACTTAGACCTAACTGAAAAATCAATAGCCTACTTGCACCGGTTCCTGTGGCTGCCTCCTTTGATTGTCAGCTCCTGTCTAGGGTCAGCACTTACATGAAAGGGGCTGTGACTGCCTGATGCTTTCAGGACAACCTAACGATATGAAACTAGCCAACAGAACAGTAAATTCTGTCCCCCTGCCCTCCTCATCAATTAGGCTTTGACTAGGCTTGCCTGTAGAAACCTGACCTTTTAAGTTTAGGTGAATATGGAACTAGCTGAACACGCCATTGCCCTCAGCACTGAGCCAGGAAATCCACTGACAGGTTAAACAAAACAGAAGGTTGTAACTGTCATAATTTGCATTGCACTTTCACGCCAACAAGGGTGTTATCAGTGGGGGCAAGCCCTGGAACACACAACGCAAGCACCCTAAGTCACTCTCCTCATAAATTTTCAAGTGAAGGGAGATAAAACATAAATTCACAAATGACCGCACATTTCAAGCCCCACTTTCTTTCAAGTTCGCACTCTGGAAGCCCCCGAAGTACACAAACAATTCCCCTTTGGAGGCGCGCTGGCATGCAGATGCCAGTCAGAATGAACCTCCAGGACATATGATGGATGGGGAAAAGCCACCTGCCTGTGCCTCTAAAGGACTCCTGTATTAGGCTTATTCTCTGTTGAGTATTTATATGCATCAATATGAAACTTTAATGGGAAATACAGAGGCACACACCTGTATTTTGGAGCAGCAGGTAGCCATAAATTATTTAAAAATCCCCAGAGAGCCCTAACTGGCACTTCTGAGTAGTATCCACTTGTACATCCCGCATCTTGGAAGTCCATTAGTAACTTCTAAATATCCCTGCAACTACAACTAAATGATAAGTGTTACATATTAATGTGTGTGCTCTTCTCCAAAGAATACTGACAACCGTGAAGCAAAGAACTAAAGCAAGAAATCTCAGATCTAAAGTAAAGGCTGAACTATAGTCTGAAGCTTAATACAACAGTCTTAGTAATTATATATAGATTTTTTTAAAAAATGAAGAGCTGAATGCCTTGCTCCTCCTTTCTTCCAAAATAAATAAATATTAAAACCAAATGAAAATATTTTTAAAGTTTCTTATTAGTGCTCCTCTCTTATATATTAATTTTCAATCAAAAATTATTTTATGTCCTTTTATGCTCCTGCTTCCATGGGCCTGTCATACCCAATAAAAGCATTACTGGAAAATGCAGACAGTATGAGTGATCCAAAGAATTTATACAGCTTGAACACCCAAGCTTCTTCATACCATGAAAGGACTGGCTACATCTATGAACTGTGGTTACTACTAACTTCTTTTAAAGTCTGAGAAAGCTAGGAGTTTTCAGTGGACTTTATTCAGTGCATACAGTTAACAACTGTTAATGTAAATATACAAACTACTCCTAGAAACCCCAGGCAAGAGTCAGAAATATAATTTAAGTAATGCTTTTTACTCTATAGCTGCACCTTTTTAACTCGTGCACCCTTAATATCCTTCTCGCACAAAACCATGCAGCGGCAGATACAAGGAAGGAGCTCTTGGTAAGCAAGTGAGAGGAAATATGCTGCCGTTTGGTTTGCAGCATTTAAGACTCAGTTCCAAAACTCCAGATACCCTTGTAAGCTTTACTTCTGCATGCTGCCTCAATATATGCCAGCTGCTGCATTTAGCTTATTTCAAATGCGCTTTTTGAAATTGGAATTGAGAAAGGAAAACTGTTGAATTACAAAAAGACAAAAACTTTTTTCATTAAATGTTAGACTGCAATGACATTTGTTACATTGTAACAAATACATAACGCGCTAAATACACACAGAACAGCACAAATGCAGAGAAGACTCCTCGAAAATGAAAGCACCGAACTGCGTTAAAGGCCTTTTAGATAAACAGAATGGCAGTTAGAATTAATATTGTACTCCAAACAAACTACAGAGCAAACACTAGTTAAAAATGGTAGACCTAATTGAGTCTGGATGGTCCCCTTTACAGACCTAATGCAATGATTAACTATGCATCTGGTAGCATGTCAAGTCCTTTTTGTGCGCCTATCTGATAGTGAAGTGAAAGGGCATGGACAGTGTCCAGTCCCAGCAAGCAAATCATTTGGAAGCAGTCATAGCCATAGATCAAAGATTTTTCACTCTATCCAGAGTCTATTTAAACACACCAACCCAGCCCCTTGTTGCAGACAAAACCAGTTAGAAAATAAGAAAGACTCCTTGGGATACAAAGATAATAAAGGAAGATAGAAGCAGAAAATGAAGAAAAGAAACAGACCGGCAGAACCTTGATTTCCATAGGCCAAGACAGCTGCTTTACATCCTAGTTTTATTTCAGACGGTCAAAGAAAAGGAACAATTTCCATCTCTTAGATCACCAAATATTATTTCAATTAAGCTATGCAGATGGCTTCTATACGTTATTTGAGCCAATGCAGTTTCCCCTTTCCAGCAGCGGGAGATGGTACCTTGAACTATTTTGCACACAGGTTTTACCTAATTCATTGGAAAATTAAAAAGCGAGCTGCATATCAACATGGAGAAGTTCTTTTGAAATAAGATATGAACAGCAAGATATAAGATAGGAACAGCTATTTGATTTGATTCTCTCATTAGAAGTAGCAACAAAACCCCTGCAATGGTTTTAGAAGTTGTAGTTTACTACTTTTATGTCAACATAGTACTTTAAAAGGATAAAAATTCAATACCATGACATACAATACACAGAAAAGTAGATGGTTCTAACTGTGCATTTAACTTGAATGAGGCAACAGTTAGAAGACTGCTCAAATGGGACTTTTTTAAAATTAAATAAAAATTGCGTGCTTTTTTTTATCAGACCAGAAGTCAAAACAAAATCATCCTAAAATACAGGGAGGAGAGCGAGGGAGAGACTCGATATATTCTGTGCTGGTCACCAGGGCTATTGAGAAGATTGAGCCCCCTCTCTGTTCCCTCCTCCCACAACACCCTTTCCCTTTATAAATTGCCTTCATAGAAACTCACTGAAAGGTTATAACCTGTACAGTGGCTGGTGAGGAGCAAAGGATTTCATGCTGCTATATGTTGTACTTGAGAAAGCACTATTTTAAACACACTATTTTAAGCTTATAAACAAGGAGCTTTTGCCTCTGGACCTAGAAACTGACATTTTAAAAGAGTATAACTCAGACAACTTTAGGTAAATTTATACATATGCCTTGTCTTGACAAGGCTGCATGAAGATTTTGATCCCTAAAATAGCTGTCTAACCAGTAAAACTACACAGGCTATTGTTTGTTGGCATCATTACGCACATGCACAGAGACATCAACATCTAAGGCAATAAACAGAGCAATCATCTGCAGTTACTGACAAAAAAAAAGCCAAAAGCCCGCAAATTAATCTTTTTCTCATTTCCAAAACTTTGATTTTGCTTATAACATCTTTGTATTTTTCATACTTTCAAAAGAAGCGCTGATTGAGCCTCACAGCATTTTTAAGAACCAGACATTATGTCTATAGCCCACCTCATATTTTTTCTCAAGCAAGTAAGTGTTAATGCATTCAACTGGAGGCCAAGCTGAGAAAATCCTAGCATGTTACATGCTCTCACTTCTTAAAAGTGATATTATTAATGTAATTAATCAGTTATTATAAATAAAGACCAGCCAACACACATGAATTTGGTTATTTCTAATGGATGAAACAGCATGCACCCACCCCAACTGCATCCAAACAAAAGGCCCACATGAAGTTTAAACAAGAAGAAAATTCTACAAAAGCGCTAGAATTGTTCCTTTTTAGTACATGTCTAATTTTCCCTGATTGCCAACTTATTAAAGGTAAACTTACAAAACAGTATTTAGCATGCAAACCAGTCTACAGCTAAAAGAAGTCACCATTAGTCACCATGAGAAAAGGGAAGATGCTATCTTTAATACAAAGTTCAAAGCATTAGAGAAAGTCCCTCAACAACACATTGCTTATGGCTAAACACCAGATTTTGAACACATTCACATTTTAAGACCAAAGAGGAAAGCAGAAATAAGCTACTTAAAGGAGTAGCTGGAACCATCCCCTTTCCCACCAAATAAACGAAAGCTAAGGGAGACTTCGAAACATGCATAAATTCTTTAATTGCCATACCACTAAATCTTCACAGGAAAAAAAAAAAGTACAAGATTTATACAACACTTTAGGCTGATGAAATACATTAATGACATTTGTAAAAATGAAATCATCTTTTCTCCTCCAGTGTGTGCCATCAACTAACTTCATACACACAGACCTTAGAACAGATCAGCAGATACTAAAGCCAAGCCATGACTCCCAGAAAGAGGTACACACTGGATATTATCGAATGCAAAATGAATTTTATCCCTCAAACCCAGCACGGCATAGGCTGTAACTATTAACCCGCTTCTGCGATGGAGAAACACAACGTGCGTTACTGAATCATTTCTTTTCAAATCCATACATTCCCTGCAGCAGTTCAAGCTTCATCAGCAGTGCAGGAATGTATGAAAATGACAAGCAAAGGGCACTAGCTCTTTTCCCATACAGTTCTTCTATAAATGGAAGCAGAGTCCTACAAAGCACTTAAAGCTGAGAATGTTTGAAGACTGATCTCCAGGAAAAAAATAATACAGCACTAGGTTCCACAAGCAGATTAATTATTCTGTTTTCTGTAAAACTGTTTCCATTAAATGAAAGGACAGAGAGGAAACCAACCGCTAAAAAATAATGGAACACTAGCTGGGTCTCATCTGCAAAGCTGCCATGAACAAAGCATATACAAACACATACATATTTCATATGCTATTCTTAAAAATACTTCTCAGCCCTTTTGGGAGCACCTGCTCCTGAATTCACTTTTCTGTCTCAGCAAGGGAGACAAAAAGGACAGGCTTGGCAGAAATCCTTTAACAGCCTTAAGTCAATTTGATTAAACTTTGATTTACCTTAAAAATTATACCTTGTATCAGTAGTATGTTATAAAAACTTTAAAATACACGGTCACAATTAAAAGGCTCTGAAATATGTAACATAAGCCACGTTGATAAGCTGGCAGGCAATCAAACGCAGGTATGCTATATCATAACACAGCAAGAAACTTGCATGCTTATTGCTAAAACTCTGAGCTGCTTCCCAGCTTTTTTCTTTTGTTGTTTTAGGGGTTAACACAAATACATAGCGTTCTCTTGAACGGGGAAAAAAAAAAAAAGTCTTAATGGCAGCCCTTCACTGCTACTTTGCCATCCTGAGTGTGAAGAAAATAGCGTGGCACACCCCATGCCTGCACGGCTGGATTTACACCAGCCCGAGCTCCCTGCTGTACAAGCGGGAGGGGGCAGGAGGAGCCAAGGCAAGAGCAAACACCGCGTCCCCTTTCCAGTATCTTTTTACAGAAGCCCTTGCTAACAAAACACTATAGCTCCAGGCAGCGGCATGCTGATGTTGGCACTGCTTAAACCAAACAAACACGATGTTTAACAGTCAAATAAAATGTCCCGCAGCCTCCCTAATGAATTTGTCAAGGACCATCAGATCACCCCCGCCCCTGCCTCATTAACTCAAGTATGATGAGACGGATTATAACGAGAGAATACAGATCAATCGGTCTGAAGACTTCAAGTGGCTTTTAGCCCTGAGAGTTTCCCTCTCTGCGGCACACACACGCACACGGTCTTTTTTAATGGAACACAGTATCTCCTGCTGCTGGAGGGGATGCCACTTCGTTTTATACACCATCAAGGAGCTGCTGATGGACTTCTACACTAACATACATAAAAGCAGAGGTGACAAGGGCTCTTCAATTATAGCCTCCTCGGATCCTGTTCCCCCTTCAATTATTCATCCCGGCGAGAGCAAATTCCGCCACAGATGAAGCTAGTCTTAATGCAGTGCGGCCACAAACGCCCAGACACGGGAGAGAGGGGTTTCACGTGCATTATTTGCTGGAAGTGTTTAAGTTTATTGCTCAAATGATGTTTCTAATTAGCGATGGGGCAATAAATTAAAGTCAGCTTTTGTTTAGCTGATTTATTATTTACTAGGGCTTCAACCTCAGGCAGGAAAATTGGTAATGAATTGTTTTAAATCTGAACACTGGTAACGCTACATCATTAGGCACCTTTTGGCGGGGGGAGAGGTGGGAAGGGAATCGCCCCCTCCCCCTGCTTTTACCCTGAAAAGAAGAACGCGTGTCCCCCCGCCATGGCCCGGGCCGCCTGAAGGCTCCGGCATCTCCTCCGCGCCCAGGACACGGTAACCCCTGGGCTGGGCGCTCTCTGCGGAAAGCGGGACGCCGCGGAGCCCTCCTGCCCACCTCTGCTCGGAGGGTGGATGTGCAAGAGCCCTCGCCGGCGCGGAGAGCGGTGCCAGCCGGGCGAGCGGTGCCAGCCCGGCAGCGAGTACGCCCCGAGCCGCCCCGGGAGCTCTGACGGCGGCGTGCGAAAGGGACCCTCAGCCCTAACTAACTCTTCCCTTTGCCGGAGGGCAGCTGGAGGCGAGGCGTAGGACCTGGCTGCTCCGCCCGGCC